>OX030952.1:98768042-99236640 GCA_943735915.1 Pherbina coryleti
TGGAAACTAGAGCAGTATAACGTAACTTCGTCACGTCAAAATAACAAAAATAAATAATGGACGAGAGAAGGAAAGTTAAGCACACAACAAAGGTTTAAACTTGTTAAATGTTTAACAACATGGTGATGAAAAATAACAGCAAAAACAGCTTTGACGCCAAGTAAAGGATTTTTATACTGGTAAAATCCTTAGAATTATGTGTTGTTTCTTAGACGAGTTTAAAAACTAAAAATTTTTCTTCTTTATTTATTGCTTTGCAAACATGAAATCCTGTGAAAATACAACAAATGCTGCCAACAGCATTTTATTTGCTAAAACGGTATTTGCATGTAATTATATTTTCAACTCAATTGTTGTTTCTGCTTTTCTTCTTTTGTCTATCTTCCGTTGAATGCTGCTCACAATTTAAGCCATTACCTTTACTTCAGTGCAATGAAACACTGTTTATGCATCTTAATCACTAGCTTTGCATGCAATTGGCAACACCATTCAGTAAGTGTTATAATTTTGTTATTTGTTGTTGCTATTTTATAAATGCGCACCAACGTTGAATTTCTTGCAGCGTCAAAATAAATTTTCAGCTTTTCTTTTTTATGCAAATAAGTTAAGTTGAATTTTATCGTATTGATAGTTGAATTTTAAGCTGCCAACGCAAAATTGAAGAAAATATAAGGAAATTAAAAATTTGGAAAACATATTTGTATTACTTGAACTTTAAAATATTGCACTTTAAATTAAGTAGATTTAATGCATTAGAAATGTTATGTTATTTTATGTTATGTTATGCTATGTTATGCTATGTTATGATATCTTATGCTACGTTATGTTATGTTATGTTATGTTATGTTATGTTATGTTCTGTTATGTTATATTATGTTATGTTATGTTATGTTATGTTATGATATGTTATGTTATGTTATGTTATGTTATGTTATGTTATGTTATGTTATGTTATGTTATGTTATGTTATGTTATGTTATGTTATGTTATGTTATGTTATGTTATGTTATGTTATGTTATGTTATGTTATGTTATGTTGCTATGTAATGTTATGTTAAGTTGTTCCATTCACCAAAGGTATTTATTGTTTTATACAAAACAAATGTATGCATAAGTTTTTAATTTCCAAAAGTTTTTTTTTCCACCCAAGCCAACTTTTTTGATTTAACTATTGTTTTTTTTTTTCGGTGTAGTCTTTAATGTACATAAATGGGTATGGGCACCACTACATTTAAAGCTTCTGTGTTGTTTCTGTGTTTGCCTTTTGTCTTTGATTTGTTGTTACGTTTTGTGTTGCCACATAAGCCTTTACTCTCAATTCTTGCTCTCAACGCTCCCAGAGCGCTCTCTGTCCATAGCTGTTCATAAGTGATATAATAAGCAAGTTTTTATGTTCTCCATGATAGCGAAGGGGGAGGTTCATTTGAGCTGTATGCTAATCAATTGGTCAGAGTCACGTGTCTATGATAATGGCGTGATATGATTCGTTGGTACCTGATCAGGTTGGCGGTTCGATGAGGCTTTTGTGCTTCTGGCTTTGGTGTGCCGATGAGGTTGATGCTGCGAATAGGCTATTGTATTCTCACGTGGCTGTGTCGGTGGGGTTGAAGATGCGATGAGGATAGGGGTGTTAAGATAAAGTAACTATCTTAAACCAAAGGAACTCCCTTAATACCACCTTGCCCACCAGTGATGTATTTTGACCCAAGACACAACCCAGATCTGGTTAAACGCTCACTATATAACTGAAGTATATTTAGTGAGCGTTCTGACGAAACGTTCAACTATATAGCTGAAATACATGTAGTGCCCGATCGTACGATACGTTCGTACTATATGACTTAGCGGTTAACTGTCTTTTATTTTCGTAAATTCCCTGATAGTCTTACCCTCTCTATATCTTAGATGCACGACTACGGTTTCTTTGCTTGATATGTGGCTGCTTACTGAAATAAAGCTGAAAAGGCTTTTTTCCGAAAAATTCTGAATTTTTTTAAAACCCGTTTAAACCCAAAAAAACGGGTAAAACCTTCACAAATCCTAAAGTTTTCTTGATATCACCATGAAACTTGGTACATAAGTTTATCTCTTCTATTTTAATGTCAGGTCAAATGAAAAAAATCGGATAAGAACTGCGCCTACCTCCCATATAAAGTGACGTCATCAACATGGTAAAACATTTATATATCCCATAGTTTTTAAGATATCGACTTAAGGATATTTTAACAGAAAATATAATTTTAAATAAAAACATATTTTGACAAAAATGACTTTAAACTCAAAAATTGCGAATTTTTTCCAAAATTTCCTGATTTGACTACAAAAAATTATATTTTTTAAAAAAATTTCTACTAGAAATGTATATCGTTGGAAAGTCCATGAAAATATCTTTCTAAAATGTCTTTGAAGAATGTTCGGAATCAAAAACTTTCGTTGCTAGAGCATTTTTAGTGAAACAACCTCCTACAACCTACAAATTAACCCATAGCTGCCCAGGGAGTCAATATAGACCCCACACATAGACTTGCCACACATTTTTTTGCTTGTTTTTGCATTCCCTATAGTTTAAAATCATAAAATAATTTTATTCTGGATGCCAACTAAATTATTCTGGATGCTCCACTGTGCGTCGGTGGCTTACTTATTGGGATTGTACACTTGGGCTCCTCTTCCGCCTTTTCGTTGACTGACTAAGTGCGACTGTGAGCTTGGGCTCCTTTTCAGTGACTTACTTAGTGCGATTGTCCACTTGGGCTCTTTGTTGGTAACTGACATAGTACGGCTGTCCACTTGTGCTCCTCGTCAATAACTGACTTTAGTGTAATCAATCACTTGTCTGCCTTGTCAGTGATTTAACTAAGTACGAATGATCGATTCGGTTCTTTTTCGATAGATGGTCTCAAAACGATCGTTCACTTCGGCTCTTCGCTGATGATTTGATGATTTTCGTACTAATGGCTGAATTAATAAGGTTGTCGCAAAGGTGAGAGCAAGTGCCCATAAATGTCAAATCGAAGTCTATAGCTCATAAAAAATCTGAAAGCGATAATTGATAACATGTAAGGCCGATGAAGTATTGTTGTTGCTCTTCATTGATTTTAACAATTGTGGGCACTAAGGAAAGAGTACGATCAGCCACGAGACAGCCTTATTAATTCAACCATGTTCATACAAGCTCTGCGGTATTGCTATTGTGTTTGGATCAAAGAATGATAGAAACAAGACAGCGCGTTCCGCAAATGAGAGAGAGCATGACGTTATCCAGCGCTATTGCTCGACTTTGGAATAATTGTACTTTGGGGCCCACATCTAACTATTTAATTTTCTTCTTTTAATAATATGTATATGGGCCTCCTAAGCCTATTGGTGCAAAAAAATTTTATCGATCTCGAATGATTTAGGAGATTTAGGAGATATTGAAACTTTTTCAGAAGTATAGTCCTTTCTACTTTAATTTTTCGCAAGAATTTATTTTCAATTTCGTCAATTTGCCTAAGTGTTCGTACAGTTGCTTCCATTTTGTTATGCAGAAGCGCTGCGTGACGTCATGCAGTCAATTGAGAAAGAGAGCATTAGATAACGGGACTGAGGAACGCGTAATCTTATTTCTATAATTCTTGGTTTTAATCTAATTATTTTCTTGATTCTTGTGTCGATCTCGGAGCGCGAAAGTTGATAGACAGTAACAAGATCTTTTATTGTTTTCAATTCAATAAAAAATATTATTATTCAAATATTTAACTTAATTAAAAAAAAATTAATTTAGTACATAATAATACAAATAACATTCCAACAAAGTTAAGATAATAACAAAATTGTTTAGAAAAAGTTCTCCTGACCTTTAACGTCATCACAACTTTTGTGAACTTATTTACGAAAATATAAAAAAAAAATTGCTTTTCGAGAGGCCGTTTAGAACGATGAATTAACAAGAAATTATTCATTTGCGAGTACCGAATGGTACATTTGGTTCACTGGGTAATTTGCGAGTTTAAACATAACTAGCAAGTTTGACTTGTTTGAGGAAATTACAACAAAACAAAACAAAATAAAAAAAAAACCAAAATGAATCTCAAATCAAATGCTCAAAACTGCGCGCATAACAAATGGACTGACTGGATTGAAAAATCCATACCATTCAATGACTAGCAATCTATTATCTAACGGGTGCTTATTTATCTCTTACTGAACATTGAACATTTTTCACATAAATGCTATGAAATAGCAATAGTTTTCCCATGTTAATCCCTTGCATTGACAATCGTACAAATTTTTCTGCACGATTGCACGTAAGCCATTTCATTCGTTCATTTGTCCGTCCGTCGCATTGGCGGAAAGTGTTACTAAATGTCAGTCGACAGCAATTGATGTCAACGGTTAATGTTAGCTGAGCACAACACTGAGCTTATGCAAAGGAGGTAGCTAGTCTTTAAAAGAAAAAAAAGCTCTGTACTGCAGTATTTATGAATAATTAATGCCTTTTTTGCATTTTGCATTTCTTATATTTATTTTTAGTGGTAAAAATAGTTCGAGAGAGCGAAAAAAATGTTCAAATTCAATTATATACTTAAATCATAGTGCAATGAATATAAATTTAAATAGGAACAGTGCAGAAATGTGTCAAAATTGTTTGAAAAATAATCGCAATGAAAAATAAAGTGAAGGATATAATGAGAGTACTTTTAAGTCGAGGACTTTGAAAGTCAGAATCTGTTCTTTTAAAGTCTATAATGAGACAAAGCTTTTGAAATCGCTTGCCAATGACTCAAGCCAAAAGCTTGACGGGACATTTAGCTTCTTAAAAAGTACATTAACCCTTAAATAAATATTGGGGTCTGGCCAGACTCTTTAAGGTTTTATTTCAATTTTTTTAATACTTCTGCTTTTCGGATCGATTTCATATTTCATGAATTCCTAGAGGAACATTTTCAAAATAACTTTATAAAAAAACATTTTTAAAAAAAATAGGGCGAGCCCTGTTTTTTTTAAAAACTAAAATTGTAGTCATATTCGCAACGCTGGGGTCCAGCCAGACCCTTTGCATTTTGTAAGACTTTTTTTTGGAAATTATTTTTGTTTTTGGGTTGTTTTATGCTAGTTAATTACCAGAAGCGTTGCCATATGGTACGCCTTATATCGGATTTGTTGCCATTTTCAGTCGGGAAGCAGACTATCTGATATTTGCCAATAATTCTTCAAAACGTTACGATTTCATAAAAAATAAACCGATCCAATTTCACATAAATTTTTTCATATGAATATATGCGTGGCGGCATTTGCGCAGTGGGTAGAGTACATGACCCATACGCCGGATTCCCACTTAACACAGAAAGTTTTTCAATTGAATTAATTTTTCTGCTTCTCCGTCAATCCTCTCTACAGACAATGGCAAATCTCAAAAAGTAAATACGACATGTGATGTAATTGTAATAAATAAACTACCATTTGCATAAAATGTACATTATACATTTATACATGGAATTGTATTTTTTTGTTGAATGTAAAATACAACTGAAAATTTCTGCGTTGTTGTTTTCCAGAATTTCACAAATCCGACGAGAACCCGCGGAGCTAAGAACAAAAGTTACGATATCAACATTTTTTTAATGGCAAATATGGTTTCATTGTAACTGTCATTGTTACTGCAGTGGGAGCTTCCCTTTTTTTATTCATTTTTTAGTGCGATTTAATCGATTTGTCAGTGTTTTTGTAATTCGAGAAGTTTTATTGTCGAGAAGTTTTCACAGTTTTTCTATTTTTATAAAATAATATGTAAGATCCGGAAGCAGTGATTGACGAAGTGGATATAGTTTTCTAAACATGTTCACGATCTCACCCTTCATTTTATGAACGAATTGCCGCTGCATTATGTAATAACCTGGCACGTGAGAGAAAGGCAGAAACTTTTGATGCTTCTACGAAGATTTTTATACTTTCCCTAATACAGAAGACGCATCAGATGTTGAGCAAGATCAGGACTTCAAAATACAGGAAGTGTTTCAAAGTGACGATGAAGATGAGGAAGAGCTGCTACCAGAAGTCGGCTCGCAGCCTTTTTTTTTTGCGAAAAAGATGGCATACAATGGAGCACAGTGCCACCGCAAATGGGAAGAACTAGAAACCATAATATAATGCTTTGCAAAGGAAGCCCAATCCAGAATGATTCTATTCCAATTGAAGTGTTTAAGAAATTTTTTAAACTAAATATAATTTTTATAATTTTAAAAGAAATGTGTTGCAGTGGTTCCAACTTTATGGAAAAAAAAATGATTGCCGGTTATGCCATCTCAATGACAAATTCCGGCGTAAAACTCGTTTCTACTGCGAAATATGTTTGCAGCCTGTCTGCCAGCAACATTCCAATTGCTCTTAAACGAGTAAAAAAAATTAAATTAAAACATTTTTCATTAAAATTATTCATTACACTTATGTATGTATATATTCTTATAACTTAAAAAATGTGAATTTTATAATAAAACTATCACCAATATCCTGAAATTTTTCATTGAAACTCATATAAATTTGAATGGAGCCTGGCTAGACCCCTGCATTGTGAATGTGACAATTAAAGTGGTCAACACACGAGGGTTAACATTTACCTGTTTATATTGAAGTGACGGAGATTATGTTTTTGAAAATTGCCCCAATTGAGCCGATTAGCCCAATTGAGCCAATTAACTCAATTGAGCCGATTAACCCAACCGAGCCGATTAGCCCAATTGAGCCAATTAACCCAATTGAGCCGATTAACCCAATTGAGCCGATTAACCCAATTGAGCCGACTAGCCCAATTGAGCCAATTAACCCAATTAAACCGATTAACGCAATTGAGACGATTAACCCAATTGAGCCGATTAGCCCAATTGAACAAATTAATCCAATTGAGGCGATTAACCTAACTGAGCCGATTAATCCAATTGAGCCGATTAGCCCAATTGAGCCAATTAACTCAATTGAGCCGATTAACCCAACTGAGCCGATTAGCCCAATAGAGCCAATTAAACTAATTGAGCCGATTAATCCAATTGAGCCGATTAATCCAATTGAGCCGATTAACCCAATTGGGCCGACTAGCCCAATTGAGCCAATAAACCCAATTAAACCGATTAACGCAATTGAGTCGATTAACCCAACTGAGCCGATTAGCGCAATTGAACAAATTAATCTAATTGAGCCGATTAACCCAATTGAGCCGATTAATCCTATTGAGCCAATTACCCCAATTGAACCGATTAACCCAACTAAACCGATTAACCCAATTGAACCGATTAACCCAATTGAGCCAATTAACCCAATTGAGCCATTATGTGGACACATATTCTGCCGTCATAAGGAAGAGTGCGGCATATCTACATATTTCAATATTCTGAGATAAACGACTTAGGTACAGTAATTTATCAAAAATTCACTGACTAGGGTTTAGATGGTTGTAAATATTGGGTTCTTCAGCATAGTAATATCCAGTTTTTTTTTTAACATTTATGATATTTCACAGATTTTATTAAAAATGCAAAAACTGTGGAACAGCCAGTGTAGATGCCGCTTTTTTGCTTGAATGATTGCTTTAATTTGTGTAGATATGACACTTCAGGTTCAAATATTTAGCAATTGAGCAAAGTTTTACTTTAGTTTTATTTTAAGTTTTATTTTATTTTCTTGAAGATGAAAGCAATATGTTTAAGAAAAAGCAATAAAACTGATTTTAATTTTCATGCTAGATGCCGCACTCTTCCTTATGACGGCAGTATTGTCAAATCTCTACATCTACGATCTGGTAACTTTTTCCCAAAAAGGTTTCCACTCTTCTACTCATCAATAATTCCTATGAAATATTCTATTATTACCTACTTTTCTTTTATTATTATCAAGAAATCAGAAACTCTCTTCAACGTCATTGCTGTCGTTAAGTTAGTACATTTAATCATTCCGTTGTCATTCGATCCGTTAATTTCCTGTGTATTTGCTCGTTCACTCATTCTCCATACTAGGAAAAATTCTATCCACGTTCAGTTCGTTCGCTAATGAATGGCCGCAATTAATTTCTATACGCTGACAATCTCAATCACAATATTAATAGAATACAAGAAAAACTTTATTTGAACCTGCAGTTGTCATGGCTTAAACATTATCATTATTTCTGGCATGGGTTATTGGAGTATTGTTAGTTGTGTTGCTGTCGCTTGTATTAATGATGATTTTGATGGCTTGCGTGTGTAAATGACAATTATTGATTAATTTTCAGATATTTTTCAGCTCACATTTAATATTTTCCTGCAAGTTTTATGTTTTTTTCTTCGACTCAATACAAATAAATTTTTTTTTTTTGGACGCGACAACAGGTTTCCAAAAAAGTTAAAAAGGGCATTTTTTTCAAAATGCATAGGCATTGCATGGTATTGTTACTCGATAGTGATAGGTACGACATTAAAGGTTAATTCTTTGACTTTATAACAAAAAAAAAATTAACTGAATCGTGAACAATTAAATTAGCCACGCAACTGAAATTTTGTTACATGGTGTCAAACTATAAAAAGGGTGATTTTTAATTTAAGGAGCTTGTTTTTTGAAAATTAAAGCAAACACAGAAAATTTGCAAAAGTGAATGAAATATTTATTTGAATCGATACATCAGTGCCTGTCATTTGCTTTTTAAAGATTATTTCATGCAAATGTTGCCCGCGACTTCGTTTTAGATGGTCCATTTTTAAAGTCCGAATTTGACTCGCTTTTTACAACATTTCGGTCAGTATGTCACCAATGACAAGTTTAATGTTGTCTTCCAAGGCAGCCATCTTAGTTGGCTTGTCCTTGTAGACAAGAGACTACCCGGCTAGTTAATCGGCTCAGTTGGGTTAATTGGCTCAATTGGGCTAATTGGCTCAATTGGGTTAATCAGCTCAATTGGGTCAATCGGCTCAATTGGGCTAGTCGGCTCAATTGAGTTAATTGGCTCAATTGGATTAATCGGCTCAATTGGGTTAATCGGCTCAATTGGGTTAATTGGCTCAATTCGGTAAATCGGCTCAATTGGGGCAGTATACAAAAAAAAATCTCCGTCACCTCAATATACAAATGTAAATGTTTTTGTACTTTTTAAGAAGCTAAGCTTTTGTCTTGAGTCATTGGCAAGCGATTTCAAAAGCTTGTTCTCATAATAGACTTAAGAGAGCAGAATGTGTCTTTCAAAGCCCCCAACTTTAAGTATTCTCATTAACCCATTTTCTACTACTGTTCGATTTTTCGAACACTCATGACGTACCCAGCAGAAAATAGTCTAAATAGGTCAAATCGTATGATCTTGGCAACCAATGGACTGCACCAAAATGAGAGATTAATTGCTCACCAAAGTCGCTTCTCAATTGGTTCATGGAACGTTTTATTGAAATCACATATCATCCAAGTCCAATTCTTCCATTTGTTCCAAGAAAAAGTCTTGAGTAATCGAACGGTACCTTGCTCTATTGACCTTAACGTTCCGACCATCATCACCTCTGAAGAAGTACAGTCCTATGATTCCGCCCGCCCATAATCCGCACCAAGCAGTGCGCTTTTTGTACTTTGGCAGCTCGTGAACTGTTCTTCGGACGAAATTCTGCAATTCTGCTTATTCACGTACCCATTAAGCCAGAAGTGATGCTCATCACTGAAGACAATTTTTCGATAACTTCACATTTTTCAGACAGAATGCATTTTGATAGTAAATTTCAATTATTTGCAAACAATGTTCTGGCATAAAATCTATTCATGGTGAAATGGCAAGACAAACTTGAAAGTCCGGTACATTGTTTTTGAGCCACTCTTGAGTCGATTTCGCCTTATGGGACGGAACAGGAATGTCTTTTCAAAGGTCAGCGGCTTGTTTTTTAAATAATATCGTGTTGAGAGAATTCACAACCAATTCCAAAACGTCGCATTCACCCATTTACGCTGATATTTTGACTGCTTTTCACAAAAATGGAGCTTGGTGAACCCATCATAGGCGACTCCAAACCAAACCAGCACAGAAGCCGGGTAGTGACTTCTCTGAACTTTCGGAACGAGTTCTATCATTATGTTTATTGAACTATTGCTCTACGGTGAAAATTTTTTCGTCAATTAACAGAATTCAGAAAAGTGCTTGAGAAGTAACGCTTTCGCTTTTCACTTACGTTGTTCGTTTAATGCTAACATGATAAGGTGCCCACCCGGTGTGTCTCTTGAACCTATGCCCTAATATTTAAGAATGCGAGAGATGGATTGTGTCGAGATATTCATCTACCGCGACAAGATTTTCTGCTTTTGTAGAGGTGGTTGCTTGATTCGAGACTGTATCCCCTTGATGATTCGTGGTAGTCTTATTCTACGTAAACCTTCGATTATTCTACGACCAGTATCCTCGAAAAACTTCACAGTACGATACACAAAATTACGAGTGATTGCAAGTGGTCGCAAGGTTCGAAAGATGTCACCACTTTCCATGCAACATTTCTTTTAGACCAGTGGGGCCCAAGAAATTTCAAGCGTGGGCCAATGCTTAACAAAACAATAAAAAAAAAATACAAAATGTTGCTCATCGTTTCGTTTGGCAAAAAATCGAACAAAACAAAAAAAGTATTACAATGCATTAAAATCAATGCATGTCGTGACAAATTACTCGACACACAAGTAACGGCACAATCAACTTCAGCATCGACATCATCCAGTGTGCGTTTTTTTATTTTGGCTTTGCATGCATTTGTTTTTGTAAAGTTCACTGGAAAATGTGCTGAATACTGAACGAGTGCGGTTTGTGTTGTTGGTTTTTGCAGGCGATCTTTGATTTTGGCTCGTCGCAAAGAAAAAATTGAGATAGAAAAAAATGTGTATGAAGGGCCACGCGGGCCATACGAGCCACTACGTGGGCATTAGACCGTACCACCTCCTATGCCACCGTATTATTAAAAAAATAAAGCTCTTAAAATATCATCTTTTTTTCTGAGGTACGGTCTAGTGGGCATGTTTGTTTTAGACCAACTATAGCAAGATTTTCGAGCGAGCCTCATGATAATAAATAACTGACGCCGAAAACTTTTTCGCGGTAAAGAAGCATAAATGCTGCATATCAAATAGCCGTCAAAATAAAGTGGGTACGTTCAGCAGTTCATGTAATAAATATATGTCGTGTACCAAAATATATGAGAGTAAAAAGGACAGTCATGCGATATCTCAGCGAAAAAAAAAGATATTTGAGTAAACTCAACGTCATTTTAAAGAGGAAAACTAGCCCTTTGAGATGCTATCAATAATTTTTGAAAATAACTAGGATCGGCCGTGCTATACCACCTCAAAAATGAAAAAAAAACGGTATTTTTTGCACTTTTAAGTTAGGATATCTCGAAACCCTAACGTGATGGAGCAATTTTGGGGCCAGATTCGAATTCAGCGCTTCAAAATCCTTGGGAAAAGTAAAGTCTGGTTTCTGGGTAAGAGTGTTTGTCAAATTTTGTCGTCCTGTGTTATGTAATGTGTGGCAAGTAGCCACTTAAATCGTTTTTTACGGAAATGAAAAGTGTAGCTTTTTTATAAATTAATAGATTGTATCAAGTCTTTTTTAAGAAATACTAAATTTTTGTGAAAAATACCTAACAATTTGATCCAAATTTGAACGCTTTTGCACTAAAAAAATTCTCGAATCCAACAATCTTGCTATTCACAACTTTGTAGCTAGCCCCAGATACCTTTAATTGGCACCCTACTTTGGAGTAGTTATTTTAGCTTGATAAAAACTAACGGCGAAAAACTCGTTAATTTTTGGTGAAAAGATGATTTTTTCAAATCAAAACCGCTAGCAGACGGTTACACCGATTTCGATATAATTTTGGATTTAAGTCTATTTGAGTACAGCACCCAGAATAAAGGTGATCTACCTTAATACACATACCCTTAAGATAATGCTGAAAGAAGAGATGTATGGCCGCAAAGGAGTTTTATTTAACAGTCGCTTGGCAGTTTTAAAAGATTTTGCAATCCGTACCAAATCATCACGTGTCTTCTTTATAATTCAATTACAATTTAAGAGATATTCAAACATTCGTTAGTTTTATTAAAAACACAAATTGTGCACCTCTTGTTGATACACCCTACATATGCAAAGTTATGCACATTTGAAGAAAGATTATAAAATTACCGCGAAAAGCAGTAAAAACAACATTTCAAAAACTAGCCATGGCAGGTTACTTGTATTTAAACACTTCTAAGCATCTAAAGTTTATCATAAATGTCAGAAAGGTGTGTTTTCAGACCTGCTGCTGTTTAATGTCTGCTGGTGGTGACAGTGCGCACCATGTTTTTAATTGAAAAACCGCATGAAAAGAAAACCGAGGATAGGCTTTGGAATTGGAGCATAGTAAAGACAGGCACGGTTTGTCAAATGAAAAATAAAATTCAAGCTAGTCTAAGTTGGCATATGTTGCGTGCAACAAATTTTGTGCCAAGATGTTTACAACAATGAATGTTATTTGGTTAGAAGATTATTGAGCAATTCACCTGAATGTCGTATCTTAATATGTGTTGAAAATAAACTCAGGAAAACTATTATAAACGGAGGGAAATATGGTAGGAGAATACAAAATAAATCCAGTTTCTGTTTAAGTCTGATTACTTAACCGAAAAAGTGAAAAAAATATATTGGAAATATTTGAATATTTTCAAAATGACTCAATTTATAAATAAAATTCATAAAATCAAGTTACTCGTACTATAAAAAGTTAGGCAACAAATCCGGAAACGTAAAGGAATGCATGATGAGTGTAAATTTCTCGGCTCACTGCACTTGAACCAATAAACAACACAACAATGTTGATAGAGTTGGTTCGTTAACAGCATTCCAGCACAATTGCACACTTCTGACCGCCTTCATACCAATCATCAGCACGCTCACTCACTCACTCATTTATTCATTCATTCATTCATACTAACTCGATACCAGGTTTTAGCACGTTTTTGCTATAAAGCCAACGAATGTCGGTCGAGTATCGTTTTTTATTGATTACGACGTCCAATGACAAAAACCAACTATCTAGCATTCCAAAAAACTAAATCGAAATAAAGAAATCTTCTCTCAGAATAAATATTTTTGCAAATTTATGACTTTGTTAAAATGCTGCTGGAATAGAAAATGTTCATCATAAAAAAAAAAAAAAAAAAAAAAAATAAAAGATACAAATGATGTGGTAGGTGTGTATAATGTGGCAATAGTTGTAGTTTTTTTTTTTTGTTGCTTTGTTGGTAATAAATCATTTCAACAGTTTTATAAACTTAAGTGAGAAGAAAAACTTTTCTTAAAGTGTATCAATGTAAACACTTGGCATAAAGTTGAAATCCAAGTCTTTCCAACAAGGATAAGGATGTATTTGGAAAGTAACAAAAAAAAATATTGTTTTTAAATAGTGGGAGTTACGCAGGCATCTAGAGTGAATATTAAGTGTTTCCAAAGTAAGGTGGGCTGTGAACTTAGGGCTTAGGAGATACGTGAGCAGTTGCTGTTGATGGTCATTAAAAATTGTACAGCTGTTTTGTCAAAAAATTAAAAGCTTTACTGTTGGCAAAGCACTTCAAAGGTGATAAAATACTCTTCCGAGAAGAAAAATTAATGTAATGTTCTGTTGTAACGGACATGACACTGTTAAACTGACTGTCAATTCAACTGACAATTTTAAATTCTCAAGAAAATTTTTATATGATTAGCTTGTTTGGAGAGAGAAATATGCCATACAATTTTGAATGTTCTGAAACGAATAAGAAAATGTAACGGATATGACAAAATATTTATTGGATAACATAAATCAATCCCACCTAACTTGCTTTTGAGTGTAATTTCCAATGCATATTTTAATTTCTTAGAAATTTACAGCAAAATTTATGAAATACGTATTGTTTTTATATGTAACGGATGTGACATAATGCTTTAAAGCAGTGATGATCAAAGCCTATGCCCGCGGGCATTCTTACTTTTGTGTTTGCATAACCAATACGAAAAAGTGAATGAGACAAATACTATTGCTGTGGTCATCACTGCTTTAAAGCATCATGTCAAATCCGTGAAATTTAGAAAAATTCCGTTAATCTGAATATTAGTATACCGCTATTTCGTTATTTATATTGAAAACAAATTTTTCGAGCTCTAGGCCAAGCATGTTGACAACATGAAAAACAAAGAAGGCAACAACCAACAACGACAACAACGGCTCTGTGTAGAGCAAATCACACTGCTTGACTATACAGACTGTTTCATTGGCCGCTACACCAACTCATCTTTGTTTTCAATATAAATTTCCGTTAATTTAAAAAGTTATTCACAAGGTTTTAGTCATTAGTGCAAATACATGCACGGCAAATAAAAAAGGCATATAGTGGGAGAAGTATTAAGAGAAATTGTTTTTAGTCTCAAAACCTAGAAAATTATCATGAAACAAAAAACAATTTCCTTTAAATTTACCTCGTTTTTCCAACTAACACTTAATGTTATTTTCATTAGAACTGCATGTTTATGTTTTCAAATTTATACTGAATTTATATCATTTGGAAAAACAACAAAAAAAAACATGCAATTCTAATGAAAAATGAGAAATAATGAATTGTTAGCTAAACTGCGGATTAAACGCAATTGAAAAGAATTCACCTAAAATGGCGATTTTTTTTTAAACGCTCATTTGCTCACACAACAATTTTTCCTTTTTTTTTCTCTTTTACTTAACGGTGTTGCAATGAAAACTTCAACATTTTTTCAATTAATCAATTTCACTGTCTGGCAAGCACTTCACCAAATCAACCTGACTACTCCAGCGGCCGATCAAGGGATCGGGTGTAAGGTGCAGTTGGCTATTAAAACCGCAGCAATGAGTGCAACGACGGTAGTTCGTATGCAATAGACACAGATGGAAAAAAAAAATTTAAAAAAAAACAAAATGCAGCAAAAAAATATATCAGAGAAAAGCGCAGTTAAAAGCTTTTGGACAGAGAGAGCGAACTGCAACCAGTAAAAGCGCTGGAAAGCAGCTGGGTGGTAGCGGAAGGCGAAGATGATGAGGAGAGAAAAGATGACCGAGGGGAACAATGACTGGAGAAAAAGGGTAAGTTGAAAGCGGCAATGTTGTGTTCTAGGGCCATTTGTTAGTTGTAACGAAGACGCTGCTGCTGCCTTTGATCGACTAAAAGACGTGAATTAAAACGCGAATCGAAAACAAAAATTAAAAAAATTTTAATGAAAGAACGAGAAATAAATAAAAAAAATAATAATAATAAGGTGATAGGTGTGTCTACACTGGGAAAATGGATTACTATTTTTTTTTCTACATATTTATTTAATAACGAAATTAAAAAAAAATCGAAAATATATACATTAAAAAAAATAATGAAGAATAAGTTAGGACAGGCAGAGGGAAAGAAAAAAATAAGGCCATAAAATGATTTGAATACACCGGGAGAAACAATATAATTTTTAAAACTGTACGTTTTTAATTTTTGAAGTGAAACTTCTTAGGCTGCGCTTCGAAATTTTAACGAGAATTGAGGAGTGAAATTTCAAGGTCACTTTACTTAATTTCGTTACACGTTAGAGAAGAAATATATGTTTTATAATAGAGAGAATGAGAGAGATATACATTGTATAAAAGACTGAAAAAATTTCCTTGCCATCGCTGAGGATCGAACCTGCGAACTCAAGATTGCAAATACAATGTCCTACACTAAGGGAAATAACGCATATTAACATTATCCACGCCCATGATTCAATTATAATAAGGTTATCCAGATATTTGACGTACCCTTATTTTATGTAAACAAAAATATTTTTACGCTCTTGAAAAAATGGCAGCCAGGGTTGTGTGGTGTTTCCGAAAAAAAGTTATGTTTCAGTGTTTTGCTGTGCTTTTTTTTTAAGTACCTTTTTTTGATATGTTTGAGCTTCTGTTAAAAAGAAAAAAAAAATAAAGTGTGCAATTAATAAAATATATTCAAGTAAAAATAATTCGTGGAACTTATAAAAAAAATCCATTAAAAAGAAAATAAAAATTAAAAAATTTGTTAAAACATAAACACAAAAAAAAAAGGTAATAAAATGACAATTTTGTCAATGCAGAGGGTAGCTTTTCTACCTTGTGGCAAAAAAATAAAAAGTCATTGAATTTATCTAATTCACAAATCAATAATTGACACTCTTCCCACTTCAAATCGATAGCGTTGCTATTTTAACTACGAAGCCGATACAACAGTTTTATGAATACGAAAGTTTTAAGAAATTTTGACATTAAAAAGCTTTTTAACTATTGAACGTTTGAAAGCTATTTTAAGATATTTTTATGAATACGGCTAGAATTCTTTTAAAATTTTGTTATTCGTAAACATGTTGCACATGCTTTGTAGTTAAAATAGCAACACTTACGATTTGAAGTGGGAAGAGTGTAATTAATGGTTTGGGTATTCGATAAATTCAATGACTTATTTCTCACAATTTCAATATTTTTATATTCAAGGATGAACAGTTTTTTAAGTTTCCCTCTGCACTGAAGAAATTGTAATTTTTTTTTAGTTTTTTAAATAATTTTAAATGTTTTGACAAATGTTCTTGTTATTTTCTTTTTTTCTTTTGGAACTTTTTTATTTTGAGATATTTTGAATAATTTAAATTATTGTGGACAATAATTATTCCTAAATGAGAGCAAATAATTTTAAATATGCTTTATCAATGGTTTATTGAGGGTTTCAACTATTTTTAAAAATACTCTCATTTTCCCAAATATAAAAGTAAAAATCACTTTATTCATACTTTCGGTTAAAAAATTTCAAAACTCTGTACCACAGATTTAACAACATATCTTCGATAAATTTTACCTCTAAGCTGCCTATAGTATGTTCATTACTTATTTTAACTCAAAGCTCAAAAACATAATAAATATGTTCATACAAATTCTTTGTGAAATGTGTATTGCGAACACAAATTTTATATTTTCAGTATTATTTTATGTCAAAAATGATACGATTACATTTTTAAAAGCTCATAATAAAATTTTGGTTCAAAGCAAACAAGTAGTAGAAAAAGTAGTAGTGAAATGTATCTTTAGTATTTTGTACTACGAAAAAGTATGATATTCAGACAACTGAGTGATTTTTATGCCATTAAAAAATGGCTATTTTGCTCTCCTCTTCAAATAAGGGTCTACATTCTTATTCTTGTGAGTAAACGTCAAATATCTGGACAACCTTATATTATTGAATCATGATCCACGCCTAAGTATAAATTTTATTTAAATATTTACGTGGATAAATCAAATGTTTTCCATACAACTCGTTTTTTCCAGTATTTAAATTTTGTTTATACCACACACGTACTCACATATTCCATATAAGCAAGCAGCAACAGCATCGCACACGTACACACATATTCCGACAAGCAGCAACAGCATCGCACTCTGTTCCTGCAGTTTATTTCTTGCAGGTTTTTTATAGTTCTCATTTAGTTAAAGTTACAAGGGTAATATAGGGTGGATAGTTGGCCAAGACGATTTGTGCATGCGATGGGTGGTCGCTGTATGAAATGATGTAGGGTTGAGTGACAACTTGATATTTTCTGGTTGTCATTTACCTGCATATTTTGCTTCTTATAAATTTTAATTCTTATTGAATTTAAATATGTTGTTTTTTAAATTCCGTATTTTTACATAAATTTTCTTTAAATGCGATAGTTTTATTTTCAAATATTAAATATTTGAAAAATATTTTAAAAAAATTCGTGCACAATTTTAATATATTTTCTATTAATTCAGTTTAAATATTTAAATATTTTATTTAATTAAAAAAATATTAAAATAAATTTTAAATATTTACGTAGTCGATTTATGCAAATGCGTTATTGGTGCAAAAATGACTCGCTTTTTGGATATATTAAAAAATTTTTTGGATAAATTTAATATTTTTTCCCTTGGTGTATCTATCGAGCTAAACCCTCCATATGGAAATATACTCTACATACCAATTAATCAAACCACTTTTGCTGTAGATGTCAAAAGCCGCAGATTATGTGCTGATTGCGGTCTATGTGTGATAGATAGGGGGGGGGGTTTCCATGACTCGGGTAGAAGAGAGAAAGATTGAGCGAAGCAGAACTGAATAAGAGAGTTGCCCTGAGCGCATTATGATTTTCGCAAAGTAGACTCTTATACTAGGGCTGCCATGCCAATATTTTTGAAGTGGAAGTTCTTAGGCGACGCTTCGGAATTTGGACGAAAATTGAGGAGTGAAATTTCAAGATCGCTATTCACTTCATTTTGTTAACAGCTAGAAAAGAAAGATATGTTTTATAGTAGAGAGAATGAGAGATATATATAAAATTGTATAAAAAACTAAAAAATCCCGTTGTCGTCGCTGAGGATCGAACCAGCGATCTAACGATACTAAAGCGAACGACTACCAACCGAGCTAACCACTTCATACGGAATTGCTTTCTACAGAGCAATTTATCAAACTACTTTTGCTGTTTCAATTAAATAACAAAAAAAATTGCACACACACGCACAAGCAATAATTTTACTTGTTACTGAGCGCTGTGTTCTCCTTGGACTATACATAAAAACAAAGCGAGAAAATTTTATTTTTTGTCAACATGCGAGGATTGAACTCGGACTGCTGGCATCACAGTCAAATGTTTTATCGCTCTGCTATTTACTTGCTTGATTACTTCTGAACAAAATGTATATAAAAATATGAGCTCCACAACTCTGAACTCTGAAAAGCGCATCCTCAAAGCATACCACAAATGAGCATTAAATGCGCTGTTTCTAGGAGCGCTTTTTATTTTACCGCTGGGGTTTTCTGCTGCGACAAGCCCGCCTTTTGATTTCCAATAAGCACATTTGCCATTGAGTATTTCTTTAACACTTATATTTCTTAACTGGTTTATTCAAATCAATATGTAAATACGAAGCGAATTGAATAACATGAAACGCACATGAATAACAATTCAAATGAATCAACAACCAAATCTGGAACTGCAATAGATTCAGTTAATTTTTCACGGTATCTCGAAAATATCGAATCATGGACATACAGTTGTGTTCAAAATAATAGAAGCGCTTGAACGCAAGCTATTTCCAGGAATTTTTTGGCATGTTTCAATATGCGCAGTTATTCACCGATTCCCAGAAATGTGTAACACTTAAAGACAATTCAATAGAAAACCTATGGAGTGACGTCAAGAGAAGAGTGTCTGAGCTAAAACCGACAAATAATAGTCAGCTATGGGAAGTTGTGAAGGCTGCTTGGAGCCAAATATCACCAAAACGATGCCAGGACTTAGTTGACTCAATGCAACGCCGCTGTCAAGCTGTTTTCAAAAATAAAGGCTTCACCACGAAGTATTAAGTCTAAATAATATTTTCTTATACAAATAATTTTTACTTTTTTTATCTCTATCTAATACTATTAGTTTGGAGCTAGTGCTTCTATTTTTTTTTTGAACAGGTAAATTTTCGTTAAATAAAAATATTTGTATTTATTTTTCTTTGTTTTGCATTATTATCCTTAAGTTATGTTTGATAAAGGTGTTTTTGTTATTAGCTATCAGCCTCTACTATTATTTTGAACACAGCTGTATATCTCATATTTCAGTTATCACAAACCAGTAATATCAGTATTACCAGTTGAACCACGAATCAATTACAGGATGAATATTAAATAAACAGAATATTTTTTATGAAAAATTTTTATTGTATTTCTTTTGTTTGAAATATTCTTTCTTTGTCTCTTAAAGCTCGATTATGCAATCGTAAAGCAAAACAACGTAACGTGGCGGAGAGTTCTATCTTATGCGCAATACTTGTAAGTTGTTAGTGAAATCGTAACGTAACCTAGGGTTCTATTCCAGATAGAAATTCACGCAACGTAATGTTGCGTAGCTTTACGATTGCATAATCGAGCATTTACACTAAACTCGTTCTTGGTCTAGAAGAGAAAGAGTGTATACAGAGAAAAAGTTTCACTTCTTTACTGTATACAAGCTATAATGTATCTTTTTTATTTTCTTTTTTGTTTAAAATAAAATTTTTAATATTAAAATAAGACAATTTCTTTTTTTATGACAAAAAAATGCTTTTAATTTAAATTATAAAAAATTTTTGTATTTAAAATTAATTATAAAAATTAAAAGAACTAATTTAATCAATATATTTTTTTTAAGTTTAATTGAAATTTTTGTATAGGAATGTTTAAAATAAAATTTTCAATCTTAAAATAAAACAATTTTTTATTTTTTATAAAACAATCATGCTTAAAAAGTTTAAATTTTAAACTAATTCTTAAAATTAATTTATTTTAATGATACTTTTTAAATTTAAATTTATTTTTCGATAAAAATTTTAATTAATTTGTACAAATTTTGATGGAAATAGGGAATTTCCAAATTTCGAACTCGAAGTGCACGTAAGGATAGGAAAAAGGATAAGGATAAGGATAAGGTTAAGGTTAAGGTTAAGGTTAAGGGTAAGGATAAGGATAAGGATAAGGATAAGGATAAGGATAAGGATAAGGATAAGGAGAAGGAGAAGGAGAAGGAGAAGGATAAGGATAAAGATAAGGATAAGGATAAGGATAAGGATAAGGATAAGGATAAGGATAAGGATAAGGATAAGGATAAGGATAAGGATAAGGATAAGGATAAGGATAAGGATAAGGATAAGGATAAGGATAAGGATAAGGATAAGGATAAGGATAAGGATAAGGATAAGGATAAGGATAAGGATAAGGATAAGGATAAGGATAAGGATAAGGATAAGGATAAGGATAAGGATAAGGATAAGGATAAGGATAAGGATAAGGATAAGGATAAGGATAAGGATAAGGATAAGAATAAGGATAAGGATAAGGATAAGGATAAGGATAAGGATAAGGATAAGGATAAGGATAAGGATAAGGATAAGGATAAGGATAAGGATAAGGATAAGGATAAGGATAAGGATAAGGATAAGGATAAGGATAAGGATAAGGATAAGGATAAGGATAAGGATAAGGATAAGGATAAGGATAAGGATAAGGATAAGGATAAGGATAAGGATAAGGATAAGGATAAGGATAAGGATAAGGATCCTTTTCCTTTACAGATAAGAACCTTTTAAGGATACGGATCCGTAAGGATCAGGATATTTTAAGGATAAGGATATAGATAAGGATAAAGAAAATGAGAACAGTCAAGCCTAACATGCAACATTTCTATTCATGAAGTCGATTTTTGTCGAATTTTAAGAGATTAGATCGTTTTGTTGATGACGTTATTTTGTATGCGAAGTAGGCGTGGCTAAATTTGCCTAAGTTTTCTCGATTTTGCTAAATTTCAAGCAATGTTCGTGTATTTGAAATCAGAGATAAGCAAAATTTTAAAATTTTAATAAATTTTTGCGAAGTTGTTAGAAATTTTATCGTTCCGATAAAGTCAGTTCTTACGAGTATAGGAGGGAGGCATCGTTCTCATCCGATTTGGCTAATATTCGAACTTCATCGTTTTTATTTTAATAAGAAGCTTATTTAATACATTTCATTACGTAAGCTACAAAATGACGGCTGAAATGGTGTAGATGGTTAGAGAGACGAACTTATTCGACTCAGGTGGTGATGTTCATGAGTTGGATATACTGTTGAAACTGAGTTTAACAAACATACTTTAACAAGTGGGCGTACTATTTTTAAATATAAATAATCTTTCTTGTAGTAAAGGAAAAACCTTGTTTTTGATGTTTTAAGATAAAGGTTTTGAGTAGAAATAATCCTAACTCAGCCACTTTAATTTTATTTTTAACTAAATGTTTTAAACTTTCGATTTAATTTTTTATTTATATTTTAATTCTCATTAAATGCAATAAATGCTCTTTATTTAATACTCTTTCAATTACTGTTGAATTTATATTATTTAAATATTTTTATTGTAACAACAAACTTTAAACAAAATTTTAAACAAAAATTATTTATGAAAACATGGAAATTTAAAATTGAAAGAATTGAAAAATGTAACGTTGGCATTATTTGAATCATTTGCATAGAGTCTTAAAAAATTAAGTACAAGTTGCTCGAATAACATTTTCTAACGTATTTAAATTGAATTTTGTTGCATTTAAGTCAAAACTTTTGAGCAGCACTGCGCTTATAACTGGATTTCTCAAGTCTGTTGCCATTTTTGGTTTTCCCCCAACTAAAAACTACACTTCTACTATATTCAACTTGTAGTTACTAAGCTTGTTGTGCAAACTCAATAAAACCCTATAATTGAACCGGTAGCAACTATACACTTGTTTCTAGCAGATACAGCAAAAGCACGCCTAATGAACGCAGCCAGCAACAACAGCAACTACAACCAGTAGATACACAATTAAAACTGCATTTTAAGCAATTTTATAGCTTAATTTTAAGCAGCTACCGCTACACACTGGAATTGAACGACGAATCCATGACTAGAGCAGAGTAGTAAAGAAAGAAAGAAAGAATGAATGAATGAATGAAAGAAAGGCTGAGCAGATCGACAGTCAGGCAGGCAGATCTCATATCTTTGCTGCTGCGCCCAGTCACCCACTTTGTATGGCATGCGGCCTCAAGCAACAACAGCAGCAACAACATTAACAATTACATGTAGCTGTAGGTTGTTGGCAACTGAATGTGGCATAACTACAATTACAACAAAAATAAAAAAAAGAAAGGAAAAAATACTACAAAAAAAATAACGATAAAACCCAGACAACCAACCAACCAACAACTACTGCAAATAACAAAAGAAATCGAGTAGTTTTTTGTGGTTATCTCTTATTACTTTTTTGCCACTGCTGCTAAAGTTTTGTTCTTAAAACATTTGATTTTTGCTTTCTCTATTTCTATTATTTTTTTTCTCATTTTTTATTATTTTTAGGCAAAACTTATATATTTTTTCTCTTGCATAGCAAATAATGAGCATTTAAGTGCAAAGCAGTTTGTTCCGCATAAAAGATACTTTTTTTTATCTTTTCATTCTTTTAAGCATGCATTCCATAGTGCACTCACTTCTGCAGCAAATTGAAAGCAGAAATTTTAAGCGAAAAAGATTTATAAATTCTGCTAATGATTTATGACAAAAACACTCTGACATACAAGTCAGAAATCTTGCTTTTTGAAAGGTAACTAAAAAAGTTTTGCCTATTTTCAAATATATTTTGAATCGAAAGTTTCAAGTTAAAAAACTGAAAACTTAAAAATATTCATAGCCAGGACTTGAACCTGGGATAGTTTTGTCTTTTAGCAAGCTCGGTTAAGGAGGCCATGCATTGTAATGTATCAATCGCTTAAAAGTCTTATAACACGAACAGTGCTTCAATATATTACGTTGATATTGCTCTATTCCTACCAATAGTTGAAGGAATTCGTCGGAATAGTATATATGGAGACATTTGTTTTTATAAAATGGTTATTTTTTATATATTTAGTACATTTTAACAAGACATTCACGATATATACAATTTAAGAAAATGCTTAAGAGAATGCTTCTGAAAACTTAAGTGATTATAAATCAAGAAATATATTTTTCAAGAAGGGTGAAAGCCAATGGGTTTCGTATATAAACAAATTATGGACTTTTTGACTTATGCCATAATGTGTTTAAAAAAGTTTTTAACAAATTTTCATAATTATTTCGCAGGCTGTTCGAGTCTCTGTAAAAAACGCCAATTTTTTTTTTCTTTTACTGTTGATGTTACACTTCATCTGAAAAAAGCCTGGAAGTTTTATTAAATATCCTGTGGAGTAATGAAGAAGAGCTTAAGAAAAAAATTCAGACAAATGAAATTTCAAGCTCGGCGAAGACATTTTTACAAGATACAAGTATCGTATACTTTGAAAAAAAACAACCGTCAAATCTCATTTGAGTATTTGTCAAATGGGATGGAAATTTGTAGTTCTGTTTTTTTATCCAAGGAATTCATTGACAGGCTTGATTAAATCAACCATTAGTGGGTCTCCCGTACAAAAAATTCTCAAATATGCCCAAAAATGCAATTCGGTCAGAAGGCGCCAAAATTGGTTCGAACAAAAAGGGGGGACATATTTTAAAGGGGGGGGGGGGGGGGAATCAATAAAAGGGATTTTTTTCACATATTTTTTAATTTTGGTACCAGAATTGGGGGTGAGATTTTTCCTATACAAGTCGATACACTCTAATTCATATACACTCTAATCTCTCCGCTAATATTCTTCCAACTTAGACCATTTTTCCTTTTTGATTTAATGGTCTGGACTTCAGTATAGATCCACTGAAAGTCTCTAAAAAAGCATTTAAATATACCTCCTCGAATAGTCAGCTAAATTGCACTGTTTTTTCATAGAAAATATCAAAGTTTTTCTTAGTCACATGAAATGTATGTACGTACTGATTTTATTCAACCCTTTTTGTGGAAGACTGAAATTTGCTCATGAAATTTTAAGAGTTAGATGAGTTAAAAGAGAGACGATCAGCTCGAATTTGCCAACACGGAGTCCTGTCACCACATTCAGTCTTTATTAAAGTCCTTTATCCCTTAAGCGAAGCAAAACCACACTTATGACAAATTTAAGGCGGCGAATTTCATTTTTGCACATTGACAGAAGAGTTTAAGTACCTACGTTTTTCATACAATTTCTTTAGGTTGCAGTCTTAGCTTTAAGTCTCGGTTATAAGAGCTGAGAATGAAATGGAAGTGAACTAAAACTTCTATCAATAGGGCTCCGTTTGTACAAGTAGAATGAAATTTAAAATACAGGGTAACTGTTATAGCTTGTTCCAAAACAATTGACAAAAAGTATTTCTGCAAAAGTGGAAACTTTACATTTCTGAAAATTGCATGCAAAGGCCACTTCAGCCGTTGAAAAGACTTTGTGCATGTTAAAGTGTGTTGTGCATGTTATTAGATGTTTTGTACACAAATGACCGAGAACTAGACCTACTATTTTTATGACTCCGAAAGGATAATGTGCATGTTCTTAAGAAGCTTTACATGACTTCATATTTATTCTCTGAAGTTTTCCATTGTCTGCAGAGAGCTGTCGGCCGATCAGAAAAATTAATTTAATGGTCGAATGGGTTTATAATTATTAACATGGTATGATGGATATGGTATATAGGGTTTGGTGTGATGGATACGATTTGACTGAATTTGATATGTTGCGGTTTGTAAGATGAACATGTTCTGAAGGGTATTGTATAATGTGTGTAGTATGATAAGTATGGTATGAATGTTACGTTAATATGGGTTTATTATGAAAGGGATAGTAGGATGAGTGTAGATATGCTATGTTGGTCACTGTATGTTGGGCTTGATATTATACATAACTATGGTATGATGTGTATGGTAAGATGGGAGTAATATTATAAGTTAAGTAGGATGAGTTAAGTGAGATGGATATTGTGTGATAGTTATTGTATAATGGATTTTGTAAAATACGTTTTGAATAATGAGTATGGTCTAATGGGTCTGGTATGATGGGTGTGAGATGATAGTTATGGTAGGATAGATTTAGTACGATGGATATGCTTTGGTAGTTGATAGAATGGTCTTGGTATGGTGCGTATGGTATGATTGGTAGGGTATGATTGGTATGGTATGCTTGGTATGGTATTATTAGTATGGTATGATAAGTTATGTATGTTTTTTGAAAGGTTTGGTAGAATCGGTTTGGTATGATGGATATTGTATAGAAGGTGTGATAATATCTGATGGTTGATGAATAATAATATCGTTATGATCGATATGTTATGATGCGTGTTATATGACGAGTATGACATGCTATTTATGGCAGTTTAGGTTTGCTATAATGCATATTCTATGATGGGTTTGGTGGTAGTACCGCTTTGCATATAATAATTGATTTGTTTCTCTTTCTTCTGTAACAGGAGATTGTGTTGCATTCAAAATATAGCAGATTAGAAGTATATTTGGCATTATTTTAAATATTTAGTCCAATAAGAGAAGAAGATATTTTTAACAATTATATTTTTACTATAAGGATATTTTTTATTTTTCAACCATTTTAAATTTTCAGAAATTGTATTGAAGCCTATTTTATCTTTAGTCAATATACTAACCCTTAAATGCATAGTGTGCCATATATGGCACAACCAAAGAATTTATCCCTATCTCTGAACGAAAGTTATTTTGGAAAAAATAATAAAACTTTTTGGTCATACCGATTTAAAGCTTTCGTTCTCTTCAAGCGGTTATACTTACAGAATTCAGCTGACTGAATTATTTGGAGCAAAAGTGAATAAATGTTGAATGTAAAAAAAGGCCATGCATTTAAGGGTTTATTATGACGTTTAAGTCGTTGGGTTATTATTAGTTAAAGAGCAATTGTAGTAAAGATAAAACGTTATTTTGTGTTTAAAGAATGTATTTTGATCTTCTGACTCGTATTAGTCTTATAATCGACATATGCCTTGTGGTCAAAGTTGAATCGGACTGTGCAAATAAAACAACAAGGGTTAATTATTCTTCAATATTTATATTTACTTTATCACCTTCAAAACAATCACCATCAGAGGTGAAGCACACATGACAACTTTTTTTTTGTTCTTGAAAGCATTTTTGACAGGCCAATTTCGGAGTGGCCTTAAGTTTCCTCTGCAAATTCTCTTTGATGACTTACCGTCTGGGAAAAATTGGAAGATTTCCACATGGAAATGATTTGGAAACATTCCTCATTGTATCATTTTGAAACTTATGGAGTGTTTTAAATTGATATTGTTTCCAAACCGCTTTCTTAAGAATGTATGTGGAAACAGTAGCATTAGGAGTTTTAGGCAATAGGAGTCTTTTGGAAAGATATGGAGAGTTGTAAATTGATATTTTTTCCAAGCCGCTCCTTTACGAATGCATGCGGAAAAATTTGCTTGTTTTGTGGTAATTTCAATTTTAATTTATTTCGAATAATAAAATTCCCGAATAATGAGGCAGCTTTAGTAGTCGAGTGGGTAGCGTGCTTGACCACCACCCCAGAGGTCCCGGGTTCAAATCGCGGGCAGGCTAACCATTTTTAATTGTTATTTGGTTTTGTTTCCACATTAATTTTTAAGACAATGGAGAGAAATGTTTCCAGATTCATTTTTAAGACAGCGGAGAGGAATGTTTTCCTCCAATGATATGGTGTGTATCAGAGTCGTCTTAACAGAGAGGCGAGTGAGGCAAGTTTTCCGGGCCCCGAACTTTAGGGGGCCCCGGAAAATTCGAGAAAAATTGTGAAAAAAATTGCATGCACACCTAATTCTCTTTTTACACGAATTTGATTTAGTACAAATCAAAGTAAAGTTTTTCAGCATCGACAGTGAACTCGTCAGCTCTTTTTTCTTCGACATCAAATACATCACTTTTCGATTCACTTCCATTTCCTTCGTTTCCATCTTGCTGCTTTAAACGAAAACCCCGAAGATTTGATAATTTTGGAATCTTTTTCAGCAGATTTTCCTTTGTTTCTCGCTTTTCTGCGGCCTTTTTCCGTTTTTGGGCACCACTTAAATATTTCCGCGACGAACTCATTGTCACACTGTTGTGAGAGCACTACATACTTACTATCACTCAACAAATTGATTCAAATATTCTCAACACTCTCCTAGATAAAGCGCTGATGAAATTTAAAGCTTCAGACAAGCTTGAAAGTCAGTTTGAAGGTAAACTTCAAATCTTTTAAACTCTTCACACGCAACATAAAAGTATAAAATTTAAACCAACTGCTGTTAGTGTTGCAGGACACGTTCGATCATACAAAATATGCAACTGTAATCGTTTTATCGACCTGTTAAAAATCAATAAGAAGATCAACAGAATGTTAGTTTTCTGGATATCCCGAAAGTATGCTTTCACTTATAAGTGTGGTCACGCGACTGTTCCAGATCATTTTCGAAATTTTCGTAGATTGCATGCATTCTCTACTTGCAAGGGATTGCTTGCACTTGCGGACGCAGGGTAAGATTGGGCAAGACAAAGAGACACGTGAAGAAAAATCGAGTGGATACCGCGTGAATCTCATTCGTTTCTCATTGACGCGCTCTATGCTGAAATATGATAGGATAGTCTTAAAATATGTTTTCGTCAAAGGGACCCCAGAGAAAAATTGTTTTCGGCCCCTTAATACCTTAAGACGACGCTGGTGTGTATAAGCTTTAATGTAATGTCTAACGAAAGGGAATGCTTTCTACGTTCTATGGAATGTTTCCTCCGAGAATGTTTCCATTTCCCAGAGGATAAATCGTCTCAAAATTTTTTCCACGAAGCGAAAATTAGAGTTGGGGAATAGGAAAAAATCACACGGGGCCATATCTGGCGAATATGGTGCTTGTTGAATGATATAGGCATTGTTTTTTTTTTGTCAAACAATCGCGTACAATGCGTGATGTGTGAGCTGGTGCATTATCGTGGTGCAAAAACCATGAATTGTCCTTCAACACTCACAATAATATTGAGTGTTGACCGATTGACCTTGCGAAAGGAATTCCAAGCGCATGACACTGTAAGAATCGAAGAATCTAGTGAACATCACCTTAGTTTTTGAACGACCATGTCGTGGTTTTTTGGCGTAGCGCCATACTGCAGATTGTTGAGTTGTTTCGAAGTCATACTCGTACACCCAAGTCTCGTCACCAGTAATGATCTATTAAAAGCATATCCTGATCAACTCTTTTTGAAGGAAATTCAGCAGTTTTGGCGAAAGTCGCGCTGCAACCCGTCACATGCCTAAAACATCATGTAAAATGGTATGTCCCGATCCAGTCGATATGTCAAGCTCGGCAGCTATATCTCTCACGGTCACACGACGATTTTCGAGCATAATTTCCTTTACTTTTTTGACATTTTCATCTTTTATTTCTGTTGCTTGATGTCAACTGATGTACGACCCTCTTTCAACAATTTTTACCACTCAACTGCTAAAAATTAACGCCCAGATCAGGCTAAAAATTAACGCCCAAGCCTATAACAGTGTTACCAGCCTTAAAATAAAAAAAGCTTAATGGCAATGTTGTTGTTTCATTCACACAGTCCGGTTCAATTTTGAACAGAAGTATGCCATCAAAAGGAGAGTTTTGGGATAATTATTAACGAGATCGAAGTTTACTTTTAGGCTTAACAAAGGTTAATCAAGCTCTACGGTGTAAAAGGGTCTATCTCACACTCCATCACATTCATGGTACTTCATATATTCGTTAAATTTTTACAAATTTTTTAATCTCTTCTGCAACACCCTGTAAGCGAAAGTTTGCAAGAATGTTAAACCTGTCAATGATGGAGTGAACAAATTTTTAGTAGATTACAAACATTACTAAAAATATTATTGGCTGCCATCAGGAGCGGTTGTTGGTTACCCCATTTGGCCAATAACGGGAAAATTACCTGTCGTAGCAATGTCGCACGACGTCAAAGCGTCGACAGTAACGTTGCGTTGCTTGTGGTGTTTGCTTGTTTGTTTTTCGTAACTTGCTTGACGTTGTTGTTACTTTGCAACAACGGAGCAGCAGCAGCACCAGCAGCAGCTTGTTGTATTTGTTGTTGTTGTTTAACTGGTGTCTGTTAGTGGTGTTTTTATTCTTTACTTTTTGCTGATGTTGCTACAAAATCACTTGCAGAAGTAGCGGCAGCAGTAGCGGCAGCAGGAACGCAGTGCAATGCAACGCAATTCAACGCACGCAGCTAAGAGGGAGTGGCAAATACAACAACAACAACAAGAGGCAAGCAAACAAGTTTAGCCGGATTTCGCACAAAATGCGTTTTTAATGCAAATATTTATCAATCGAGTTGTAGTTGTCGTTGTTGTTGTTGATACTGCTGCTATTGTTGTTGGTAGGCTTGTTTTAATAGCTGCAAGTAGTTGTCTGCTTGCCACAAATATATATTTTATTTAACTGACTTTCAATAACAATTTCACAATATTTTAAATTTGCTCGCACATAAAACTAACATGGAAGTCCACTGGCAAAAAATCGATATTTTAAAGACACGACCGCGTGGCAGTTTTCTATGTGATGCAGTCAGCCAGGCAGGCAAGCAGGCGGAATGGCGCAGACGGTAGTGTTGACTATGCTGAAGTGGAACTGCGTTCGAGTGGGTTGGTTTTTTTTGTGGGTGGCAGACACGGCGTGATTTTGGCACAGTACGAATTTAATTTGTGAGCAGGACGTTACGGGAAAAAATAAACCCAGACTCTTGCATAAAAATTCCTTCTATCCTTTTTAAATTTTTTTGTTTTTTTTTTTTTTGTTTTAATTAATCAGTTATTTATATATTATATAATTAAAAATGACAACAACAACCACCTTATTGCGTTGAGGAATAAAACGAAATGACGGCGATGATGATGACGACGACGACGACAACGACGACGACGAGGAACGCTTATCTCACCGTTTTGCACAAATAACGAAATTCAACTGATTTTCCAAAGAGAAATATATGCCAGGGTGTGCTTGTTGGTTGGCTGCTTGGTTGGTTGGTTGGTTGGTTGCTTGACTGGCTGGTTGCTGGCTTCAGTATCAGTCGGTGCATGCAATGTTGTTATTGTCGTTCGTTGCTGTTGTTGTTCCTGCAGTTGCTGTTGTCTGGCACTAACCAACACAGGCACACACACACACACACCCATAAATACACACACAGACTAGGTTATACATGAGTGTGCACTCAGTGCGGCAGGGCCGGTGGGGACATACAGTCGGCATGAGCTGAGAGCCAACAGCAGAGACAGCTTGTAACAATGTTTAAAAAGAAAAGTTCTCGTTTACCGCACTAGAACAGCAGAGAAAATATAAAGATAGATATTTATACAAACCCACAAAGAGACACACAGTCAGACAAGGCCAAACAGACAGTCAGATATATATATTTATTTATATATAAAGTCCAATAGACAGCAAGACAGACACATGTGGACAGCAGAAAACAACAAAAGTAAAGCCATGCGTCAGTGGCGGGTGATAAAGATAGCCAGACAGCGGAACAAATAGCGAGATACAAAGATTCTCTGATCAGACTGTCTGCAATGCCGAAAAGATAGTGAGCCTGAGAAATCTGAGAATATATAGATTGCCGTGATTGTAAGAGCTTTCATGTCCAAATTCTTGAAAGGGGCTAGAGAAGTTTTTTCTGTTTCCGTTTTGAAGCAAAAATTGTACGTTTTATATGAAAAATAATAATTTTTCTTTTTTGGAACTTAAATCAATTTATAACAATAATATTGAAAAATTATTTTTATTTTGTTTATAAATGCTTTCAGAAACTGATCTTCAATTTCTTCTTCCCGTCAACTCCTTCCTCAAATAAACTCGTTTTTACCTTTACTTCAAACATTCTATACGAGGACATTTTGAGAAGTCTGTGAATTTTTTAATTGCCCGTGTAGTAACTTTAAATGATCAACACTGATCCTGTCAACTTCCATCTATTAACAGATTATGTCAAATTTTGAGACAAGCTCATTTAGTTTGTTTTTAAAAGCCATTGAAAGCAGACAACCTCGTGAATTTCGACGAAAATGGAAAAAAGTGAATTTCTTGTACTCATCAAGCAATATTTTTTTCAGTATAAAAACCATCACCAAAACCACGAAAGGGCTTAAATAATACTATGGGGACTCTAAATCAGCTTTTTCAATAGTTAAGAAGTGTTTTACTGAATTCCATTGTGATCGTAACAGTACAATCGTTGATAAGATCCATTGAATGATATCGGACGATCGGAGAAGAAAAATACGTGAGACAGCTGAATGAACATTAGATTGTTCATACTCGACCATAAGCGCAGCCATAGTTTGTTGGGTGATATTCATTCTCAATCTGAAGGAGTTATCGTAGACAAAACATGGATACATCACAACACACCAGAAACCAAGGAATAGTCAAAACAGTGAACTTCCCGAGGTGAACATGCCAAAGAAGGTCAAGATGGGTCTAAGAGTCAACAAGGTCGTGGTGTAAATCGTCAAGGGTCAAGGGTAAAACTATCACCGGAGAATATTATCCACAACTTTTGCACATATATAACATTGGTTTGTAGCAAAAACGACCGTATTTGGCGAAGACAAAAGTGCTCTTCCACCATGAAAACGCACCGGTCCACACGTCTGTAGTCGTTCTAGAGCGGATATGGTTCGAAACACGTCTACGATATCACCGCAGGTGACGAATCATGAATCAAGTATGATGAGTAAAGTATCATGAATCAAGTACCATGAATCAAGTATCATGAATCAAGTATCGTGAATCAAGAATCATGACTCTAGCTCGAAGCAAAGCAGCAATCCACTGTTTGGTTCTATCAAAATGAACAAAACCCGACAAAAATTGTTCGCGGACGGATCACATCCAAGCAAATGGTTGCCAGTTTTTTCAGAAAAGCAGATCTTGTTGCAACTGTATTTCTTGAGCAACGAAGAACTTATATTTCTAGATGCCGAAATTGTCGGAAGTTTACGGAGGAAACAACCACCGAAGGAAGATCATTCTCCATCAAGTTCAGACATAATCCCGACAATGCAAATTCCCGCACACATCGGCTCAAACAAAAAAGTTTTTGAGTACTCAAAGCATGGAATTGGTAGGTCATCCGCTTTACAGTCCCAACTTGGCACCCAAAAACTTCTTCTTACCTGACATTAAAAAAAAAACATGGCCCTAACAGGCTGTTGAGGCCTTCAGAAACCTGGTTTCTGAGGTACTAACTTCAGAGTGGCAAAAATGTTTCGAAAATTTTTTCAAACTAATGGAAAAGTGTATTGATCATCTTGGAGAATACTTTGGAAAACAATACGATAACCAGTTTTCTCTTTTCATTGTTAGGCTTAAGACTTAAAAGGCAACACTCGTAAAAACATCTTTTTTAGCCTGTCAATACGGTATATAATGCTTCCCAAGATTCTCTACTGAAACAAATACAAAAATATTTTTTGTATAAAGAGCATAAGTCACTTTATAAATGCAGTTAAAAGTTCAAGGCAATCGAATGCAAGGGTCTTAATATCTCATTTGTTGCTTCTGGACCAACTTCAACGTCATGCGATATATATAAGAGAGTTCGAAAATGTTTAATCCTTTCTCAACTCTCTCGGGCAACGACTCAATTTTGTTTGCCTATGTTTCCTTTATATGGCGGCCATGGCCGTGTGCATTAAAAAGTACGTGGACTACTCCATGTCAATTCGAGACCAGGTTTGAACCCCAGCTAACTTAGAAATTTTTTTTTAAAATTGAATTAATTTTATTGATAGGCCGTCGCCTCTCTTTAGACAATGGCGAGTCTCAGAGAGTAAATAATGCCATTACAAGCTCAACGAGAGCATTCATATAAACGCTTTGGAGTCGGCATAAAATTAGTAGGCCCAGTTCTCGATCATTTGCGCACAAACATTTAATAATACCCACCGGTAAAAGGTCGGTCAAAGTCAATAGAGTTTTAATAGAGTCGAAAAGACAAATTTTTTTCTTTTTTATCTTTTTTTTGTCGTCTGTATAGGGAAACACACGAGTTGACTTTATCAGCTCTTTCCAAACTTCCTCTCATACCTAACCGTATGCTTAATATTAGTCTTAATAATTGTCCTGACCTTATTTTAGATGGAATCCTTTTTCTAATAATTTCCCCCACTTCTTTTCTCAATATTTGTCCTAAATCTTGTCCTAAGTCCAAATCCTTGACCTACCTCTTGTCAAATACCTTGACCCTATCTTTTTCTCCATCTCTTATATTTGTACTTCTCCTTATCTTAAACATGGTCCTTATCTTTGTTCAAATTTTTGCCTTTATACTTTTTCTAATACTTGCTTTAATAATAATATTTATTTTAGTCTTATTTTTAAATTTTTTATTTCTAAAGTTTTTATTTTTTCTAATATTTTTTATTTTTTTTATTTTTTTTTTTATTTTATTTTTATTTATTTTTATTTATTTTTATGTATTTTAATTTAATTTGTTTTATTTTACATAATTTTTATTTTATTTTTATTTATTTTTATTTATTTTTATTTTTTTCCGTTTTTATTTTGTTTTAATTTTTTTCTTTTTTTTATTTTTATTTATTTTATTTATATTTTATTTTATTTTATTTTTTATTTTATTTTATTTTATTTATATTTTATTTTATATTTTATTTTATTTTTTATTTTATTTTATTTTATTTTTATATTTAATTGATTTTCATTTTGTTTTATTTTATTTTATATAATATTTATTTTATTTTTATTTTATTTTATTATTTTTATTTTTTTATTTTTAATTTTTAATTTTTATTTTTAATTTTTAATTTTAATTTTTTTAATTTTTAATTTTTTAAATTTTAAATTTTAATTTTTAAGTTTTAAATTTTAAATTTTAAATTTTAAATTTTAAATTTTAAATTTTAAATTTTAAATTTTAAATTTTAAATTTTAAATTTTAAATTTTAAATTTTAAATTTTAAATTTTTAATTTTTAATTTTAATTTTAATTTTTATTTTTAATTTTTTGTTTTTTCATGGTATTCGAGATCTGAATTCATAAAAAAAATCAAAATATTTAAAGAAATCTGACCGGAATCATTTTTAATAGTACAAGCTTAAATTAATTATATTAATCGTTTATTAATTGTAAAATCGTTTTTCGCAAATTACCACTCTACGAAAGCTAAAGCAGCAGCAACTTCTTTTGGGCGTAGGTCAAACGAGCCCAGCATAGCAACAACAGTAGAGCAGACAATAAAACCAAAACGAAACCCCAGCAAATAGTGAACGAAATGCTTGCGAAGGACGTCTTTGGTAACAATTTTTTTTCTAGTTTCTATTTTAGCTGAATGTTTGTATTGTTTTGTTGTTTAAGTTTTCATTGCTGGCTATGGAGCAGCAGTTTAACAGTTATTCGAATGTAGCTGGCTTCTCTATGCTTCAAGCACTTGACTAAAATATTACAAATTTTTGCCTGCGTGTCTGTCTATTTGGCTGTTTGGTTGGTTGCTTGTCTGTCTGTCTGGCAGCAGAAAGAAACAACCGGCTGGGGCCACTGCGGCAAGAGTTTCATGGCATTTGTAGTTGCGCTCAAGTTGCTGACAACTTCTACAAGACAAGACATAGTGCAGCACATGAGGTGGTTATTGGAGGAGATCTATAGTAGAAGAGAAGGTTGAAGAGGGTGGCACAGACAACAACAGAAGAGTTAGTGGTTTTGTCAAGATTCCGTTGTTTAGGTGTGTATTAGTATTTTATGCATGTGTGTGCGTGTACTTTATGAGTATCTATTGGTGAATGCACTATTGGGGGGCACTACAGCAGACTGCAAGCAAAGTTTTGGGTTTGGGTAGGTCGCCAACATTTTTTTCGAGCCAACAATGAGGCAAAATTCTAGAGATACTCGAATTCTCAGAGAATAAACGAAATGAGCAATACTATTAGAGCATTGTAGAAGAAAGAAAACGTTACAGACAGAGAAACAGAGAGAGAAAGATAGTGAGCGAGAGCATTATAATGGTTTGTATCATGGTAAAATAAACAAGGTTTGTCAGAAATTGTCAAAACAACACGGAAAAATGAACAACAACAAAAAGTATCATAATATTATGTGTATAGATCATGAACCAACAAGACAAGATCAAGCAATCAGCAGTGCGAGAAAAAAGTATATTTTTCGTGCCACGTCATCGGTCACACAAAAAGCTATATTGCATACGTTTTTCATGCAAAACATGTGAAAACTTAAATAAAAGTGGAAAATAATAAAATTAACAAGTTTAATTTGCGAAAGAGTGTTTGAATACCTTGTTTGTTTATATTTTAATGCATTAACGAAATTTAAAGAATTTTTTTTTTTTGCTGTTGAAATTATTGCACGTCGGTAGAGCACACTTAATTTTTATAAAAAACACAAAAAATTACTGAATTATAAACACTAATAATTTTTTAAAACTTCAAGAAATAATTTTTCACATATAATCGCTACACGTAAACAAAACAATTTGTGACCGATGACGTCAGACCTAAAAGCTTTGTTTTGTTTACAATATGGCGGCTCTTTTCTTTGCATGATCTTTATTTCTTGGTTCATGTGTATAGATTTTGACAGTTTCGCTTCAGAGTAAGAGAGAATTTTGCAGCCATGAGAGTACCTTGTTTATTCTACCATAGTTTGCAAGAAGCTTTTCTAGTTAGAGCATTTTTTTGCTCACATAAATGATGCCATTTTGTTGGTATTATATATAAATATAAAAAGACGAGTGTGTGTGACGTCTCCGATTGTACACTTTATTATTGTTGACAAAACAGCTGTTGATGAATAACCGGTATTGATGCGGAATTCGCGGAAATGAGCAGTTCGTTCTCAGCTCGCTTATAAGATTGAAGAAACGTCAAAAAAATAATGTGTTAACATTTGTGAGACTTTGAGATATTATACAAGTGGTTCTTAAAATGAAAGTGTAGAAACAAAAATTATGATTAAAGCTAAGGGAGCATGAGTAACCGTTTAAAAATGTAAGCAAAGCTTATTAGGTGACACTTTTCAGAAAAGGGTGATATTTGACTTAGAAAAGCTTTTAAAAAATGTATGCATTCATTAGATTAAGATTATTTTGATGAATATTTTTTATTTTTCTTTATTAATAGCAGAAGATCCGACGTTGCTCGGAATAAAATTTTAAAATTCCGACATTTTTAAGGTTCAATTTTTTGTTTCTTTAAGAATATTGAACATACAGCCGTGGACACATACATAGCACAAAAATACATGCAGGGTGTTTCACACGAATTCAAATAAAATACATAGAGAAAAACAAGAATTTATTTCATGGTATTTGAGTTTAAACATTAAAAACTTAAAATCAGTAGTAACTTTGTAATTACGAATTTAAAATTAGAAAATTAATCAAAAATTTGAAATGGAGATACAAAGGTGGACTGGCTGAGGTGGACATACAAATAGCACAATTTGGATTCTGAAAAAAAGACATGGTGATTTATTTTTATTTTACAATGAGCTTAAGAAAATGCTTACTAGTACTTGGTACTGTATCCCGAATTGTCCAAAACAGCCCGACATCTTCGTCCCATACTCTCCACAGGCTTCCTGACCTTATCCTTCGGAATAGAGTCTTGGGCCTTCTCAATTCCACTCCATAACTCATCTAAATTTCGAAAATTTTGGTTACTTATGCTGACCTTCAAATCATTCCATAAATTTTCTATAGGATTGAGGTCTGGTCTTTGAGCCGGTCAATTCAAAATATTTATTTTTTCCCTTTTTTAGCCAATCAATCACAACTTTTGTCGTGTATTTTGGATAATTATCGTGAATAAAAGTCCACTTAATAGGCATGTTCTCAAATGTAAATGGTTCGGTCTGGTTATTAACAATATCTAAATACATATTTTTGTCCATTATTCCTGGTATATGAAAAATGGGCCCAACGCCGTGCCAGGAAAAAGCTCCTGAAAAAGCCCTTAAATTCCATATCCAGGATTTAATGATTTTATTTGTATACTTAGGATTCAACTCTTGGCGTTTGGGGCGCCGAACAAAAGTTTATCCATATGGTCCAACCCTATTAAATTTAGTTTCGTCAGTCCAGATCACGTTCTTACAAAATTGGTCTTCTTTATTCACATGGGCCCTTGCAAAAGCTAAACGATTCTTTAAATTTTTTTTTTTGTTAAGAGCGGCTTTCTTCGGCTAATGCGTCCATAAAGATAAGCTTCATATAGTCTCCTAGATACTAGTTTTCTTGAAACATTAAGGTTATTTTCTTCATTTATTTTCCTCATAATTTGCTTCGCTGACATGTAGAAGCGGTGGTTTTATGCGGTCTAGAATTGCGCGGCTTATTCTCGAAATTATTTGAACCATTTGATTTAACCAGCTTGAGTGCATTATAGACCATTTTTCGCGAAACTTTCAGAATATCTACGATTTCAGATGGTTTTTTGCCTTTTCGACTTAGTTCGTGAATTATAGACCTTTTTTTCGGAGTGCGATGTTTGCCACGACCCTTTTTATTTAGAATCGGCGAAATTAACTGAATACAACTCTAAAATTTTTACAAACACCAGACCTAATTAACTTTTATTCACCAACTAACATGTGTGCTACTTATATGACCACAGCAGATCATACATGCCTATAAATAAAGAGATGGCCTGAGCAAATAAAAGTAAGTAACGGTACATCTCTCTCGGAAATTTAAACAACGTCACACTGGAGTCTCAAAAAATTATAACTACAGTTAATGAATGCATTATAAGATTCAAACGAACGTTTAAAAAATAAGTTGACATTTGTGCTATTTATGTGTCCATGATGACTATTGAAGGAGGATTTAAGGATTTGTTTATTTTAAAACGAAATGAAATATTTTTGTGTAGGCGATATCCGAGGGAGCGTCAGCAAGGTCATTTGGCCTGGGTTGCAATTAAGGGTTTTCGATTTCAACCTCAATTTTTTGCAATCGAAAATTCAGAGAATTCTATGTTTTAAAACTATATCTTACAGACAGCATTGGGCATCATGGCTGAACAGCGAAAATGAATTCGTTATTATTCTTGAATTTTGACGTTTGACTTTTGACTCTTGACTTTTAACTCCTGACTCTTGACTCCTGACTCCTAACTTTTGACTCCTGACTCCTGACTCCAGACTCCTGACTCTACTCCTGACTCCAGACTCCTGACTCTACTCCTGACTCCTGACTGCTGACTCCTGACTTTTGACTCCTGACTCCTGACTCTTTGCTTTTTACTTTTTACTCTTTACTCTTTACTCTTTACTCTTTACTTTTTACTCTCTACTCTCTACTCTTTACTCTTTACTCTTTACTCTTTACTCTTTACTCTTTACTCTTTACTCTTTACTCTTTACTCTTTACTCTTTACTCTTTACTCTTTACTCTTTACTCTTTACTCTTTACTCTTTCCTCTTTACTCTTTACTCTTTACTCTTTACTCTTTACTCTTTACTCTTTACTCTTTACTCTTTACTCTTTACTCTTTACTCTTTACTCTTTACTCTTTACTCTTTACTCTTTACTCTTTACTCTTTACTCTTTACTCGTTACTCGTTACTCTTTACTCTTTACTCTTTACTCTTTACTCTTTACTCTTTACTCTTTACTCTTTACTCTTTACTCTTTACTCTTTACTCTTTACTCTTTGCTCTTTTCTTTTGACTCTTTTCTTTTGACTCTTTGCTTTTGACTTTTTGCTCTTGACTCTTTGCTCTTGACTCTTTGCTCTTGACTCTAGTCTCTTGACTCTTAAGTCTTGACTCTTTACCTTGGCTCTTTACTTTTGGCTCTTTGCTCTTGACTCTTGAGCCTCGACTCTTGACTCTTGACTCTTGAGCCTCGACTCTTGACTCTTGACTCTTTACATTTGACTCTTAACTCTTTATTCTTTACTCTTGACACTTGACTATTGGCTATTGACTCCTGAATCTTGACTCTTGACTATTGATTTTTGCCAATTGACTCTTGACTATTGACTCTTGCCTATTGACTCTTCATTGTTGACTCTTTATTCTTGACTCTTCACTTTTTTCTCTTGGACCTCGACTCTTGACTTTTGCCTCTTGACTCGTGATTAGAGAACAGTTTATAATTTATAACCAATTTATTTACGAACACATAATTTTGATTCATAAAACGAAGTTAATATCCAAAAAATTTAAGAAAAACAATTCGTTTAACTTTTTTAAAGTATAGAGAAAATTCATAGAGTATTATTAATTATTTTGGGATTTTTCTTCATGAAATACCACATATGACACGACATTTCAAGTTTTAACTAAATTTCAAAACAAATTTTGTCAAACGATCGGTTGTGTTCGAACGGGCGTGAACCGTTCTATGGAAATTTTTCAAACCGTGAGATCCTTGGTTCAAATCCTATCTAACACAGAAATTTTTTTTAAACTGAAATTAAATTCAAAATATTTTTAAAATTGTTGATGGGCCGTCACCTGTCTGCATACAATGGTATACCTCAGAAAGTAAAGTATGCCTTATAAAGCTCCTTGAGAGCACACACATCAGACGAATGCCACGCCTTTAAAATCGAGACTTTCACAATATTTTGAAATGAGATTATTTAGTAACAAACGTTAGATCGAATGTTGGGTGATTTTTTACAGCTGTACCACCATATATAGCGAAAAAGCTATACCACTTAAAAATTCGGTTTGTGTGGGGAAATGACGCCCTCATTTTCATTTCTTACCTAGTATTCTGTTTCTATCGTAAAAAGCTTAAAAACTAAAATATTCAAACAATGTGTCAGTTGTGTGGAAGAAGTCACGCCTCTTTTTTCAAGGTCTGTTGTTTTTTAATGAAAATTCGTAAGATAATTGGTGTGTCCATATGAAATTTCTCCGCTCTATCATTTCGGAGGCATATCGTCTATAAAATTGTTTATTATTTCTATTTTTGCAGCCAAATAACGGTGATGAACGGGTATGGGCACCACTACATGTAAAGCTTCTGTGTGTTATTTCTGTGTTTTTCTTGTGTCTTTGATTTGTTGTTGCGTTTTGTGTTGCCACACAAGCCTTTGTTCTCAATTCTTGCTCTCAACGCTCCCAGAGCGCTCTCTGCCCATAGCTGGTGATGAATAAATATTTGCTTCATTCAAAATATTCATGTCAAGGTGTCACGTTTTCTTTTTTTTAGTGTTTATAATCTTTTTCAATAAGTTTTTATCAGATAAAAGTTAAGTCAAGGATAAGACATCCTTGATCTATCGCATTAATGTTATAATTATTATTTCTCAATGTAAGAATTTTTTCATTAGTAGTGAAAAGTGACTCCGTAGCGAGGTTCCATACTTTTTTATGCATACCACATTTTTTAAGGCAAATTTTTTAAGTGTTTCTCTTCGAACAGTTTTATTAGTATAACGTTAGTGCTCTTGCCTACTAACCGCAGGTTCGAATCCCGACCATGTCCCGACACTTTTAAATTTTCTTCATTTCCTTCCTTATTTCTAATCAAGCGATATTAAAATGCACCAATATTAACGTTAAAATAGTTGTTGTGTGTAATAGGTAGGATTGTGGGGAGGACGGCTCTGCAAATTTAATTGACGGAGGTAAAGACTTCAGATTCAAAATTTAAATGTTTCTACAACTTGTCGCCACGCTTAGAGAATCGGAGATAAAGACTTCAGATTCAAAATTGAAATGTTTCTACAGCTTGTCGCCACGCTTAGAGCGTCTTTCACATATTTCAGTAGATTTTCCTACTCTTTCGAACTAGTTATCTATAATCTTATTCGAACCAAGGCGGATTTGACTGAAGAGGTGAAGCACTTGAAGTGTTCAAAGTTAAAAAGGAAAAAAATCAAAGTAGACCATTGAGGAATTTGTACCACCCATATATTAATAGTTGCCTTTTGTTATATTCAGGAATCTTTTTAAAACAACAACAACATCCTCGCCACCCTCCTCTGCAATTTCCATTTTTAAAACTAAGCCATCTGCAGCAAAATTAATTTGTTGCACTTCACAAAGTTGAAGCAACATTTTGTCTCACATTCTTTCAGTTGCATGTAAAACTCTGACCACAGGCACAGCGTCGACGTTTGGCACGTGTACAGCAAGGAGAATGGCCAGTTTATGCAAAGCATCTTGTGTAGTAGACAGTAAAGCATAGTTTAGGAGACATCGCAAAACCACAGGATGTCATGTGTGGTTATCCTTTTTGTTGTAATTTTAATAATTGCCCTTGACCGGAGCAGTGCGCTTAGAATATATCTCCTAATCTTTATAAAAAACGAAATATCTAAAAACACCTAAGCTCAACAGTAACGTGGTGCAAAGTAGTAAAATTAAATGACGCGCATTTCCTCCACACAGTGCTCGTTACAAAATATCATCTTTAGAATGTACCTATCAGAGAACTGCATAAGCCTACTTGAAACCTATTTCAAGTACTTGCCATAAATATGAGTACCAGCTTGCTTGAACTTGATAATTTTCAATCAATTAAAGCTTGTACTTGAATATAAGTAAGCCCACGTCAGCTTGTGACTTACAACTACGCTAGCTTACAAGCGAACGACACGAAGTACCAAGTAAAGGAAAAACTTGATGTGTTCGTCAAAAAGCTTGAAAAGCTTGAAATTAAAAGCAAGTATCCAACTAATTCAAGTATCCAAATAATTCAATGAAGTGTAGGAAAAACTTAAGCGCATGAAGAATATTTAGGGTTCTATAGATTTCGTGTTTAGCAGTTTTAGGGGGTAGCTGATTTCGAATCCAATGTCAGAATTTTAAAGTTTAAGATGGCTGATAGGGTTGCCACCTAATTTTTTTTTATTTTTACGAATTCGATGCTGGGGCAAACACTAGGTAAAAATGGGTCGCTGAATCCGAATCCGTGGTCAGAATTTCAAAATTATGAAATTTTTAACCCTATAGGGTTGCCACCTAAAAATATGCTTTTTTAAGAGTTTTAAACATAATCCCACAGTTTTAGGGAGTCGCTGATTTCGAATCTGATGTCAGATTTTTAAAATTCAAGATGGCTGATAGGGTTGCCACTCCTACCTCTTTTGGGTGATATTTTATAAATACCACTCTTAATTTGATTTATTAATTCTTCGTCTGCTTCCATAACACTTATCAAAGCACTTGTGTTATCAATTATTTATTTTGCACACTAATTAGCAATTCAATTTACAGCAAGATTTTATAGGCTGCGAAAATAGTGAACGCATATAGCTTAGTTAAGCTGATCGATGACCAAAAACGCATTGGGACAAAAGAGATGCATGACTTGCGTTCTTTATTGCTCTAATATGTTTTTCAGCTTGGAACAACAACAAAACGCTCATACGCGTTCAATATGTTCGCAGTCTTAGAAACTGAGCAGACTGAGCAAACGCAACAAAATTCTGTGGAAGAAAGTAAACAAGCATGAGCTCGTCGCTTTCAATTCCAAAAATCAGTGCTTTTTAGTTGGAAATTAAGTTGCTAACTAAACTGAACTGACACTAGGGGTCAAACATGTTTTGTTTTTTTTGTTTTCTTAACCTATTTACGACTCGTTAATAGTGTTCACTTTTCAAAGTATGTTTCTTAAAAACACTTTTATGTGGCAACCCTATTTTTGAAAATTTTATAATTTTTAAATTCTGACAACGGATTCGGATTCAGCGACCCATTTTTACCTAGTGTTTGCCCCAGCATCGAATTCGTAAAAATAAAAAAAAATTAGGTGGCAACCCTATCAGCCATCTTGAATTTTAAAATTCTGACATCAGATTCGAAATCAGCGACCCCCTAAAACTGTGGGATAATGTTTAAAACTCTTAAAAAAGCATATTTTTAGGTGGCAACCCTATAGGGTTAAAAATTTCATAATTTTTAAAATTGTGACCACGGATTCGGATTCAGCGACCCATTTTGACCTAGTGTTTGCCCCAGCATCGAATTCGTAAAAATAAAAAAAAAATTAGGCGGCAACCCTATCAGCCATCTTGAATTTTAAAAATCTGACATCAGATTCGAAATCAGCGACCCCCTAAAACTGTGGGTTAATGTTTAAAACTCTTAAAAAAGCATATTTTTAGGTGGCAACCCTATAGGGTTAAAAATTTCATAATTTTGAAATTCTGACCACGGATTCGGATTCAGCGACCCATTTTTACCTAGTGTTTGCCCCAGCATCGAATTCGTAAAAATAAAAAAAAATTAGGTGGCAACCCTATCAGCCATCTTGAATTTTAAAATTCTGACATCAGATTCGAAATCAGCGACCCCCTAAAACTGTGGGATAATGTTTAAAACTCTTAAAAAAGCATATTTTTAGGTGGCAACCCTATAGGGTTAAAAATTTCATAATTTTGAAATTCTGACCACGGATTCGGATTCAGCGACCCATTTATACCTAGTGTTCACCCCAGCATCGAATTCGTAAAAATAAAAAAAAATTAGGTGGCAACCCTATCAGCCATCTTAAACTTTAAAATTCTGACATTGGATTCGAAATCAGCTACCACCTAAAACTGCTAAACACGAAATCTATAGAACCCTAAATATTCTTAATACGCTAAAGTTTTTCCAACACTTCATTGAATTATTTGGATACTTGAATTAATGTGGATACTTGAAATAATTGGATACTTGTGAGCTTACAAGTTTTTGCCGATCGTTTCAAGCTTTTCCACTTTCAGACACGACAAAGTAAGTCATAACAAGTCAAGTCAACGAAAAAGCAGGGATATGACTTGTATCTGTTTGCTATTTTTGTAAGCAGGCTAAAGCTTGGTTTTTCAAGTATGGATAAATTCAATTTTTCAAGTACTTGAAGTTGCTTGAACTTCAAGTAGGCTTGTGCAGTTCTCTGGTACCTACAGCCATGGACACATAAATAGCACAAAAAAACATGTAATGTGTTTCACATGAATTTAAATAAAATACATAGAGGAAAACAATAATTTATTTCATGGTATTTGAGTTTAAACATTAAAAACTTAAAATCAGTAGTAACTTTGTAATTACGAATTAAAAATTAGAAAATTAATCAAAAATTTGAAATTTGCTGCTTATCTGAGGTGGACATATAAATAGCACAATTTGGATTCTGAAAAAAAGACATAGTAATTTATTTTTATTTTACAAAGAGTTTACGAATATGCTTACTAGTACTTGATACTGTATTCCGAATTGTCCAAAACAGCCCGACATCTTCGTCCTATACTCTCCACAAGCTTCCTGACCTTCTCCTTCGAAATAGAGTATCAAGCCTTCTCAATTACACTCCATAACTCATCTAAATTTCGAAAATTTTGGCTACTTATGCTGACCTTCACATCATTCCATAAATTTTCTATGGTATTGAGGTCTGGGCTTTGAGCCGGCCAATTCAAAATATTAATTTTTCCTTTTTTAGCCAATCAATCACAACCTTTGTCGTGTATTTTGGATAATTATCGTGCATAAAAGTCCACTTAATAGGCATGTTTTCAAATGTAAATGATTCCATCTGGTTATTAAGAATATCTAAATACATATTTTTGTCCATTATTCCTGGTATACGAAAAATGGGTCCAACGCCGTGCCAGGAAAAAGCTCCCCAAGCCATTAAATTCCCTATCCATGCTTTAATGATTTTTTTGTATACTTAGGATTCAACTCTTGGCGTTTAGGGCGCCGAACAAAAGTTTTTCCATCTGATCCAACCCTATTAAATTTAGTTTCGTCAGTCCAGATCACGTTCTTACAAAATTGGTCTTCTTTATTCACAAGGGCCCTTGCAAACGCGAAACGATCCTTTACATTTTTTTTTGTTAAGAGCGGCTTTCTTCGGCTAATGCGTCCATAAAGATTAACTTCATGTAGTCTCCTAGATACTAGTTTTCTTGAAAGATTAAGGTTATTTTCGTCATTTATTTCCCTCATTATTTGCTTCGCTGACTTGAAAGAATCAGCCTTACTTTTGCGAACTATAAGTCTATCAGTAGAAGCGCTGGTTTTACGCGGTCTAGGATTGCGCGGCTTATTCTCGAAATTATTTTAACCATTTGATTTAACCAGCTTGAGTGCATTATAGACCATTTTTCGCGAAATTTTCAGAATATCCGTGATTTCAGATGGTTTTTTGCCTTTTCGACTTAGTTCGTGAACTATAGACCTTTTTTCCGAAGTGCGATGTTTGCCACGACCCATTTTATTTAGAATCGACGAAATTAACTGAATACAACTCTAAAATTTTTACAAACACCCGATCTTGTTAACTTTTATTCACCAACTAACATGTGTGCTATTTATATGACCACAGCAGAACGTACATGCCTATAAAGAAAGAGATGGCCTGAGCAAATAAAAGTAAGTAACGGTACATGTCTCTCGGAGTTTTAAACAACGTCACACTGGAGTCTCAAAAAATTATAACTACAGTTAATGAATGCATTATTAGATTCAAACGAAACGTTTAAAAAATAAGTAGACATTTGTGCTATTTATATGTCCATGGCTGTATATCGAAATTATTCTTCTTCTTCCTTCAACAAATTCGGCTCACTTTCTAGGTTGTCTTCGACCAAAGGAAGTTTTATTTTTAACTTTTCAGAGCTAACTTGATAAGCTTTGTTGAGTTTGCAGTTGACTATGGACCAGTGGAAATTCTGGAGAGATTCGGGGGTTTTCCTCCTCAAAGTATTACACGTGGTGTTCTTCTTGCAAAGACTGTGTTGGGCGGATATAGTCTTGACACATTGCTAGTTTCACTTTACGTTTTTGAAATTTTATGTTAAGGGGGGAGCGAGCTAGTCTTGGAAAAAATGTGTTCTTTTTTTTAATTCTTTTCATTTTTTTTTATTTTTTTAAATTTTTTTAAATTTTTCTCATTCTTTTTATTTTTTTATTAATTTTTTTATTAATTTTTTTATTTTATTTTAATTTTTTTTTTTTCTTTAAATCTCAAGAATGTCTTCCAAAAATATTGATGAGAAATTCCTTTCCAATTAATAGTTATAGATGCATACAATTCAGACAAATTGATAGAATAAACTTTTACAGAATAAAGGGTTCATAATTTTTCTATATTTTTTTTATTTTAGGAATTTTAAACAAGTTGCCAGAACATTCTCAAATTTAAGTCGAAAATAGGCTGTTCTTTGAGAGAAATCGGGTCAGCAAATAAAACAAGAACACATCTTTTCGGAAAACTTTCGGCTCGAGTCGGTAAGACACGATTATTTTTAAAAACATTTTGGCGATCTCGGGAGTCTAGTGATAGCACATTTGACTGCAATCCTAGAGCTCCCAGATTCGAATCCCAACCAGGGATTTCTGCATTTCCTCATTTCTAATCTACTGAAGCTAAAAATTCATCAAAACTAAGGGCTCGTTTATAAATTACGTTTCCAACTTAGGAGGGTTAAGAATAGCTCTACGATAAGTATCGGAGTGGCTTGAAATGTTCTAAGAAAGAGTAACGGAGGGGGGGTAAAAAACAAATAATTGGTAATGTAGTTTATGAACGACAACAAGAGTTTTTTAGTTGATGGTTTAGAAGGATATTGAGAGAATCGCTTAGTAACTTTAATTGATTGAGGTGAAGGTATAATATTTGCCTCAGAAAGTCTACGGCTTTCGACCACGATTAGAACATCCTTAGAACATGTATCGTACTTACTGTGAAGTTGTTTGATGATTCTGGTGAAATAATCCACCGTCCAAAATCCGGCCGTTCGCGTGTTGTAAGAACAGCACAAGTCATCGAGGGGATAAAGTCTCAGAAAATGTTTTCGCGGGAGATAAATATCTTGATGCTACCCATGTCTCGCATTCTTAAAAATGAATTGGGTCTCAAACAACAGACACACACACCAGGCATCTTCTCATGGTAGCAATAAAGCAGTGGGGCCCAAGAAATTGAAAGCGCGGGCCAATGTTTAACAAAAAACAAAACAAACACAAAATGTTGCTCATCGTTGCTTTTGGCAAAAAAATCAAACAAAACAAAAAAAAACACAATTTTCAATAAAATTACAATAAACAACCATGCAATAAAATTACATATCATGAAGTACACTGCCAGTCTTAATTTCTATTACAATAACAATGCTTGCATGAAAAATTACTCGACACACAAGTAACGGGACAATCAGCTTCAACATCGACATCAGCGAGTGTGCGTTTTTTATTTTGGTTTAACATGCATTTGTTTTTGTAAAGTTCGCTGAAAAATGTGCTGAACACTGAACGAGTGCGGTTTGTGTTGTTGTTTTTTGCAGGTATTCTTTGATTTTGGCTCATCGCAAAGACAAAATTAAGATAGAAAAAATTTGTATGAAGGGCCATGCGGGCCATACGGGCCACTACGTGGGCATGCTTGCAATAAAGGAACAACGTAATTGAAAATCGAAAGCGTTACTTCCCGAACATGCGGATAATGCCCACCCACAGACGAATTCTGTTGACCGACGAACAAATTCTATCCGTAAAAGAATCGTTCAATAAACAGAATGATAGACTGTATGCTCTCTGATTAGACTTGCAGTAGAACTCGTTCCGAAAGTTCAGAGAGGTCACCATCCAGCTTCTGTGATGGTTTGGTGGGCAGTCGCTTATGATGGGGTCACTAAGGTAAATTTTTGTCAAAACTTGGGCGAAAGTGTATAAATCTAATGTTTGGGAATTGGTTGTGAAGCCACTTAACACGACATTATTCCAAAACAAGCCGTGGACCTTTCATCAAGATTATTCGGCTACGGCCTATAAGGCTAAATTGACTCATGAATGGCTCAAAGACAATGTACCGGACTTCATTTCCACGAATCAGTGACCAGCGGTTTGCCCAAATCTGAACCTATTAGATCACAAATTGTGGTCCATGTTAGAGGGTATGGCTTGTTCTACTCGACACCCAAATATCGAGTCTCTAAAGCGCGCTCTTGTCCGAGCAGTGAAGAAATTTCCGAGGCATGTCATGCGTGCTGCGATCGATGACTGACCGGATCCACTTCGCTCGTGCTAAAAAGTAAATGGTGGCCACTTCGAATAAGTTGTTCTACTATTTGTAGCTATTCAATGACTCAATAAATAAAAAAAAATTATTTTGAAAAATTTTTTTGTTTTTTTTTTGTCATTTTATGAGCCCTGTATGAAAACGTATGAGAGTACTAAGTATTCTTCTACTAAGTATTCTTCGGTCAGCCGCCCTACCATTTTCAGCATATGGAAGCTTTATTATTCATGCGGGTGACTTTCTACGTCGGCTTTGGTCGGTCTTCTCACCATCTCGAGTGTATAAAAGTTGTAAATTTGATAAAAAATGCAAAACAGTAAACATCCGTCAAAATACTTTCAGTCAACCAATGCACAAAGTCGAACCCTGCTAAAGCATACATTATACTCGCTTGCGACGATTATAAAAACCGATATTTCCCGAAGCACCGAAAATCGATAATCACCGAAACAGAAAACTCTTTGGCAGAGAAAACGATCGTCCAATTTAAGAAAAGACAAAAACGAATGTACTCGTATATACAAGGTGGCACAAAATTAATCACCCTATTGGAAGATGTTATCATTTTTGCAAATGGCGTCGTACGTCAATCAAATTTGACATTTGTGAACTACACAGCTGTACAATACAAATGGACAAGCAATAGAGCGCTATATTCAGCAAGAGCGTGGAATAATTAGTGGATAATGTGAAGGAAGCGTTTCTTGATCGCGTAATCTCCCGTTTTGGTGATTTGGCATGGCCAGAAAGATCGTCTTATTTAACCATTCCAGACATCTTTCTTTAGGGCTACTTGAAGTCGCAGGCTAATGCCAATAAGCCTCAGGCAATCGCAGACCTTAGGGAGAATATACGACAGGAATGCGAACAGTTATCACTGGAGATCTTGAGGAAAGTCATGGGAAAATGCGATAAAACGGGTAAATGTGTATCAGTACTGGCGGCAGCCACTTGAGGGATGTCATATTTTCCACTTAACAGAAAAAATCGTAGAGGTCCTTTGGGAAAACTCCCAAAAAGAAATCAAATCCTAAAATCTAAAGATATCAGATGCTAAAGAAATCAAGCAATGATTTAGAAATCCTTCCGAACAGAAAAACCAAAAGTACTATACTCGTATGAGGGATAAAAATATTTCACAATTATCAAATACTAAAAATAATAAAGCACTTTAAGGTTATCAAAAGCTGTTAAAAGTTTCAGAAGAGCGAAGCAATATTTTTAAAGCTTGAATTTTAATAATTTAAAAATTTTCAACGGAATTTTTACTGAAAGAATCAACAAGACATGCAGAAGGATAGGTTGACTAAGATCGCCAGCAAACAGGACATCAAATAGCAAGCACAAGGATACTGCTGCAAGGAGACCGAAGGCTATGATTGTTAAAAGATATGCATTTTGTTATTAAAATTGTTTGCCGTTTTGAATGGCAAGAAACAATTTCCAGGAACACTTGATAGGTCAGGCTTGACAATCGAAGGTTAAAAGGTTTTTTTTTAATAGTTCTATCTGCTCTCGCTTGTAATAAACTCAATTGTTGCCAATGCAGCAAAGTGATCAGCTTTTTATGTGCGACAAATAAGTCCTGCTGATGAGTCTTTATTTATACCAGCAGGACATTGTAGGAATTAGAAATTATTATAAATATCTATAAAACAGCTAAAAGAAAAGTAAACAGCTTAGCTAAATCTTTTTATGAGCTAAGCTCTACAAACACACACACACACATACACAGGCACTTGCATTAAGAACTCATATCCACCTCCTGACAGGTGTTTGAATTCACTTTATTATTCGTGAAGTGAGAATCACGAATAGCGCATAATAATGGCTACATAATCGTGCTATCTTTCTTCAACCTTCATACAGCCGGTAATCAAGTGAAATGCGACAACTAACTGAAGAATGCTAAGGACGATGAAGCAAGCAAAACAAAAAAAACAAAATGGGAAGAAAAAAATAGTTTTTTAGCAACATCATCCAGATGCACAACGTAGCAAGGACACGCGCTGCGACGAAGTCGACGACGACAACGACGACGACATGTTTTCGTAGGCAAACTTTTGCAAAAGTTGCAAAAGAAAAGAAAAAACAAGAGTTTCTGGAAGTAGCAAAAAAAAAAAAAACACGTTCCGACTAAGTAAGATTTACCGTACATATTAATAGCAGTTAAGGTGACCAGGTGATGACATAGGCTGCACTAGCAACTACATTTAAAGTGTAGAACTTTGATTAATCATCAAACAGCTGGTCACCTTAGACACAGTTCATCAACAGCAACCTTTTAAATAACATCTTAGAAGCTTATTTGAAAGCGTCCCTGCGACATTCTTGCAGACATCGCAACAGTCAAGTTCGAATGGCAGTCAAGAAAGTTAAGTCTGTGTGCGACATTTTCATGTCCTGCTGAGATAGTTTTTTTTTTTTTTTTTTTCTTTTAATATATTTAGCTATTTTGTGGATTTTGTGTTCAGTACGTGTCAGCTGCAGTGAGGTGGGGGGGGGGGGGGGGGGGGGTTAGTAAGCTTCTGGGTCTAGAAAGATTTAGACGATTTTTTTTGAGCTAAAAAGATTTCTAATCATTGTTACAACAGTAACAACAACCACTTCTTGCTTGAGCTGATGGTTGATGGTGATGAGTGTGATGGTGTTGATGTTGATGGTGTTGGCAGTGGTGATGGTGTTGTCGGTGACTTTGGTGATAACATCAAAGCAAACCATACTCTTGGTTAGTTATATAAATTGACATTTTCACATGCATTGTTGGCTACATTCTTGGTTTAAGTTTTGCCCGGCTCGGAGCCATACTCAAAGATTTATGTTAATTTTTGTTTTTTAAGCATATAAAGCCAATTCCATCAACAACGTTGTTGGTAAGGTGTTGTGTTTTTATCTCCTCGTATTTTGGTAGTTGTCATGCGAGACTTCAGAATCTTTGCAAAAATCTTATACATGACTTTATATTCCGAACACAGATGGCTTTATCTGTTAATGTTAGGAATTTATTGATTGGGAGTAGGTTCAGGGTAGGCTTGAGAGTATTCAGGCTGCTATTTGTCGATGATCGAAATAAGATTACAACCATATTTAACACTTGTCCTTCTGAATCATCATTCATAAATTCAAAACTGATTTTGAGCTGATTTTGGCACATTTTGAATTTTAAATTTTTAATTTTAAATTTTAAATTTGAAATTTGAAATTTGCAATTTTAATTAAAATTTAAAATTTTAAAAATTTAAAATTTTTAAAAATTAAAAATTTATAATTTAAAACTGAAAATCCAAAATTATAAATTAAAACATTAAAAATTAAAAATTATAAATTTTGTATTCTAAATTTATTATAATAATTATATAAAATTTACTTAAATTTTAAAAATCTAAATTTATTAAATAATATTTTAAATTTATAAGTTTAAATTTGTAACTTTTAATGTTTAATTATAAATTTTAAATTTTTAATTTTAAATTTTAAATTTTAAATTTTAAATTTTAAATTTTAAATTTTAAATTTTAAATTTTAAATTTTAAATTTTAAATTTTAAATTTTAAATTTTAAATTTATAATTTATAATTTATAATTTATAATTTATAATTTATAATTTATAATTTATAATTTATAATTTATAATTTATAATTTATAATTTATAATTTATAATTTATAATTTATAATTTATAATTTATAATTTATAATTTATAATTTATAATTTATAATTTATAATTTATAATTTATAATTTATAATTTATAATTTATAATTTATAATTTATAATTTATAATTTATAATTTATAATTTATAATTTATAATTTATAATTTATAATTTATAATTTATAATTTATAATTTATAATTTATAATTTATAATTTATAATTTATAATTTATAATTTATAATTTATAATTTATAATTTATAATTTATAATTTATAATTTATAATTTATAATTTATAATTTATAATTTAAAATTTATAATTTATAATTTATAATTTATAATTTATAATTTATAATTTATAATTTATAATTTATAATTTATAATTTATAATTTATAATTTATAATTTATAATTTATAATTTATAATTTAAAATTTATAATTTATAATTTAAAATTTATAATTTATAATTTACAATTTATAATTTATAATTTATAATTTATAATTTATAATTTATAATTTATAATTTATAATTTATAATTTATAATTTATAATTTATAATTTATAATTTATAATTTATAATTTATAATTTATAATTTATAATTTATAATTTATAATTTATAATTAATTTATTATTAATAATATTTAATTTTTACTTCTAATTTTAAATTTTTAATTTTTTGTTTTTTATTTTCAGTTCTAAATTTTGATTTGTGAATTTATTTTTAATCTTTAATCTTTAATCTTTAATCTTTATTCTTTAATCTTTAATCTTTAATCTTTAATCTTTAATCGTTAATCTTTAATCTTTAATCTTTAATCTTTAATCTTTAATCTTTAATCTTTAATCTTTAATCTTTAATCTTTAATCTTTAATCTTTAATCTTTAATCTTTAATCTTTAATCTTTAATCTTTAATCTTTAATCTTTAATCTTTAATCTTTAATCTTTAATCTTTAATCTTTAATCTTTAATCTTTAATCTTTAATCTTTAATCTTTAATCTTTAATCTTTAATCTTTAATCTTTAATCTTTAATCTTTAATCTTTAATCTTTAATCTTTAATCTTTAATCTTTAATCTTTAATCTTTAATCTTTAATCTTTAATCTTTAATCTTTAATCTTTAATCTTTAATCTTTAATCTTTAATCTTTAATCTTTTATTTTTAATTTTTAATTTTTAAATTTTAATTTTTAATTTTTAATTTGTAATTTGTAATTTGTAATTTGTAATTTTTAATTTTAAATTTTTAATTTTTAATTATCAAAACTTAATTTTTAATTTTAAATTTTTAATTTTTAATTTTTATTTTTTAATTTTTAAATTTTAATTTTTAAATTTTTAATTTTTAATTTTGAATTTTTAATATTTAATTTTGAATTTTGAATTTTGAATTTTGAATTTTGAATTTTTAATTTTTAATTTTTCATTTTTAATTTAGAATTTTTAATTTTGAATTTAAGATTTTTAGTTTGTATTTTTATGCTTTTATGTTTAATTGTTTTTTTTACATTTATTTTTTTTTTTATTATATACATATTTTTATAATTATTTCTTAAATTTGGTTTTTAGAAATATTTTCTTTGTTTTAATTTTTTTTTTAAGAAACTTTTTCTACTTATTTTTAGAGAACATTTTATTTTACTTTTAGTTTATTGCATTTCCTATACAATATTGATGTATTGATGCATCCTTTCTTAAAAATTGTATCCCTTTTTTATTACTTCCTATCTATCATTTAATTTTTTTTTTTATTTCTCCTGAATTTGGTTTTCTCTACTGTTTTTTTTTTTTTTTTTGGTTTTTTTGTTTTTGAAAATTGTATTATAATTTTTTATGATATACCTGGGCATTTTACTAATTGTTGATATTAATTTTTTTGTGAGAAATGTTTGAATAAATTTATTTTAACAGCATTTTCAATTTTTTTTTATATGTATATATATATACTATATATTTGTATTTGTATCTTGTAATAGATTATTTGTAAACAATAAGTTTTTTTTTAAATTTTTTTTTTAAATTTGCGTTTTTTATATACAACCAACATGTATTCAGCAGCAAACAACATGAGCCCAGTTAGAGGCTTGTATGAAAAAAGAACAAATAATTCCATGTTAAATATTTGTACGTTATACAACACCGTATTTTTTTTTTCTGCTCAAGCAAGATACTAAAAATGCAATAAAAAACAAACAAAAAAGTAATAATAGAGTTTCCCGCTGACTACAATATTCGTTCTTTTTTTTTTTTTTTTGTTGTTACGTTGTCGTTAAAACAAGTACAGCACAAGAATTACAATTGTTTCGCAGTTTTTACAGATGCATATTTTTAGCCTTTCGATTTTTGCCGATGTCGCTTTTTGCATTGTTTTCAATGGGAATTACAGCGTATTTGTTTACTTTTACACAGTGCATAGTTTGTTATTTTTACACTGAGAAAAAGATTTAATGATATGTTTCAAGTCAAAAATATAACACTTAATAAAAATACCGAGTGTTACTGGTGTCAACTGCACTTCAACTCGTTTACTTATAGAGACCCGTCTTGGCAAGCTCTTGATAGCTTAAGAGAGAGAAAAGATACTTTTTTACTAGGTTTTTTTTCAGTGTATATCCAATATGTCGTTCATCGTAAACCAATATGGTGGCAAATCCATACAGCATCCGCGTCGGTATTTACTTCACACACACAACCACTTGCGAACATATATCTAAATGTCACAAGGATGACACCATGAGTACCATGGAATTGTCGCAGTTGTTTGTTGTTGTTGTCGCAGTTGTTGTTGTCGTTGTTGTTATTGTTGTTGTCTTATACAGAACGTATAAACAAGTGTGAAAGTGAAGCCTTCAACCAATCATGCTGTTTGTGGAAATGGAAATCGAAGTAACTTGCTTGTTGTTGTAAACGAATGACATGCGATTTTAATCAGTCAACGGAAGATTAATCCATAACAATGGATAAGGGTGCTAGAAATACATTAATGTTGGCACGTGAAAAAACAAAAACACGTAAAACAGTTAGAAATCAATGGAGTAAATATTAAAAAAGAAGAAAAACAAAAATTATAAAAATGAGTATCTTGCCAGATACATTTACATAGCTGGCTTGCCAAGAAGTAATTTTAATGAACCGTAGAAAAATGCAGAATTTTTTGAACTTGAGAGGTATTGATTGAAAAAAAATGAAAATATTTGCCACAAGAGTTTTTTATTAAATTTTAGCTGAACGTTTTTTCGAACCACGCCAACCAATGAAAATGAAAACGCAGTAAAATATTTGATTACAATTGCCAAAAAAAAAATTACTTGTATATGAAACGACATGAAAACATTAATGCTGGCCAAAAAGTCTCTTTCTCTCTACCACTCATTGTCACTACCCAAGAATGTGTATAAACAAGATTACGCGTTCCACAGTCCCGTTATCTTATGTTCTCTTTCTCAATTTAGTACATGACGTCACGCAGCGCTTCTGCTTGACAAAAAGGAATGCAAATGTGCGATCGGTAAGGCAAATTGACGAAATTGAAAATAAATTCTTGCGGAAAAGTAAACTAAAAATAACTTCTCTTCTGTATAAAAATATGGATATTTAAATAAATATCAATTTTTTAAACTTTCATGATTTTTATCTCCTAAACCATTCGATACTGACAAAATTTTATTACACCAATAGGTTTAGGAGGTTCATATACATGATATTAAAATAAGAACAAAAAATATTTAGGCTTTGGCCCCAAAGTAAAATTCCAAATTCTGACAACAGCGTTGGATGACGTCATGCCTTCTCTCGCTCATTTGCGGAACGCGTAATCTTGTTTCCAGCATTCTTGGTCTCTACCTCTCTCTCGCTCTACTTCTCTTTTTATTCACCTCTCTTTCTACCAACTTCTTTCTACCCACTTCTATCTAGCTCTCCTTCTATTTAACCTTTTTAGTTAGTACCTCTCTTTATCTCATCCTCTCTTTCTCTCTTCCTCTCTCGGTACAAATATTTAATACTCAGATGTTTGCAAATTAACATTAGCATTAATATATTTTCGAAGCCTACACTAACCAAACAAAGTTTGTTAGATCTAAAATAGATTTTAATTGCACACAAATACAATATGTTTTGTACTGAACATTATATTTTTGAAATCACGTTGTCCTCAATCAATGTACAGTTTTAACCATATTCTTTTCCGGAAAGTTTTAAAAAAAAAAAACACTAAAAATGCATTTCTCGATAAAATTTTTATTTCGTTATAATGTTTGCACTTTGCCATTATACGTGAAATACCATATTATTATAATGTACTCGACGGGAGTTTTTGCAAAACTTTAATTTTCTTTTAAATATTTCAATTTTCTTTTTTAAAAGATTTAATTTTGAGAATTTTTGTGCACAACTCGGGCACTAGCTCGGCCGTGACTTGACGAATGTTGGTTTTTAATTGCTCAAGAGTTTGAGGTTTATTCACGTAAACACGATCTTTTGCGTGATCGTTTCTTGAAACCACATATCACCACACCTGCTATATATATGTATATAAAAATCTAATGGTGTCCGTATGTTATTCCATCACTTCTGAACCGTTTCAATGGTATCGTTCAAATTTTTAGAGCATGTTCGGCCAATCATGGTAAAGGGGTTTTAACCCATTACCGTGCTCTGTCCCCATATGAGGACACCTGTTTAAATAGAGACAACTATAAGTAATAGCGTTATGTTTCTCATTGTAAATACACATATGACTGCTGAAGGCTACATGTGATTTATAAACAAAGACACGTGGTGTCAAGAGCCAAACAAGTGTTATTTTTAGTGTTTTGTAATCTCGATATCGATTCGGTTCGGTTTGGTAAAAAAGTTTTACAAAGTTTAAAAAAAAAGTTAGTAATTCTTGGTGTATAATATCTCGATTGCGTGTAGACAAGCGTGTTATATTTGAAATAAACAAAAAGTAAAAAATTGGATAACAAGGTAAGGTTTTATAGGACTGTCCCCAGTTGGGGACAATGGGCTGATCAGTAATATTTTTTTTTATTATTTATCAGGTTCTTGAACGTCTGCAGTATGACACATCGGAATATTTTTAAAAGCCAAAATGACTTTTTGCAACTTGAGGAGGCCGTTAATTACATAATGGAGAACAATGACGTAGATGCTAACTGTGATATGTTATTCGTGCCTCCAAACCTTGTTGTTGTAAGTGACGAGGATGAAGGAAATGAAGATGATTTGACAGATGAAACTATGCCGAATGATGGGCCGGGGACTATTGAAGTTGTTCCAAGATCACAGGATGATAGTTATTGTTATAACTCGGATTGGAATGATAGTGACGATGAGCCACTGTCTAGATATATAAAACACAAAAAAGTCGATCAAAGTGATTTTGGAGTTCCTAAATGGAGATATATTTTTCCAACCTATAGCACAACTTATAACTCCAGTGGTGCAGTTAGGAGTAGAGTGGATTATTTTGGAAAAGTTATGAATGTGCATACACCTGTGGTTTTGTTTGAAAAAATTATTGATAACGATATTCTTGATTTGATAATCGAAAACAGTGTCTTATACGCCAATCAAAACAGCAGACATAACTTCAATCTTGACCGGGAAGAGTTAACCCGTTTTCTGGGAATTTTATTTTTCAGTGGTTATAACCATCTACCTACAAAGCGAGCATATTGGAGTTTGGATGAATTCCTTGGGGTCCCTTTTTTCGCAAGTACAATGAGACGAAATAGATTTTTAGAAATAAAGAAAAACTTGCACTTCGACGATAACAGCAAAATCATAAGTTCGACTGATAAAATGTTCAAAATGAGACCTCTTTGCAATCTAATTGAAAGAAATTCATGTCAGTGGGGTGGTCTCCACGAAAACTTGTCAGTAGACGAATCCATGACAAAATATTTTGGGAGCCATTCTGCGAAGCAGTTTATTATAGGAAAGCCAGTGCGGTTTGGTTATAAGAACTGAACAGCAACAAGTTCAGATGGATACTGCTACGCTTTTGGAGTTTATTGTGGTAAAACTACAGAAGTAGTTTGACAACTTCTTTACAAACTACCATTTGTTGTGTGAATTGAAACGTTTGGGATATAGAGCCACTGGCACAATACGAGATAACAGAACAAAAAAATGTCCACTTATACCTGTAAAAGAAACTAAGAAAAAGAGTTTGTGAGCAGAATATGATTATCGATTTGACAAAAATAAAGAAATCGCAATAGTAAGTTGGACAGAACGGTTCCCGAGAACGGCCAGTGGGCGTGGCACCGCCCATACGTATCAAATTTATGGTTTCGAATAGCTTTGGAAAATTCTGCATTACAATGAAACTAAATATGAAGTTCCCACTTGGTAACGTAAAAAAAAATAAATAAATAAATAACTGGCCATTTCAGACATTGAAAGGACTTTGACCTAGCGTCTTATGATCAATTGTGTTGTGCGTGTTATTAAGTTTGTACACAATTGACCGAGAAACGGACCTACATGCTTAACGCCGACTCCGAACGGCGATGAACGGAATGTTCTCGTTCTCAAGAAGATTTACATGGCATTTTGATCACTCTCTGAGGTTTGCCATTGTCTGCAGAGAGGTGGCGGCCGTACAGAAAAATTATTTTAATTCAAATAATTTTCTGTCGCTGCTGGGGTTCGAACCTGGGTCTCCAAAGTTCGTTGACATAGCGGCCACGCACTTTAACCAACTACGCCACGGACGCCACCGTGGACTTTATACATTACGGACTTGGTAATTTATATCTAATAAAAAACTGGCATGGGCATTGTATAAGGGGGTGTGGCTCCACCCATACAATTAAAATTTTTGATATGGACTATCTTTGGAAGTAAAAGTTACAGTACTTAAATTGAAGCTCAGAATGGAGTAACTAGTTGGTGATGTCCTACTACTGGGAAACTGTAACTGTAAGTGGTGTCAAACTATGGATCTAAGGAAAGTTTTGAATATACCTATTATGTTCCCATATAGTTGCTGGGTGTAGTGATGCGCGCCGCACAGTGTTTTGTTTGGCCTATTTAGACGGAGAAAAATCTGTAACTGGGGTTGTAGGGCACGGAATGATTTGAAATTTTGGAAAAGCATTTTCAAACCGATAGTCCTTGTGGAACCAAAGTTACAAAAATTTTTATGGGAAAAGTAGCCTTTCGCTTCCATACATAACGATTTCCCCAGTTTCTTTAAAATGGTATAACTCTTGAACGAAGAGTTCCACAGAAACAATACATTATGTTTATTAGTTTCTTGGTACACCTAAAAATAATTTATCCATTATTTATACATGTTTATCCCTAAATTTAAAAATATAGATCTTTTATCTAAATTTCTTTTTATTTTTTTATAAAATGGAAAATCTACAAGTGTCTGTACTTTGTCTGCGTCTTGAAATATTTACTAACATAAGCTTATTATGTCTGTTTGTAAAATCAAAAGTGATTAGTTTGCTCATGACGGTACATCATATTTATTTTAAATTTTTTGTGTAGTACCAAATTGTAACCTCTATGGCCGTCCCACATAGGGGTATTTCATCGGTTTAGGCGGCCAAAATTATTTTGATGGGTACACAGTTTCTTATCATGTATGTTTTTCGATTTTGGATGTCCTTAACCCTGTACGACTATTGGGTCAAATTGACCCACCCCAAATTTTTTTGTAGGTAAACATTAAAACCGTCATGTTGCAACAATATTATTAATCGATGTTTGTTTACTGATTTTTTTTTTTTATCCTTAACCCTGTGAGAACAATGGGTCATATATGACCCACCTATTTATTTTCAAGTAAATCTTAAACTATTTTTTGTAAAGCAGAAGTGATGTCGGTTTTCAGTTTTTTACTTTTCTTAACCTTCTATCGGTCTTGGGTCATATATGACCCAAGTGATATTTGTTTTTAGTGTCATTCTATTTTTTGAAAAAAAAAAAATTAATTAAATGCTTTGAAATTCGAAAAAATTGCTTGTTGTTAACTGTAAAATTAAAATAAATTGCTTCTAAGTTATATTCTAAGTAAGTAAGTAAGATATAAAATCGAAGGTGCAATAGCAGACTGATCTGTTGTTTGCAAGTACATAGCTAAAGTGTTATTTATGGGATATTTAAACTTACCTGATTCTTGAGATTCCAAGAACAATATGTAATTTAAAGAAATAATTGAATTTAATAACGTTTAATAAAAAAACAAATAAAAACGTTCGTTTTTTCAAGTGAAGGGTAAGAAAAGGGTAAGGGTAAGTAAGAAATACTACCAATTCTGTTAAGTAAGCATATATTTGACGTCTACTTTTGAATTCGATTCGATTATAGGCTATTTCGGTTGTAAGATATAGCGCAAAATGTGTTTAAGTTGTATGGAAGCTACCATGCCCACTTGTTCGATTGCGCCTTAATTTTGAGGATTGTTTAGAAGTAACATAACTGATGTCTACTATTGATTTCGATATTGTAGGTTATCTCACTTCTAAGGTATAGCGCAAAATGTGTTTAAGTTGTATGTGAGCTACCACGCCCACTTCTCCGATTGCAAATTAATTTTGTGGATTGTTTAAAAATTACATAACTGACGTCTACTATTGATTTCGATATTGTAGATTATTTCGTTTCTAAGATATACCGCTAAATGTGTTTAAGTTGTATGGGAGCTACCACGCCCACTTGTCCGATTGAGCCTTAATTTTGAGGATTGTTTAGAAATGACATAACTGACGTCTGCTATTAATTTTGATATTGTAACTTATTTCGTTTCTAAGATATAGCGTAAAATGGTTTCACTTTGTATGGGAGCTGCCACGCCCACTTGTCTAAAGTTTCTTAAATACTTTTTTTTGTTCTTTCCTATACCTTAAACACCGAAAACTATCAAAAAAAATCTAAAAATAAGTTTTATACTTAGTAGTAGTAATTCTACTTAAATAAGTTTTTGTTCATAAAGAAAACATAAGTAACATTTAAAATTTCAAAATGATGCTTAACTTCAAAAATTTGTTTGACTTACGTGTCTGAGTTATCTTTATGCTCAAGATATGTTTGAAACTTACCTGCAAAGAAAAGAAAATTCGTCATATTAAATTAAAGACTAATAAAAATATTATAAAAATAAAAATATATCCATAAGGTACATAGAGATAAACATATTGTTATGACCACTTAAACAAATATTAAAACTACCGCATAAGCTTTGTCATAAAATGTTGTACAATCGAAAAGCAAGATTGCGGTCAATTATGGCTGATGATAAATTTATTATGATGGACATTATTACTTATGGACATAAATAAAACTGTCCAGTGCCATAACCGACATTTCACTTTTGACACCTTATACGAGTATTTTGACAGCGAATATATTGTCGTTGTGTGCCTAATAGTTTTGTTGATTCTTTTATTTTTTTTTTTTTTTTTTTTTTATTTGAAAAGCATTTCATACAAAGTGGCTAGCTCTTTAAGTTTTGCATTGTTTGAATATTTCGAGTATTTACACAATCTTTGGAGCTTTTGTATGTGTGCCACTTTTGCGTTGGTGTGTTTGAAGACATAAGAATACATTTTTATGACTTCAATGGCGCCCAGAATCTCGGCGTGATATTTTTGATGTACGCTTTGGAGACGCTGAGATGGCACGACATTTACTACAAGATAAACTATGGATTCAAACGATGCATAAGTGTGAGAATGCGAGTGCGAGTACGAGTGCGCAAGAGTGTATGTGTGCATGTGTGTCTGTGTTAGCTGAATGTCGATCAGCTCATCGATTATGCCCACATTGATAAGAGAAAATAAAAAAGAAAGACAAAAGTAGAAAAACCAAAAAACTTTTTAATCACAAGCACACAACAAGACGCACAAGCATTTAAACAAAAACACATACATTCACTCATATCCACACAATAGCTACAACAAACAACACTACAAAAAAAAAAAACCAAAAAAACAGCACAACACACGCGTCAGCTGTTAGAACGTGACCTTTGTGCCCAATACGTGGCATATGCTAAAAAGTTGTCTTGCTGCCATAAACTGCGTGCATGATGCGATGCTTGAAGTATCCATCAGATACTCATGGTTTTAAATGCGCATAGTGGGTGTCAATGTGCCGCTTAAAAGGCGACACTATGTCTTGAGTTTTGTTTTTGCTTTTGTGTTTCAGCATTTATGAAACCCAGCAGATACTTCAATTACTCAGCAAAAAATTGTGGAATGCGTTGCAAACGGCTTGATTTATCTTTTTTGTCATCTTTTCAAAAAAAAAAAAAAAAAAAAAAAAAAAAAGTTGTTGCATACTTTTTGGCTGCTTATTAAGAATATGTCCATCAACTAAAAGTTTTTGATTAACTTTGAAATATCTAGAAATTTTTTGATTAAATTTCTTGCTTCACATATTTATCTTAATTAAGTTGCCGTCTCGTCAGAAAGTACTCCAATTAATAAAACTTAAGCTTTACTGGATTTTTTTTTTTTTTTTTTGTTTTTTCAATGAACAAAAAACCATTTTTTGCCAGAACAAACTTTACAAAGTTGTCAAAATTTCTCTTTATTTTGCAGTTTTCTTTTTCTTTTGCCTTAAAACTGTCTGAATAAAATAAGAAAATAGCTGATGTAGATAATATTTGCCATCATTTTATCGTAACGTCTATCCAAAGATTCGTTTTTGACGGGGATAAACATGAGGAATGGACAAACAAAAATTTTCTGAACAAAATAGAGCCATTCAAATGTATGTTTAGAGGTACTTAAAAGAGTGTAAAATAGTGCTTAAAAGAGAGCGAAAGTAGAAATTTACTTTTTCCACTCTTTCTACATTTTCTCCCCATTTTAACTCTCCCCATTTTCTCCATTGACGACATAAAATGTGACGACCTTGAAAGCACGGTTCTAATATTTTCTAAGATGCGGCCTTCTTTAATATGCGGCCTCGGTAGTCGAGTTGGTAGCGTGCTCGACTGCCACCCCAGAGGTCCCGGGTTCGATTCCCGGCCAGGCCATGGTCCTTCGCTTTAAAACCTTTCTAAATTTTCTATCCTCATTTCTAATCAACTGAAATTAAAAATTCATCAATATTTACGACTTGAAGCTGTAGTTGATAGAAGTTTGTGGATGTGTAGTTTGTGGTTGTGGATGTGTAGAGAAGTTTGTGGATGAGATTGCCTTTATAACTTGAATTGACTGAGGTAGGGGCATAACACTTGCCTCTGATTCAAATTCACATGTTTCTTTGGCTTTCCACCACACTTGGAACATCCTACATATGTTTCACTTGATTGCCCTTTCCTTCCCACTAATCTATCACCCCATTTCGAACCAAGGCAGACTTGACTGAATAGGTATTCCACCTGAAATCCTTGGTTCAAAGCTAAAAAAAAAACAAAAAAAATTTTTTTTTTCACTCCTACTGCTTAATTTTCCACTCTTACTGCTCAAATTCCCACTCTGACTGCTCAAAACTACTAACACCTTTTTTTAAGTAATATTATCCTTAATTGATATATTCTTCGACCTAAAACACACACGGACATACTTAGTTGTTGCAAGTGTGCTAAAAGAATCAAAAGATTTTTAGGATTTACCTGTAAAACCATGATCAAAATGGCAAAATCTCTACAAATTCCACAAAAACTACTTAAAAGTAATATTTGTAGAGATGGTTAAAACAAAATAAACTTGATTTTTGAAAATTAAGCGATGATTTCAAATACGCTCTCAAAGTTGAAAATTTGTTAAAATCTTATGAAAACCATGACATGTGACGTCATAAACATTGTAAGATCTCTAAAAATTCTACAAAAATTAATCATTTAAACACTTGAACTAAGATTTGATATCAAATACTTTTAGTTTGACATTTTTCCAAATCTAATGAAAACTACGCTTATCTCCCATACTATGTGACGTCATAAAAATTGTGAAATCTCCAAAAATTCCACACGTATTAATCACTCACGCAGTTGAACTCAAATAGGCGTTGATATCAAATACTTTTGGTCTGACATTTGTCAAAATCGAATGAAAACCGAGCCTAATTCCCATACACAGTGACGTCACTAAATATCAAAACCTTCATAAATTCCAAAAAAATTAATTTATTGACATGATATTTTACACAAACTCTTTCATACATAAAACATTCAAGAGGTTGGAATTTGGATAAATATAACAAAAACTACGCATATCCTCCTCACAAGCTGACGTCATCAAAAAAATTAAACCTTTATAGCAGTGGGGCCCAAGCAATTTTAAGAAGCGGGCCAATGCTTAAAACAAAAAAAAAACAACAAAAAAAACTCAAAATGATGGTCATCGTTGCGTTTGGTAAAAAATCAAACTAAAAAAACAATTACAATGCAATAAAATCACATGTCATGAAAAATATCACGACACACAAGTAACGGGACAATCAGCTTCAGCATCGACATCAGCGAGTGTGCGTTTTTTAATTTTGGCTTGCATGCATTTGTTTTTGTAAAGTTCACTGAAAAATGTGCTGAACACTAAACGAGTGCGATATGTGTTGTTGTTTTTTGCAGGCTCATCGCAAAGACAAAATTAAGATAGAAAAAAATTTGTATGAAGGGCCATGCGGGCCATACGGGATACTTCGTGGGCATGTTTGCTCTATAGCTTCGGATATATTAGGTGTAGTAAAAAGAAGTCCATTATCTTTCCACTAGATGGCTTTAGTAATCTGTAACTAGCTTTGAATAAGTGCGATCGGGTAACGCTGGGTGGCGTTAGAAAGATAAGATTTCGTACTAAAAAAACTTTTTAGACAGTATTGTGATTGCTTGACTCAGTTTTGTTTGAGCGCTCGTTTACGATGGACACCAACAAAGAGAAAATACGCCACATTTTATAGTTTCTTCTTCGATAAAGGCGAAAACGCGAGGCAGACGGCTGAAAATGTAAATGGTGTTTTTGATCCTGATACTGTAACAGCCAATGACGAACAATTTTGGTTTCTTCGATTCCGTTCCGGTAATTTGGATGTCAAAGATGCACCACGCTCTGGAAGGCCAATTGTCAAAAATGTCGATAAAATCATGGAAATCGTCGAGTCCGAACGTCATGTTAGCACGGTTTCGATTGCCCAGGAGCTAAACATTGCACAAAAAACCGTTTGGAACCACTTGAATAAGGCTGGATACAAAAAGAAGCTCGATGTATGGGTACCCCACGAGTTAACGCAAAAACCTCATGGACCGAATTTCCATCTGCGAATCGCTGTTGAAACGCAACAACATCGACCCATTTCTGAAGCGGATGATGGCTGGTGATGAAAAGTGGGTCACTTACGACAACTTCAAGCGAAAGCGGCCGTGGTCGAATCGCGGTGAGCCGGCGCAAACGGTGGCCAAGGCCGAATTGACGACTAGGAAGGTTTTACTGAGCGTCTGGTGGGATTGGCAGGGAGTCATCTACTATGAGCTGATTTCTTACGGCCAAAGTCTCAATTCGGACCTGTATTGTCAACAATTGGACCGTCTGAAGAAATCAATAGCTCAAAAGCGGCCAGCTTTGGTCAATGCGAGAGGAATTGTGTTCCAACAGTCCAATGACAGGCCACACACATCTATAGTGACTCGCCAGAAGCTAAGGAAGCTTGGTTGGGAGGTTCTTATGCATCTACCTTAAAGTCCGGAACTGGAATCAAGTGATAACCAGTTCCTGTCTATGATGAATGGTTTTGCTGGTGAGAACTTCGCCTCAAGGGAAGCATGTGAAAATCGAGTCTCCAATAGTTCTTTGCCAATAGGGACGAGTGTTTTTATGAGAGAGGTCTTCTAAGTCTTGCGTCTTACAATGAAAAACCAGTGGTTAATCAGTGAAAATGCTTTGGTTGTTTTTCAAAGTATTCTCCAAGATAAAACTTTTGCATTCGTTTGAACCAATTTTTGGAATAGTTTTGCGACTCTGAAGTTAGTTCCTCGGAAACCAGGTTTTCGAAGGTCTCAACGGTCTGTTCGGATGTAGAAAAACGCCTTTTTTTCTTAATGTCAGGGAACAAGAAGAGGTCATTGCCTATCAAGTTGGGACTGTTAGGCACACGACCCATCACTTCTACGTTTTGAGTGCTCAAAAACTCTTTTGTTTGAGCTGATGTGTGGGAACTCGTATTTTCGTGATGGAGGTTGATCTGCCTTCGCTGGTTAGTTTTCCACAATTCTCCGAAGACTTCCGGCAAACAAATTGTTGTATACCATTCAGCACTAACAGTTCTTCGTTGCTCAAGAGGTACAGTTGTGACATTAGTGGTTTTTCTGAAAAAACTGGCAACCATTTCCTTGGATTTGGATGTGCTCCGTCCGCGGACAACTTTCGTCGGGTTTGGCTCACTTTGAAAAACCCAAAGTGTGGATTTCTGCTTTGTTTCGAGTTCATAAGCGTTCGATGATGTCATAGACGTGTTTTGAACCACCCCGCTGTATTCTTCCAGCATTTTTTGCATCAATCAACACGAGCCCGTTTTTTTAGCATCCTTCAAATAATTGGGTATACAACGGGAACAAATCTTTCTGACACCTTTATGCTGATGCAAAATCGTATGATTGGTAATCCCTCTAATACCCAAAGATGATTCCATCTCATGGTATGTCGTCACATGCCGGTCTGCTTCCAAAAGTTCACACACAGCATCGATGTTTTCTGCCACAAGAGCTGTTCTTGGATGACCTTCACGAAATTCGTCTTGGAGAGAACGACGACCACGCTTGAACACAATGAAGCACCGTTATAGCCACCATTGATTCATTTGTCAAAAGCCTCAAACGTGCTTTTCTACACAAACAGGTACACAACTGAATGCAAAAAAGATACTTCTGATTCGGATTTGATAGATTTGTATTTTATCGATTTATTCTATAAAGTGTACAATAAAGGAAAGAGATATTTATTGACCTGCCACAGCATAACGTAGAACATCATTAAAGACTTAAATAAGTTTGGCAAAATATCCTTTGAATCCCCATAAGAATTTTTTGGGATATTTAACTTAAGAAATAGCTTTACTCAACCGTAACTTGTTTTAACCCCTGAAGTAACCCCCATAAAAGGATTTCAAGCCAGCCTGACTCTTGCTCTTTAGGTGACTTCTACTCCTTTTAGGTGATTTTTTGTGAAAAAAAAACTTTGTTTATAGTTTTAAGATATACTTAATACTTAATTTAGTGAAAACTTTTGAACTCTTATCGCCCGCATTTTTAACGATTTTTTCCTTGTTTGTTTTTTTAGCGCTTCATGAACCGAAATATTTCTTTCTTTTTTTTTCCTCCAAATTGATTACATATTCGATTGGTCCTTTTTCTGTGACTTTCCTTTTCTTGCTTTTTTTCTTGCTTTATTTGCGTTTACTTTTTTGGGTATTTTTTTTTTATTTCGTTTTTTGTTCTTATGTTATTTAGAACCTACTTAACTTCAGAAATAGATTAAGTGGCTTGTTTCAGAAGCGGAAAAAAATCATAAAAAATGATGCAAAAAAGAAAAAAAAAGGATACAATTTTATACACATTTGTACAAATGTTAAAAAAAAAAAACGAATAACAGAAAAGAGTGCGCAGTAAGAGACACGCTTCACTTGATCCCAATTTAATACTTTAATAGCTCTAGTAGATGCTTTCTTCTGCTTAAAAGTTGTTGGTGAACTTTTTTGACGACGACACCCAAAACCACTAAGCAACGTTAACTCTTTACTTGCTCGGGGGCATGTTTCGCCTCCAAGTTGTAACATCTATCGTATTTTGTTATTTTTTCATATAGGACACATTTTTCAATGTTGCTTTTTCTGTGCATGTATTGTTATATTTTCGCCCTATATCCGCACCCCCTACCCCTCTACTGCAGTCAGCGTCGGAATTAAAGAGATTTCATGTTGACACTTTCCTTGCGTCCAATATGTAATCCTATCTTGTAGTTCGAGTTATTTTTGCATTGCATTTTTAAAACTTTTCTTTTACTATTTGGTTTATAACTTTTTTTTCAATTTTTGTATCGTTGTATTTTGACATTTCTACAAAATTAGTTTAACTCTCTATTGGCAGTTTGATTATATTTTTCTTTATGTTGTTGCGAACGAGTGTGAGTTTTTTGACTACGAGTGTAGACAGTGGCGCCTTTGAAAAATACTTCTGAAATAATTCTGAAAAGTACTTTAAGTCTTCGCTTTAGTAATGCTTTAAGTACTTTATTTTATTCAATCTGAGTTCTTTTTATATGGGTCAATTGCAAACAAAACGCTCTTTTTTGTCCCCGCTCTTTTAACTCTGTTTTAAAGTAAAAACAAAAAGAAAAAAACAAGTAAAAAATGAGAAAGTGATCACTGAAGAATATTTATTGATAAAATATATTTTTCAGAATCCTAAAATTGTTTGCATATTTGTTTTGAAGGATGTTATATTGCTATCTCGTACTCGCTTTATACAAAAACATATGTCCCCAGTTACACTTTGTGATGAAAAACGTGAAAAAAAGTTGAAAACAATGCAATTTAACACATAGTAACTGTTTTGTAATGATAGGATTTATTTCTTATGTTTTATTTTGTTGTTATCCTCAAAACATTGTCATGGCGAATTTGGCTTTCGATTTACATTTAGTCCCCAAGCATTGTATTGAACGTCACATTTTTTTTTACACTTCGTTAGTTTTTTTTTTTTATTTTTTTTTATAGATGACAAGTAAGTTATATTAAGGAAGGGCAGGGATTAGTTCTCATAAAATTCTAAAAATTAAGACGATTAAATAAAATTAAAGTACATTTTTGTGTACTTTATCATAAGAAGCTAGGTCAAAGTCCTTTCAAGGGCTGAAATGGCCAGTTATTTATTTATTTTTACATTTTTGTGCGTTCTCTCAGTTCATTATGATAAGTACGTGTAAAAATGTATTGAACGTCACGCGGAGTTTTATTAAAGCAAAAATAGTAAGTAAAAAATACAAGTTTAAAATCATTGTTTCATTGGTTTTGATTAATTTCCTTGTTTTAGTATATTTGCAAAATGAAATTCCTTAGAAAAAAAGCTAAAAAGAGGTAAATGTATTGAACGTCACTTTTTAAATAGTCACACCACCGGCTGAAGTATTAATTTTGTATTTCGTTTTTGTATATTTAAGAGCAAAATAGCAAAACTAACGCCTGCTGAAAGAGCACGAAGATATCGGAAAAAAATAAAGCTAGATAAGGAACGAAATGAAAAATATAAGCGAAAGCAAAAAGAATGGTACCTATGTTTGACTTTGACCTGATTTTTGCTTTTTGTTTTTTCTAACTGATATCGGCCATTACACATTGAAGTGATCAGTTGGGCTGATCATCTCCGATTTCGCTCAAATATTTTTCGTGTATTGGTCTATTGATTTGAAAACCAAATTCGAAAATATAAGTATTTAGAATAATTTCTCGCGGCCAAAACAGGGTCTATTTTGAGACAACGTAGCTCAATCAACTCAAGACCGATTACCGGTAATATAGTATCATTGGAAAAGTTATTTCATCTATTTTGAGGAAAACTACAAAATTTTTGAAAATATAGCAATAAGTTGACTCATTCTTCATTTGTTTAAGTTTAATACCATGCCAGCAACACGTGCTATAATTTTTTTCTTTTTTATAATTTTCATATTTTTACGTTTTTACGTTAGGTTATACCTTTCCAATGATAGAAAATGAAGATGTGGTTTTAAAGCGTTCAGAAGTTATATTGTAAAACGTGAAGTCTTAATAAACTTTCAACACAAATTAAACTAGCTATTGAATTTTTAATTTTTTGTAAAAAAAAGAAAAAAAATTGGATGATAATTTTATGTATAGCTGAATTATATACTTTATATTTACTTTTTATTTTTTTTTTTTATTCAAAAGAATAAACCTGTTTTTTGTTAAACTCCCAATTTGATTTATATTATTTGGTTAAGCGCAACAAAATGTATTGATCGTCACAAAATGTATTGAACGTCACCCTGTTGTTTTTTCTAAAATTGCTTATTATTTAACACTTTTCTATTATTCATTGCTGCAAGTCTATTACTTTGAAAATAACCTCTACGTTGATGTCTTTTTGGTGAAAAATTTCAAGTTTTTCGCGTTAAAATTGTAAAATAAGTAGGTATTTTTGGGAAAAATATAGTATTTCTGTAATTGAAATGGCGATTTTTTCAAAAGCTGATTTAACTGATGAAATAACGTTACAAACATCACAGTAAGCTTTAATTTGCAATATTTTTAAATTTTTAGTGATTTTTCTCGCATATCTGCTATGTGACGTTAAATACAAAAATCGTATGAAAAGCAAAGAAAAAATTATTTTTTGCAGGGCCTAAAAAAAACTTCAAATTCTCCATTAATTATCACATAATTTGACCACTCTAACGGGAAAATTTTAAAAACTTTAAAAACAACACATGAAAACCTCTTTGTGTACGTTTTTTTTTTTGCAACTGACCCATATAAACTTTTGTAGAAATATTGTTTCAACTCACCCAACTATCAAAAGTCCTATCGGAGAGAAAAAATCAAGCATTCTATGCTTGAATCAAGCAAATAGGCTGTCAGTTTACACTCAAGCGCAAATTTCTCAATTCAAGAATTATTTTGCTAGAATTGAGCAAATTTAAGAAACATTATATTAAAAAAAAAGCTTAATTCAAGAAACATTTGCTTAAAACCCAAAAATATTTTTTTCAATGTTAAGACTTATAGTTTTGAAGTGATAAGAATTTGCTTGATTCAAGTAACACTTTGCTTAAAACTAGAATAATTTGCTTGATTTGAGAAATAGATTTTCCTTGAATAGAGAACAATTCGCTTGAAAACTAGAATAATTTGCTTGATTCAAGTAAATAATTGTTTTAATACTAGAATGTTTTGGTTGATATTAGAAACTTAATTTTCTTATTATTATGAAAATCCTTTACAAAGATAAAGGATGTAGAATAACCGATCATTAAAAAACTACTCGAATATACTAAATATAACTTGTAGACGCTGACATGTTTCCAAGTAAAATAACAGATAAGACACAGCGCCTTCGAACCCTGTCATAGTTTGTCAATTCGCATCATCTGAAACATGTTTTCATGTAAACATGTTGTGAATTATAGACATGCCATTATAAGTGGAAGTGAGAAAATTTTACTTGATTCAAGTTAACAATTTTCTTGATACTAAATAAAATGCTTTTTGATATTTGATTAATTGATTGATATTTGAAACTTAATTTTCTTATTATAATGAAAATCCTTCAGCAAAGATGTAGGATTTAGGAAAATCGACCATAAAAAACTACTCGAATATACTAAATATATCTTGTAGACGCTTACATGTTTCCCAGTAAAGTAATAGATAAGACACTGCGACTTCGAACCAAGCCATAGTTTATCAAACCGCACCATCTTGAGCATGTTTTCATGTAAACATGTTGTGAATTCTAAGCATGCCAATACAAGTGGAAGTGAGAAAATTTTACTTGATTCAAGTTAACAATTTTCTTGATACTAAATAAAATGCTTTTTTGATATTTGATTAATTGATTGATATTTGAAACTTAATTTTCTTATTATAATGAAAATCCTTCAGCAAAGATGTAGGATTTAGGAGAATCGACCATAAAAAACTACTGGAATATACTAAATATATCTTGTAGACGCTTACATGTTTCCCAGTAAAGTAATAGATAAGACACTGCGACTTCGAACCAAGCCATAGTTTATCAAACCGCACCATCTTGAGCATGTTTTCATGTAAACATGTTGTGAATTCTAAGCATGCCAATACAAGTTGAAGTGAGAAAATTTTGCTTGATTGAAATAAACAATTTGATGAAAACTAAAAGAATTCTCTGCGATTCTCTCCGTCTTGCTGGAATATCTTCTCTTCTGTTGGATTTGCACTTGGTCAACGAAATCCGGCAAATTAGTCTATGAGATGTTCAGATAGTCCATTTTCTTCATTATACCGAATATTCTTAAAAGTGGACTAATATACCGCCATGTAAAGCAGCCCCACATCATAGGGCTACCATCGCCATGTTTCATCGTTTATTTCACTTGATGCTTCTGCAGCTTTTCATGGGTTCGGTGCTAGTAATATAGTTTCCCATTCAACTGATACCGGTCAATGCGAAACTCATCAGACCGGATCACACGCTTCCTATCATAGAGACTTCAGTGTTTGTACTTTTGGCAGAAATTCAAACTCGCTTTCATGTTTTTATCAGACAATGCTAGCTTTTGTGACTTGATGGTGGCCTCCAACCCGATTTTTTGCAATGCTCTGCGTGCTGTCCACTCACTTACTTGCTTTTCAATCCTTTATGCAGCTTCTTTTGGTGTTTTAGCTACTTGTTGCGTTAATAAGCGATTCATGGCTCGAGCATCTCTGACCGAAAGTATATTGGGGCAAATTTTTGTAACCTTTGGAGCCTTTATATTCCGTCGTTTCAGTACATTTAGAACAGCTTGACGGCAGATTTGTAAGCTTTGTGCTATTTCTCTTCATGAACGACCTTTTTCAGTCATTGAAACAATTTCATCTACAACCCTTTTATTAATATTCCTCTTTTTGATACAAATATAAAAAAAACCTTTTTAATTTAAACGACACAGAAGATTTGACGCCGAATCAAGTAAACACGACTGAATTACTTAACTTGTTTTCGCTTATCGCGAAGTGTGTGTGGTGTAGCCCAAATGATTTTTGGCGAAAAAATCATCTTTTCTGACGAGGCGCATTTTCATCCCGGAGGCTACGTTAACAAACAAAATTCCCGCATCTGGGGCTCGAAAAACCCACACGCTATTTTCGATAAGCCGATGCATCAACAGAGTTTGGTGCGGATTGTGGAGTGGTAGCATCATTGGACCATTTTTCTTCGAAAATGAGGCTAGGAACCACGTTTCGGTCAACCGTGGGCATTACAGATCCATGGTAACTGAGATTTTTTTTACTGAAATTGGAGACATGAATTTGGACGACCTCTGGTTCATGCAAGATGGGGCGCCCTGCCCCACAGCTCATGCCACAATCGATCTTTTGCGCACCAAATTCCCAAATCGTGTTATCAGCTGCCTTGGAGTTGTCAATTGGTCGCCTCGGAGCTGCGATTTGACCCCTTTGGACTTTTTTTTTTGTGGAGAACCATGAAGGAATGATGTTATGCCAACAAAAAACTCCATTTAATTTTTGTTATTTTTAAAGAAAGTTTTGATAATATTAAAATTGGGTTAATATTTAGTGGCAAGGTCTTTGTTTTTTGAAACTTGTTCAATCCTGTATGGCATAGAGTCTACTAAATTGCTGACATTTGATAATACTGAAAGAATTCCATGCTGCCTGTATATTTTGCCACAACTCCTGCTTATTCCTAGAATTTTGTGGAACGACAATGTCTTTAACTTCTTTCCAAAGGTTTTCTATAGGATTGAGGTCCGGCGGTTGAGCCGGCCAATCCAATAGCTTAACATTTTTATTTCGAAGCCACTCTTTGATACAGTTTTTCGTGTGTTTAGGATGAGAATCCTGCTGAAATGTCCATGAATGGGGATATTTTAACTAGCAAAAGGCAACATAACATTTTACAAAATATTAATGTAGCTTTCTTTAGTCATAATTCCTTCCACGAGATTTATTGGCCCAACTCCGTACCCTGACATGTTTCCAAATAAAGTAACAGATAAGAGACTGCGCCTTCGAACCATGCCATAGTTTTTCAATTCGCACCATCTTGAGCATGTTTTCATGTAAACATGTTGGGAATTATAAGCATGCCAATATAAGTTGAATTGAGAAAAATTTGCTTGATTTAATTAAATAATTTGCTGAAAACGAGAATAATTTCCTTGATTCAAGTAAACAATTTCTCTAATACTATTATATTTGGCTTGATATTAGAAACTTAATTTTCTTATTATAATGAAAATCTGCAAAGATGTAGAATGAAGGATAACCGATCATAAAAAACTACTCGAATATACTAAATATATCTTGTAGACGTTTAGATGTTTCCAAATAAAGTAACAGATAAGACAATGCTCCTTTGAACCATGCCATAGTTTGTCGATGCACACTATCTTAAACATATTTTCATGTAAACATGTTGTGAATTATAAGCAGTAAACAATTTGCTGAAAACTAGATTAATTCTCTGAAGTTGCCACTTTTCCTTTCCTTCTTTACCGAACCAATTCTCATGTTTTAGAGCAAAGTCCTTCCTTTGCTTTAAATTTCCTTTTTTTTTTTTGCTTAGCAACGGGGCCTTTCGTGGTGACCTTGATGGGAGCTTGCACTCTACCAACCTTCATTTTACTGTCCTTTAACTCACGTTGGCTGCGACTGCATTCAGGATATTTTTTTTGTTAAGATACAACGGTCAGTTTTTATGGTGGTTTTCCTTGGACGTCCTCAAGAATGATAGAAACAAGATTACGCGTTCCGCAGTCCCGTTATCTAATGCTCTCTTTTTCAATGGACTGTATGACGTCACACAGCACTTCTTCATTACAAAATGAATGCAAATATGCGATCACTTAGGCAAATTGACGAAATTAAAAATAAATTCTTGGGAAAAGTAAAGTAAAAATAACTACTCTTCTGTATAAAAAAAATTGATACTTTCGTATAAGAAAAAATTTAAATTGTTCAAACTTTCACGATTTTTATCTCCTAAGCCATTCGAGATCGATAAACTTATATTACACAAATAGGTTTAAGAGGTCTATATACATATTGTTAAAATAAAAAACAAAAATATTTAGTATATAGAATATAAATGCATGCAGTTAATGTAAACAAAAGTGCTGTGTGACGTCATGCTCACTCTCTCTCATTTGCGGAAAGCGTAATCTTGTTTCTATCATTCTTGGGACGTCCTCTATTTTATGTCGTGGATTTAGTTTTAAAAGCATTTAGTACCATTCCCAAAGACCACCCCAGAGTCCTGGCAATATTTCGGTACGATAATCCATCTTATTTTATAATATCTCTTTTTTCGTGAGAACGATGTGTGTTGCGCCCCATTTTCTTGTCTAAAAAACCAATATTTTTACAAAATAGTGCTCAAAGAAATTAACTAACCTTTATACAATACCTCTTTCAAAGACCTCGGTTTTTATGCAAAGTATAAATTAAATTAATTAATTATTATTTTTGTTTTTAAAAAAGAACATCAGAGGAAACCTCTGATGTGCTTTCTTCTTTATTGAGTTCTGACTTAAAACTGAGCTTGACAATTTTTATATCTTAAAATTAAAACTGTTCTGCTGCCGTCTCTGCTAATGTTTGCTGCCAGCGTTACTGTTGTTTATCGTTCTATTGCATTTTTCTGTAGAATTATGTCAGGTGGCTGTCTGGAAATACGTCAGCATTTTCGTGGGAGCGGATGCTCGTGTAGTTGAAGTTGTTGAATTAATATTTCGTTAACTCCTCCCTTCTCAAATTTGAACGTCCTCGTTCAATACCCATGAGCTAGGAATATCCTGAATTCCTATTGTCTTAGATGTGGTGTTTTCAGGATTGGTTTCTACGGTGGGCTGAGACAATGAAGTTTCTGTCGAATATTTTTTATTTATTATAGTTGTAATATCGGTAGATCTTTTCCTATTTGTTAGGTAAATTTTAACTGCTATGACAAGGCTTAAAATGAGAAAGAAATAGAGTCCTATGTAGCTTACTCGGGCCTCTTTTGTCAATAATTTGATGGTTTGCGTATTATTAATGTGAAGCTCCTTCATCATTTCTAAGGATAACATTTCCTCATAACTTCCTTCGATTGAGGCTGATTGCAGTATGGCGGGTAAAGGTTTAAAATTTGATGTTTCGTTTAGACTGTAACTTTGTCCGTCGACTGTAATCGTTGCGTTTTGATATTCCACAATGTATGATCCAGAAATATTGAAAGGCTCGTTGTTAAGGAGTATTGTACCTTTATATTGGTTGAGGAGTAGAATTCCTGGCTTAATATTCTCGACTGATGCTATGTGTTGACTGTTAATCTTGGCACAAGTTGACGGTGCACTCTTTAGTATATTTGGTATGCAGGTAGTGTTACTTATGTCTATAATATTCTTATTTCTACACAATTTAAATTGATCAAAGTATTCGCATTTTTCTCTTATTCCGAATAGTTTTTCTTTACATTGTAAGAGATTTTCAAATGGGATTTTATATATTTCGTTCCCTTTCTTTAAAGATTTCATTAACAACGATTTACAAGTTGTTTCATCAGTAATTGGTAAACTTATTATATAAATTAATATTTCATTATTACAAGCAATTTTTACTTCACCAAATTGGAAGGTTTCTTCTAAGTTAACATAAGGAATATTTTCTTTTTCTATTATTCGCTTAACCATATTTATTTCTTCATTACCTAATATATAAGAATTTATTACACCAGCTTTTGCCCAATGTACTGCATAGTTAATATTAATTATTTCTTCCTTTAAAATTTGCAATTGATACATTAAATTAGTTGCTAATTCGTGTTGAATATTATCTTTATTTTTATAAATTTCTAGTGCCTTATTTGTGGCATTTGTTAACTCATTTATTTTCCTAATTATAAGTCTATTTATTACAACTTGATTATTATTATTTGTTAAAACATTATTCATTTTTTCATTTAAGATTTTAAAATCGTTACTATCGGGACTTCCCGCTATCCATTTCCAAGCTGTTCCAAGCATATCTATGGATCTTTTTGAGAGTCGTAGTTTTGGCTTGAGTCTTGAAATATATTGATCTATGTGGGAAATTTCATGTTTAAGGAAAGGTAGTATAGGGTTATGGATTGGAATTTTTTCTTGAACAGTGCGATTAATCCTGTCAATTGTTGTTTGGTAAAAATTTGTGTCAATTAGGTGTATGAGTTTAAATGTACCGGTCTGGATTTTTGCAGTACCTGTATTAATCGTTATGACCTGTGAATTGGAGTAGTCTAGGATGTGTACTTCTGCAATGCATGCTGATATGGTTTGTCTGAAATGAGAATTTTAATTTTTGACATTACTTTTATGAACGATTTTTCCGGATTCAGTTAGTATAGTTGTGTTTCTGTCTTCTTTTACTTTTTCTTCTTTATATTTTTTACTGAGTTTGTTTCCTAGTCTTTTGTTTTGTTTTATGTAGATTGTTTCTCCAATGGTATAAACTTTTGGGGTCTTTCTCTTTTTGTTATGATAAGCTAAGTCAGCATCTTGTTTTTGTTTCAGTTTATTTATATTATCTTGTCGTATTTTTTCTAATTGTTGTGGATCAGTACTTACTCTTCTTCCAAAAAACATTTCTACTGGTTTTCTTTGAGTTGTTGAGTGTATTGAGTGGTTGTATTCATATAGGGTTTTGTCTAATAGTTCTGAAAATTTATCGATGCCATATTCGGTTCTAATACATCGCATGGTTTCTGAAAGAGTAGAGTGGAAACGTTCCACTTGACCGTTGGCTGAGCTTGTATACGGAGGTGTTTTAAATATTTGAATATTGAATTGGTTTTCTAACATAAAAGTTATTGCTGAAGAATTAAGAGATTTTTCGTTATCAAAGACTATAATTTCAGGGACGCCGAATGCTAACAGTATTTCTCTTAGTGGTGCTTTAATATGTTCAACTGCTCTTGATCTGAGTATCTTTGCCTGTGCGTACTTAGAAAATTTATCTATTGCAGTTAATATTGTTCGTTTATTTGTGAAAAATATATCAACATGAATAATTTGTCCTGCGAATTGGGGTATTGGAGTTTCTTGAATTGATGGCTTATTGGGGTGACGATCATATTTGCTTTCTTTACATATTTTACATTGTTTCAAAATTGTTTCTATTTTTGAATTCATTTTTGGGAAGTAAAATTTTTCTAATAACTGTGCTTTATTTTCTCTACTGTTTCTGTGTGCTCGGTTGTGTTCCTTAATGATTTCAGATTCCTGTTCGCTTTCTTCTATTAAGTCGGTTACAATTGTACGTGAGTAGCGTATTTTATATCTTGTAAAGTGTTGTGAATAAATTTCTTGAATTTTTCCTAAAGTACTTTCGTCAGTTTTTAAACAATTGGTGACAGACGGGTTGAGGTATCGTTTTAAAATATTCAATAGTTTGTCTTCGGTAAATTCTGGTTCAACAATGATGTGTCGGTGATAAGTAGGAAAAATAATTTTGAACTGGTAAGAAGGGACTTCTTCTTGAGTAAGAAATATTTGGTTTTTAAATGCATTGATTGGGGCTTCAGTATATTGAATTAAGTTTTCAGATGAGCTTTCGTCACTATGTTGGGTAGCTGTCATAGAATTAACTTGAGTGTCTTGGGGTGGTCTTGAAAGTGCGTCAGCGACTATATTTGTTTTACCGGGCTTGTAGATTAATTCGTGATTGTATTCTTCTAATATAGATTTCCATCTTTTTAATTTATAGTTGCTATTCTTGTTGCTTAGGGCGTATGTCAACGGTTGATGGTCGGTAAAGATCTTTACTTTTGCTGTTCCATATAGATAGTTTCTTAGAGAGTTTAGAGCCCACACAATCGCAAGCATTTCTTTTTCATTGGTTGCGTAGTGCTCTTCGGCTTTGTTGAGCGTTCTTGAAATAAATGTGATTGGTTTACTGTTTTGTTCTAGTACTGCGCCAATAGCATGATTGGATGCGTCAGTTGTCAAATGAAATTCACTACTGAAGTCAGGATATTTTAACACAACATCATCAGAAATTAAAGATTTTTTAATATTGTTGAATGCTTCGTGAGCTTCTTCGTTGAAATGTATTTGAATTTTACTTGAAAGGTTCTTGGCCATTCGTCCTTCCTCCCCTCTCAGAAGGGCTGTCAGAGGTTTTGCAAGTTTCGCGTAATCTCTAATGAAGCGACGATAAAAACCAGACAGACCAAGAAAAGATCTCAGTTCTTTTAATGTTTTTGGGCATGGAAAGTTATGAATTGCTTCTACTTTTGCTGGATTAGTCCTGATTCCATCAGGTGACACAATAAATCCTAGAAATTCAACTTCCTTTTTCATGAACTCGCATTTATCGAGTTGAACTTTCATGTTAGCTAGTTGAAGAGTATGAAAAACTTTTTCAATATTTTTAATATGACTTTGTTCGTCTTTTCCGAAAATAACTATATCGTCGATATAAACAAAACAAATTTTTCCAATATGATTGCGGAGAATATCATCCAAAGCTCTTTGGAAGATTGAAGGTGCATTTCTTAAGCCGAATGGGAGTCGTGTAAACTCATATTTTCCGTTGCTGACGGAGAAAGCAGTTTTTTCGATGTCTGTTTCTTTAAGTGGGATTTGATGGAATCCACTTTTGAGGTCAATTACTGAAAACCATTTATTTTCACCTAATTGTGAAAGGACATCACTTATTTCTGGTATAGGATACTTATCGGGAATAGTGACCGAATTTAATTTCCGATAGTCAATAACGAGTCTGTACTTCTTTTTTCCAGAGGCGTCTAACTTTTTGGGGACGACCCATACAGGTGAATTGTATGGTGATCGTGAAGGTCTTATTATATCATGATTTAATAACTCTTTAATTTGTTTTTCCACTTCATCTCTTAATGACATTGGATATGGGTAGTTTCTGGAGTATATAGGTGCGTCTGTATTTGTCCTAATTTCGCCTTTTACAGTTGTTGTATAAGTCAATTTCTCGTTCGGTTCAGTAAATAGTGTCGGATATTTTTTGACAAGTTTCTCTATTTCTGTTTTTTGTTCAGTCGTCAAGTGATTTGTTCGTATGTTTATACTGTTTATTGATTGAGATGGCTGTTGCTTTATTCGAATTTTAATTTTATTTTTCAAAATCATATAATCTTCTGCGGCGTGAATAACTGCGGATAATTCCTTTAGGCTATCGTTTCCAATAATAGCATGGAAGGATGTTAAGGATGGTAACACAAAGAATTTTAATTTAACGGCATTAATGCCAAATAAGTTTAACATAGTATGATGGGTAATTTCGATTTTTCCTCCAACGGAGTTTGCAAAAAAATTTTGTTCGTTTTGGATTGGCTTGTTTACAAGTGAAGGTTGAATATAATTCTTATTAGACCCTGTGTCTATGAGAAATTTGAGTATGTCGCCACTATGTGTTTTACATTCGAAATATGGTAGTGACGAATTCATTAATCTAAAAAATGAATGTCTGTGAATTCTTGAATTTCATTGTCAAAATCAGACGGATACGGTTCAATATTGTTTTGGATGTATTCATTGAGTGTTTGTTCACCCTCATTATTTATTTCTGTAGAGTTAGCTAAAGTGTCAAAGTAATTATTTGGTGGTGAATATTGATTATTATTATATGTGTCTTCACTCATTGTATTAATGTGAAAATTTCTCTGAAACTTCTGTGGTTGATGTATTTGATTCGATCCTTGTGGTGGTCTTTTACCTGTAAAATGGTTGCTAGGTCTTGGTTTATTCATATAGTTTATTGCTTTTGAATGTATGGTTTCATCAATTTCCATTGGAATTGGTCTTGGAGGCGGTCTCGGAGGAGGTGCTCCTTGAAAAGTTGGTTGAAAATTGGTAAATCTTTGGAAATTCTGGTTGGGTTGTAAGTGTGATTGAAAATTTGTAGATCTTTGATGGTTCTGATTGGGTTGAAAGTTTGATTGGAATGGAAATCTGGGTTGATGATAGTGATTTTGGGAATATGTTTGTTGATTCTGTCTGAAATTGGTTGGGTTTTGTGGAATAAAAGCTAATTGAGGATAAAATGGTTGGTTTTTTTGTTGGAAATTTTGTTTTCTTGGTGGCAGTGGAGGTGGGGTATTAAAAGTTCTTCTTGTTGTATTGTATTGCATGTTGGCATATTGGCTTCTAAATGCTTGATTGTCTAGTTTCATGCATAAATGAAGTGCTTGAGGCAGATCTACTGGCTCGCGCATACCTAATAGTCTAGGCAAATCACCCTTAAGACCTCTTATAAACGTATCGAGCGCTTTGTCTCGTTATGTTTGAGTAAGGAGACGTATGGATTCGGGAGAAACGTTCATACATCCTATCTTGTTTAAAATTAATGAAAGATGCCTATAAACTGTTTGATAAAATTCTTGGATACTACTATTTCCTTGGATTAGGGATGTCATTTGGTATTCTAGTGTCGTCAGATCCCTTTTATCTGCATAATGTAATGTAAGGCAATTAACTATGCACTCCCAGTTTAGTGGAGTATTGTATGATTCTAAAATAGCATCTGCGTTTCCTGTAATTTTGTTTCTAATGACATTCAGAATGCCATAATATCTTGGAGTTCCTCTAGTCCCTGCATAAATTGTTAACACTCTTTCGACACTTTTCCTCCAGGAATTGTATTGGCCTGGCTCACCAGAGAAATCTCTGAGACATCGTATTACATCGGGTATTCTGTCTAGGTCTGCTAAGTTTCCTGTTTGGTTTGAATTAATAGTCTCGTCTGTAAAATTGGATTGGTTTGTGTTTGGATTTATGATTGAATTTACTAAGCTTCTACCTTCTCTTTGAAATATGCGACTTACTAAGTCTGTTATAAGACTTTCAAGTTCTGGAGTTACATTCGCACTTGTACCGGATGTTGATGGATTTTGTATAATAGGAGGTCGGATAAGGCTTGGGTTAGACATTTTCTTTATTTATACTTTTTGATTTTACTGTGCAAACTTATTTGTTAATTGAGTTATTTTATACACTAGCGGTACCGGTTTTTTTGCGGCTGCAGTGTAGATATATTGTTTTATAGTTTGTATGTTGATTATTTATTTCTGTTAATTTTTATTTTGTTATACACTAGAGGGACCGGCTTTTAGGGCTACGGTTTCGCAGTGTAAATAGATTGTATTATTTTTTTAATAATTAAAGTTTGCGATTTATTTAATATAGAGCATCAATTTATTTAAATTATTGGAATAGAATAATAAAACTTTTTGAATAATAAAAAAAAATTTCTTTAAGAATTGAGCGAAAAAATCAATTATAATTAATTTCTTTTTGTAAATATCAAACCTCTTATAACCTAATGTTTCAAAAGTTTCACTAATAATTTTTAAATTTCTTGAATTTATTTTCTTGCTTTGTTTTTTGAAACAACAACTTTTGTTTTTATTTACTAAGCAGTAGAAATATTATTATTTTCTTTATTTTCTTTTAAAAACTTTGATCTCTTTTTCGCTTTTGTAATTATATTTAACTTATCTTACATAATAAAAAGTATCTGCAGGTGCATCTTTCCCTCGATGGTTTGGATTGTTTCCCTTTTGTCCGTGTTCCGGTGACTTAGGATCCTCGCTCACACTGGTTTCTGCACTGCTGGTCTCGCGGCTTTGATTATGTGTTGAATTGCTTCTACCGTTTCGGGAGACTTTTGCAATTTTTCACTTTAACTGTTTGTTTTTGTCGCTTCTACCACTTTGGGAGATTTTGCGATTACTTTTTTTCTACCACTTGGGGAGATTTACTTAAAAGTCTTTCAAAAACACTACACACGCGGACCTTTTACGTTGGGCGCCAATTAAATTAATTAATTATTATTTTTGTTTTTAAAAAAGAACATCAGAGGAAACCTCTGATGTGCTTTCTTCTTTATTGAGTTCTGACTTAAAACTGAGCTTGACAATTTTTATATCTTAAAATTAAAACTGTTCTGCTGCCGTCTCTGCTAATGTTTGCTGCCAGCGTTACTGTTGTTTATCGTTCTATTGCATTTTTCTGTAGAATTATGTCAGGTGGCTGTCTGGAAATACGTCAGCATTTTCGTGGGAGCGGATGCTCGTGTAGTTGAAGTTGTTGAATTAATATTTCGTTAACTTATACACTTTTTTTTTTAAATGTTCACAAAAAAACTTATGCTGTGTTTATTTTATTGTCCAAACGTTCAACTGGATTAACAGTTATTTTCGTTGCACATGACATGATCGCAAGTGCTACCATCTGACACAACTTTGTCTCGGTATAATACACATCTAAGCAAAAGGGTTTCGCATTCGATAAATACTTTTCCACATTTTACTTTAAAATTCTAATGTAATTACACTATGGCGGCAGTGGCGCAGTGGGTAGAGTGCGTAACCTATACGCCAGAGAACCCTGGTTCAATTCCATCTGACACTGAAAATTTTTTCAATTGAAATTAATTTTTCTGTTCGGCCGTCACCTCTTTGCAGACAATGGCAAACCTAGAGAGTAAATAATGCCATGTAAAGCTTCTTGAGAACATGCACATTAGTCGTTCGGAGACGGCATAAAACTAGTAGGTCCAGTTCTCGATCAATTGTGCACAAACATTTAATAACACGCACAACACAATTTGATCATAAGAAGTTCGGTCAAAGTCCTTTCAATGGATGAAATGGCCAGTTTATTATTATTGTTATTGCACTGTATTTCTTTTTTTTTTTGTCCATCGCTGTATGATAACTTAAAAAACAAAAAATCGAAAAGTTTATAAATATTAGATAAATAACGGTGACAGATACTCACCAATTGATTAAAGTGACGGTTGAAAAATTCATAGATTCTGTGAACAATTGTTCTGAGAGAAAAAAATATGGAGCAAACTGGGTCCTTAAAAAAACACGTTATACAAAAAAAAAACAAACAGGAATTCAATAAGAGGAATGACCAACATTTAAGTCAAAAGAATGACGTTGTCAGCTTTTTAAATAATTGAACCTGTTGCTGAAAAAATATTTCCTGCGCCATCTGTAGACCATTGCCGTACGACCCAGTTGAAACAAAAAAACAGAAGGATATTAAAAACAGAAAAACAGAAGAAGAAAAAAAAAACTTTCATTTGCTGGTACATGCAATTCAATTCCATTAAAGCAAACAAGCCAACATCAAACAGCATGAAAGGCAAGAATATGAAAGAAACTCAATGGTGGGTGGGCGAATTATATGCAAAAGTATGTCTGCCTGTGTGTATGTGTGTGAAAAGAGACACCAAACAAATGCACTCTCGTCATATTGACATTTGTCAGATTCACTTTCGTACGTTTGACGCTCGTTTAATTTTTCACATTTTCGGTTAATGGTCGCTTAGTTGGATTGGAATTGCGTGAAAGCGATGCGGGCATGGATGTAGATGTGGGTGTATGTGTGGGTGGGTTCAGCTTGCTTCGGTTGAGTCGGTCAGGAAGGCATGAAGGCAGGCCAGAAGGCAGACAAGAATATTATACCGACTGTGTGCCGAATTCAGGCGAACACAACCACACCTACACCACACACCACACGCATACTTACACGCACAGACACACCGATACATTCAACACCACACAAACAACACAAGCTACGAATGAGGCGAAAGTTTCAATTGAAATTCATGCTATTGAAACCAGCTAGAAGCATCCATATGTATGAGCAGCGGATGAACAAAGCGGCCGAAGGACACGCTCACAGGATATGCATGCAGAGCAGCAGCAGTGGGCGTTATTTTTTTTTGCTGTATGTGATGTGATGTGTGGTGTGTGGGCATAGCACAAAAAATGGCAATAGCACAAAAAGCAAGAGGCATAGAAGAAACAAAAATAAAATGGCAAATTATATGAAAGACGTAGAACATGAATGAACATGAGTTGCGGGCGAGGTGGGAAAAGGAAACGTGTGAGACACAGTCAGAGGAAGAGGAATGTATGAACGGACGCACAGAACATTTCTGCCGACAAGCAATTAAGATAAGCGCGTGAGATGAACAACGTTAGCGGCGCAGAGCTCTAGCTTCTATGACTGCGAAGAGTCAGCAAATTTTTTCTTGATTTTTTCCCCAACATCAACTCGGACGTTGGAGACAAACTCACTTAACTGAACAACGAATGCCATCATATTAGATCCGGCAACGCTGTGCGGCGATGACATTTAAAAATGTCACTTCGTACAAGAGTTGAAGTGGAAGAAGAGGCATATAAAAAAAAAAAAAAACGAACGAGTGACCAAAAATAAATATAAAAAAAAAAGAGAAAGCAAAAATAAAGCATGGTAATGGGAAAGCGCGAGTGTCCTTTGGCAGTGCAAAGGACAAAAAGAGTAGCGCCAGCAAAAAAAAAAAAAACAAAAAAAGCATTGGTAGCAGCTTTTTGACGGGGTCGTTCTGTTCATCTGTCTGTCCGTAGCCAGAACCAATGTAAAGAGTAAACTGCAATTTGTAGCGATAATTTTGTGTACTCTGTGGTGACAATAACGAGTTGGCGATGGCGATGGCCATGGCGTTAGTCATGTTGTTGTTGTTGTTGTTGTATTTTAAGGCTACATCATCGAATATGTAAGGATGAGCCATAACAGTTTTTAGGTTTCAACTTTAATATATGTGAAGGTTTCAATGTTAGTTTCCATGCTGTTGGCATGAAAGTCGTTTCCGTTGACTGGCTGCTGACGATGCTGATGATGTTGATGATGACGAGCTTGTAGTTGCTGTAAGCTGAATATTCAGAATACTGGCGACAATTCTGAGAGCGAGAGAGTGAGAGTTGATGATAGTGTTGTTGATAATAATGTTACGAATGAAATTTAAACTGAATATGTTGATGATATTCTTTGCAATGTTGGTTGTTGCTGTTGATTCAAAATGTTGAACGAGTGACAATGTACATTTTTTACAATGGCAATGACAACAGCTGCTACTGTTGAATCAGGGCAGAAAGAAAAAAATAAAAATACAAGCTCAAGAACTCGAGTGCACTGTTGGTGGTTGCTGTTGCCGGCCTGAGGTTAGTTGCACTATTAAACATGCTCAGCTCATTGAATGGCTTGTACTGGGTGTAAACCTCGTGGAAAGATGAGCAAATAGCAATTTTATCACAATTACCAAGGATGCTGAGTCATTAATTTATTAAAAATAAAATGAGTAATATCTTTAAAAAAACAATTTTATTAAAAAAAGTCGTTGAAGAAATTTGAAGTTGACACATAACTCAACAACACTGTTGATTTTTCCTTAAGTCCACCTCTGAAAACTTTTTTGAGACATTTTTTTTTTTGTTTTTTTTTTTTATTTTCTTATCTGAACAACCATTTTATTGGGAATATACTGTGAAAATTTCTAGCAAATCCACCGGGTCGTCTTTTTGTGACGAATTTTTTGTGTGGACAACAACTCAGGCACAAAATCACATACGAAATATCGGATTTAGTAAGATCGGGTAAAAATTTTACCAAAAATGAAACACAGTTTTTCTTTTATTTGAAACGAGCTTTATTAAACCAAATACAGTGCCGTGCACATAATTAGGAACGATGCCCACAAAGCACTTCAAATTAATTTTTTTTTATTTTAATAACTTACTTGTTGAAAAAATCTTTATGTCGTTTTATATAGAGGACTCCCTAATTCTTTTTTCAATAAAACCTATACCAGTTTTTTTGCTGTTTAAGCACAGAGAGCCTTTTTATCAAATCGGAAAGAAAACCAAGCGTGCACATAATTAAGAACCAATGTTTAATTTATATTTTTTTTTGAGTTGAAAATGTGTAAGTTGCTTTTATTTTATCAATAGTTGGTTGGAAACCCTTTACTTAAAAGAACCGCTGCACTTCGAAGAGGCATTGATGCCACTAGATCCTCACAGATGGTTTTAGGAATGCTTATTCATGGCTTTTGCACTTCAGCATACAATTCCGTAAAATTTGTTATTTTTAATGCACCCACACGTTCTATTACTACTTGTCACAGGTTTTCTATCGGATTAAGATCCAGACTACAGGATGACCAATCCAAAACAGTCATCATGTTGTCCGCGAACCTTTTCTTAGTATGACCAGCAGTATGTTTTGGATCATTATCTTGTTGAAAGATCCAACTCACGGGTAAGTTTTCATCGGCATATGGAATAAGGTAAGTCGGTAATATGTCTGTATATTGGAATCTGTCCATGCAACCCTCAATTTTCGCGATTGGGCCAACTCCACGCCATGACATGCCGCCCCATACCATAATATTACCTCCGCTGTAATTAAGTGTTGGGCTTGTGTATTTAAGGTTAAACTCAGCTCGTACCGGGCGCCTAACGTATGATCTACCATCTGAACATACTCTATTTATTTTGGTTTCATTAGTAAATAAAACCTTTTTGCAATCCTGAAGGGTATAATGCCTATATTTTCTAGCAAAATCCATTCTTCTTTTTCGATTATCTGAGAAACTAAAGGTTTCTTCCTTGAAACACGTCCATACAGTCAAGCTTCTCTCAAACGACGTTTTACGGTAGCTCAACGGAAGGTCAACGGAAGGTCTAAATCCATTTTCAGCGAAAACAGCTACTAAAACCTGCCTTGCTGATTTATGCGGACATTTTTTTGACTCGCGAACGACCATTTTGTCTTCCCTTCCATTATACGAGGTACGAGGTTTTTGTTTTCGTGGCAAATTTTTTGTTGTTGAATGCTTTCGAAAATGATGAATACCATTGAAAACAATCGTTTTTGAACATTTCATAACTTTAGCGATTTCACTTATAAGGCTTTTTTTGATACAGGCTTGGAATACAGCACCTTTTCTGTTGATCAATTCTGGCCGTTTTAATTAAATTGCTTGATTCAATCTCACTACTACTGTTAATTGTTGACCGTAGAGAACAGAATCAATCGTTTGATCAGGTTGTAGAAGCAACCTCATAATGAACAATTCCCTTCCAATCACACCAGACGCACAGCATTACCTTTTTTGATATCAATCCTGGCATTGTCACCGTTTGCGAATCTTCACCTTGCTTCGTCCATGATCTTTTTCGCGCATGATTGTCGTACGTAATCCACTTTTCTTTTCATCGCCCGTAATCATTCGTTTCAGAAATGGTTCGATTTCGTTTCGTTTTAGCAGTGATTCGCAAGTGATGATAGTGACGATAGTTTAATAAATATGTTCAAGATAATAAAAACTAAGTATTACTTAATAATTAAAAAATTATTTTTAAAGCATTTCATCATATGATGGAGCATCATCCGCAGAAATAAATAGGAGCTTGGATCTAGCTATAAGTAATGTAACTATTCGTAAACGCTTATTAGATAATAAATTATATGTTCGAAATCCACGAAAAGTTCCCTTACTTACAAAGAAACATGCTGCGGCGCGCCTTCAGTTTGCCAGAGGGCATGTAGACATATAGCCAATAGCAAAATGGAGGAACATAATGTGGACTTATGAAAGCAAAATCGTACTATTTGGTGAAAAAGGGTCCAGGCAGTATGGGCGTCGTTCACCGAACACGGAATACAATGCATTATATACCACCAAGGCTGTTAAATACGGTGGTGAGAGAATAATGGTATGGGAAAGTTTCTCGTACAGTGGAGTTGGGCCAATAGACTTGAGAAAAGAAATCATGGATTAGAGGGTGTATGTGCAAATAATGGAACAAGTAATGCTGCCATGTGCTGAAAGGCATATGCCCTTGAAATGAATATTCCAACAAGACAATGACCCGAAACACACGAGCAAATCGGCAAAGAAATGGTTTCGAGTCAACGGGGTTGAGGTCATGGCTTTGCCTGCTCAGTCACCTGAACTCAATCCCATAGGAAATCTATGGACAGATATAAAAAACAGTGTTGCCGAGTATACACCATTAAAAGCTGAAGCACTGTGGGACAAAGCTTAAAAGACATTGCAGCAAATCCTACCGAAACGATGTCGTGACCTCTTCGATTTCATGTCGCACAGATGTGCAGCAGTAATAGAAAAATCGCGACTATTCGACCAAATATTAAAAAAAAAATTATACCTCATCATTAATTTTCCATTTTCAACTAATTTTAATTCAAAATATTGAGCTTTGTGGTATACTAGACCGTCTCGTCTTATGGGCAAAAAAAAAAATGTTGCCGCACGCCAGCTGATCTGAAGCATTATTGAAAGAAAGTTCCAAAACAAAATTTTTTTTTGACCGAACGTAGGGGTCGCGCATTGGCATATTTCTTCATAACTTCGGTATTTACTGTCCGATCTTAAAGAATTATGAGTCTATATTTTTATTTAAGGAAGACCTACTTTTTGTCTCTAGGAATCATTAACCTCAGTTGACCCCTTATAGTACTGACCCACCGGCGACCTCAGTTTCAACTATCTTAAGGTACCATTTTGATTTCAGAAATGGAAGGCCCGTAAAAAATCATTAGACTTTTACGACACAAATTTTTCGTTATTTCCACTAGAAATATTTTAAAATTTTTTGTTTATTTTTTTTCATTTTTTTTTTTTTGGTTTTTTTTTTGCAAAACGAAAAATTTTTGAATTTTGTTCATATCGTTTTATTTTTATAAAATATGCACCGAAAACGTTGGGTCCATTGTGCATATATTGATTATGTATTATTGCAAGCAAAGTAGTAATTAAATGTTTTTGTTTTTTTTTTTCTCAAAATTTTGTTTTTGTTTTTTTTTTCGAAGAGATATACAATAGGAGCTTTTTTGAAAACCACATCTTCGGGCACTTTCCAACTAATTTCTCGGAAACCAATAATCCGATTTGAGTTCCGATATTTTTTTTTTCATGATAGTCAACACCCGAATGCATCGAAAAATCTCTCAAGCCAATCGATATTTCATTTTATTATTTCGAAAAAACTTACCGTAACTTTTAATGCGTTTATCTCGAAACCACTTTTTCGCTATTGGTTGTGATTAAAACTTATCGAAAAGTTTTCCGATTTGAATAATTTTTGCAACACATACTTTAAACATCAGTCATTCTTGTCGGCACCAGAATCATGAAGATTGCTCCAAAAACAACAACGGAGCTGGACCTATCTTAAGTCTTGTAAAATATCTTGTTTTTATTTTGAAATTTTAATATTTGAATGCTACAGTTCCGTTTTTTTTTAAACTACCTTCTTAATTCTAGCACCGATGATAACAAAAAAAAAAGAAAATAAAATTAACAACGGTTCTTATAACATAGGTTCTTATAACAAATAGTTCTTAACATATTTACGTTTTTCTTTTTATTTTCAGATGATGCACAAACATTTTTTGATAACAACCAGCGGCAACCTTTTTTTTGTCTACTTTGACATGACATACAAAAACGACAACAACAGCAACAATGGCAACAACGACAGCAACGACAACGGCAGCAACAACAACGACAACAACAACAACGGCAGCAGCAACAACGGCAAAAACAACAACAACAATAATTTTAATTTTTAAAATGTTGGCATTAAATGTTGGGTCGCCAAGGCAAATGGTGACTCCTTAAACTAAAGGAGTCCGAAAAGAGTCATGTTTTTTTCAACCCAACTAAGAACTTCAACCAAACTTCCAAAAGGTTCCACTTTTAAGATAAATCGAGGTTTCCACATCGATAAACTTTTAAAACACTTGTGAAACCCTCGATAATACTTCATAAGCACTTGTGAAGGCAAGTTTAGAGTTTTGGTGAGCGAGCATATATTACATGCTATCTTATATTTAAAACATAAAGAAGATAAAAACAAAAAACAAATAATAAGAAAAGGAAAACTAAAAAAAAAATAACACGAAAAATATATTATATAATAAAGAAACAAATATAGAGAAGAAAATCATATAGAAACACTAACAAAAACGAAACGATTAATAAAAAAAATTTGAGAATTAAAAGATACGGAAAAAAATTATGAAATTTCATAATCAACAAAAAAAACAAAAACCAGGAACATTAAAGGCGAGGATAATAAAACAAAAATAACATATATATTTAAAATAAGGGAAAACGAAAAATTTCGTTAGTACACATAATTATTAAACATTGATTATATAGCATAAAGGATTAAAAAAAAAAACACAAAATTTGTTTTTCTGCAAATTTAAAAACTTATAAATGTGTTCTTTAAAAAAAAAAAAAACAAAAAAAATAAGAAATATAAAATTAAAGAATTTGAAAATTAAAGAAACGACACAGAAACAAAAAATCTTATCTATTTTTATGTATTGTAAAAATATTTTAGGTATTTTATATAATAAAGTAAAAGTTAACGTTCACGTAGTACCACGAGTGGTGAGGCTCGAAAGCTTTTTTCGAGAATCGAAACACGTATACGATCGAATGCACGAAGTTCTCTGAATCAGTTGACGCTGAAACATCAAGCAGGAATGTTCGCGACTCTTGGTCGTGTGTGTTGCACTGCATGAAATGTTTGAGGCATAGGAAAATGCGTTATTTGCAGAATAATAATAATAATAATGATAATGCTAGTGACAATGATAATTATAGTGATAATGATAATGGTATTGATACTGATAATGATAATGATGACGACAGTGATAATTATAATACAATTCTTGCTTAATACCTGCACAACAATTTTTGTCAGTGCAGAGAGCGAGAGAGCTACAAAAGCAAGCACAAAAGTCGAAAATTGTAGAAGTGTGCGTGTGAACACCACTGGTTTAGAAACAAGATAAAAATTATGTGATATTCCCAGGAAAAAGGATCTTATCTTCACAAACCAAATTTTTCAGGAGAGCTAGAAATGAATGTTTGGGTAAATTTTATCGGTTGTCCGGTTACGGATGGTAATACTGCCCAGACATGTTCACAGCATTTTAAGTCATTTTAAGTTAATTCAGAAATACAAAAAAAAAAAGAGATTTTTACTAACTTCTACTTCCTTAAGGGAAAAAAGGATAAAAATAATCCTGGTTCAGGCGGTGGCCGCTTAAGCAAGGATTAATTTGTTTTTTTTTTTATTTTTTCCTCAGATGTTCCAGGCTGGTGATATCCTGCACACCGTCAATTTTTTGCCATTTTTTAAAAAAAAATCAAATAACGTCAAGAACCGCTTCGAAAATTCTGAAAAAATTTTTTTGTATTCATTAACTGTTAGTTAATATATGTATGTGCAAAATTTGAAAACGATATCTTTTTCCTTCTATGAAAAAAAATTACCGAAAAAAAAATTTTTTTTAAAAAAACCTGTAACCTATGTCTTTTAAAGAAAGAAAACCTCATCTTTCACCATATATTTTAAATAGTAAAGTTAAGGTCTATTTAAATTGTCAAACTTGGAACATCATTATCTCAAAATTTAAGATTTGCATGATAGAACTTCAAAATGATATGTGTTTTTTTTTTTTAATTTTTTGGTGATTGAGGTGTCTTTTTGTTGAAAATAATATGTAATTTTAAGAAATACAAAAAACGAACTTTGATTCCAGTTCAGGTCCCTTTTCCTGTAAAACATCACATATAACAAAAATAAAAAAATGTTTGCGGTATTGTGAATCCCTATCACTATCTCTATCCATATTCCTATCCCTATTCCAATCCCTATCCCTATCCCTATCCCTATCCCTATCCCTATCCCTATCCCTATCCCTATCCCTATCCCTATCCCTATCCCTATCCCTATCCCTATCCCTATCCCTATCCCTATCCCTATCCCTATCCCTATCCCTATTCCAATCCCTATCCCTATCCCTATCCCTATCCCTATACATATCCCTATCCCAATCCCTATCCCTATCCTTTCCTTTGTTCCCAACTGTTTTCATATTTATTCTTATATTCGTCGTTATAATTTTTCTACTATTTGTCCAAAGTTTTGATGTAATCCATGCTTAAATTTCTGACCTTATCCTTGTTCGAATCATTTCCTAATTCATCGTCCCAATCTTTGTCCTTAAGCTTGTTCTTAGTTCTTAGTGTGTTCCCTGTTATTTTTCTTGTCCCATTTCTTGTCTATATCTATATCTATACTATTATATAAAATGAAAGTGAAAATTTTTTGTGTCCGCAAAACTCCAAAAGTACTGGTCCGATTTTTTTGAAATAAGTTTTAAAATATCACATTTATGCTACAAAAGGTTCATTGGTTATTTTCTTTACGAAATTTTAATAGTAAGTATCTTTAATTAAAGTGTTAAGTTTTTTTAAAAAATCATCCACAATGCCATGCATTGCTTGATCGTTAGCTTTACATGCGTTTGTGCTGCGAGAGCCTCAATAAACTGCATGTTGCTCTCTACTATACTCTTTTTGTTCTCAGCAAGCACAAAACAACGAAACAAACAAACAAATACATATACATACATACTTTGCTGCGCTTAAAGCTAATTGGATCGAAGTACATTCTAATATGTTCAAAGTAGTTTTGATGTGGAGAATTAATCTAACACATTTTTGTTAAAAGGGGATTCACTGACCACCATTAGCATGTTGAGGATTTTTTTGATGAGAATGAGATTCAATCCGACTTGATATATGTATGTATGTACGTATGTTTATTTGTTTCGCTGCATGCAACTTTTCTACACATGTTCTGACGGTGGTTTTCCAGTAATTTATAAATGAACAAAAGGAACAAACGGCTGACTTTTTACTTAATAGAATTGACATTGTGTGATTCAATAAGTTTTTTTATAAATTAACAAGAGAACTGGGACGGGCATAGGAAAAGTGGTTATGACTTCGACCACACAAGTCAAATTTTTGATATTGAATAGTTTTGGAACTAAACGTCGCATGACAATAAAACTCAGCATGGAGTTACTAATTGCCAAAGTCTTTCTACTGGAAAACTGGTTTGTGCATTGGGAAAGGGGGTGTCGTCCAATTCTCTATACAGAATAGCTATGGAAGCTTAAATCACGGGACATTGAAACTCATAATGGAATTGTCACCTGGGAGTGATGTTCTGCTACTGGGAAACTGTAACGGGCAGTGGAACATGAGCGTGGTGTCAGACTAAGGGACTAATAAAAGTTTTGAATTTACTTATCATTTCCAATATAACATACTTGCTGGGTGCAGCAACGCGCGCCGGGTATCGCTAGTCCTTATATATAACCCAACCTGTATCCATAATATTGTTTTAGGTTTGTACACCTTTATCCTTTCCCAATTCTTGTCTGAATTCTTGTCCTACTACGTGTTAAATTCCATGCTATATTCTTTGACCAAAGCTTTGTCCTTATTATATTCATGGGCCTAATTTTTGTTAAATCTCATTCTTTTTCTTACGCTTGTCTTAATACTTATGCTTGTCGTAATACGAATTTAATTTTTGATTTAATTCTGATTTTAATTTGCATTTTCGGCTTTGTTATGGCATTTGGTGCATTTAGTTACTTTAACCCTAGTTCGGCCCACAAGTCACCGGGGTACATATTTCACCTTTTTCACATATAAATAAAATATGTTTTCAACCAATTCTGCTTATTCACCCACCGTGACATTTTAAACGTATGCATTTTAAGTACTAGATTCCTCTATAATGAAGAATTTTTCATCTTTTATAACACAGTTACCGGGGTGACTATTTTATTTTATTTATTTTATTTTATTTTTATTTTTTTATTTATAATTTATAATTTAGTATAATAAGAACAAGTTCTTTTAATATACAAAGATATAACTTAGAATAAAATATTACATATTTTAGAAAAATTTAATAATAAAGAGTGATTTTTTAAGTGCCTGATAACTTTTTTTTTAAAAAAAACGCATAAAATTTGCAAAATCTCATCGGTTCTTTATTTGAAACGTTAGATTGGTCCATGACATTTACTTTTTGAAGATAATTTCATTTAAATGTTGACCGCGGCTGCGTCTTAGGTGGTCCATTCGGAAAGTCCAATTTTGGGCAACTTTTTCGAGCATTTCGGCCGGAATAGCCCGAATTTCTTCGGAAATGTTGTCTTCCAAAGCTGGAATAGTTGCTGGCTTATTTCTGTAGACTTTAGACTTGACGTAGCCCCACAAAAAATAGTCTAAAGGCGTCAAATCGCATGATCTTGGTGGCCAACTTACCGGTCCATTTCTTGAGATTAATTGTTCTCCGAAGTTTTCCCTCAAAATGGCCATAGAATCGCGAGATGTGTGGCATGTAGCGCCATCTTGTTGAAACCACATGTCAACCAAGTTCAGTTCTTCCATTTTTGGCAACAAAAAGTTTGTTAGCATCGAACGATAGCGATCACCATTCACCGTAACGTTGCGTCCAACAGCATCTTTGAAAAAATACGGTCCAATGATTCCACCAGCGTACAAACCACACCAAACAGTGCATTTTTCGGGATGCATGGCCAGTTCTTGAACGGCTTCTGGTTGCTCTTCACTCCAAATGCGGCAATTTTGCTTATTTACGTAGCCATTCAACCAGAAATGAGCCTCATCGCTGAACAAAATTTGTCGATAAAAAAGCGGATTTTCTGCCAACTTTTCTAGGGCCCATTCACTGAAAATTCGACGTTGTGGCAGATCGTTCGGCTTCAGTTCTTGCACGAGCTGTATTTTATACGGTTTTACACCAAGATCTTTGCGTAAAACCTTCCATGTGGTCGAATAACACAAACCCAATTGCTGCGAACGGCGACGAATCGACATTTCACGGTCTTCAGCAACACTCTCAGAAACAGACGCAATATTCTCTTCTGTACGCACTGTACGCATTCGTGTGGTTGGTTTAATGTCCAATAAAGTAAACTGAGTGCGAAACTTGGTCACAATCGCATTAATTGTTTGCTCACTTGGTCGATTATGTAGACCATAAATCGGACGTAAAGCGCGAAACACATTTCGAACCGAACACTGATTTTGGTAATAAAATTCAATGATTTGCAAGCGTTGCTCGTTAGTAAGTCTATTCATGATGAAATGTCAAAGCATACTGAGCATCTTTCTCTTTGACACCATGTCTGAAATCCCACGTGATCTGTCAAATACTAATGCATGAAAATCATAACCTCAAAAAAATCACCCTTTATTTGAGAAAAATTATTTAAATATTACATTGAATCATTTAGAAGTTTATATTAAGTTATGTAAATTTATATTAGAAAGCATATGTATGTAATTTTGCTATAGATTTTAAGTGTTTAAAATGTAAAAATTGAAGATAAAGAATATTATGACAAAAACAGAAAAGAATCGAAGAAAGAAAATGGAGACAAAGATAAGAATTAAGAAAGATAAAATTAAGAAAAGTAAAATTAAGAAAAGTAAATGGTTACACTAACAAAGGCTTTGAAGTTAAGTAAACATACTAAATATAGCTTGCTTAAAGCTTCCAATTCCATCAAGTGATCTTAAATGGTGCGGTAAAGAATTCCACAATCGAATGGCATTAACGAAAAATAGCCTCGTTGAATTTAGGAATTTAAACGTAGGAACTATCAGTGTATTACTACGAACTGACTGGGAAAACTGCAATTTTTCGAAGAGATACAGAGGCGTTTTTGACCTAATAAGTTTATGCAGAAAGATACAATTTCTGGCATTAAGGTAGCTAGTTAAGTCACAGCCAAGAATAGAATTCTTGTATTGTGAGATGTGATCGAATTTTCGAATGCCATAGACATATCGCGTTGCATGGTTGAATGCCACATGCAGTTTGTGTTGAGAGCGTGAATCTAATTTGCTGTATATCAGTTCAGAGTACGTTATTATAGGTAATATCAACTGTACCACAAGCTTGTGCCTGGTTTCTAAGGGCGTAAAGTCTGCAGACATTCTTAGGTTTCTAAGGCAAAAATACATTTTGCGGACAATGCTGTTTACATGATCGGTGCACGATAATGTAGAGTTAATGTGGAAACCAAGACTCACAACATTAGATACAAGCTTTAGTTTTTTATCACCAATAAACAAGTCAGGGATATTTTCAACATATATTTTGGATGCAGATATTGGTAGAACACAAGATTTAAGTGCATTTAGCTGCAAGCCGTTTCCTATGGCCCACTGGTTAATATCATGGAGGTCTTCATTGAGTCTACAACTTAAGTCTTCCAAGAGGCCAGTTCTACGGGAAATATGTAATTGAACATCATCCGCATAAGCATGCATTGATGAGTGTTTGCAAGTTGCGAAAATATCATTCAAGAAAACAGAAAAAAGCAATGGGCCCAGAATCGAACCTTGGGGCACTCCACTGTGTACTAATTTAAATTGAGAGCACTTATCACCCACCCTAACTCTTTGCGACCTATTTGACAAATAGCTTTTCAGAAGACTAACAGCATTATCACAAAAGCCATACCAGCACTTAAGTTTTTGACACAATAAGTAGTGATTAACGGTGTCAAAAGCCTTAGAAAAATCGAGCATGCAGAGAAGAGTAATCTGATCTTCATCATATGATTTTCGTACATCGTCCAAGACTTTCATGGTTGCAGTTGAACAACTATGGCCGGCTTTGAAGCCAGATTGTTGGGAAGATAGCATATTATTGGAGCTCAAGAAAGTTGAAATGTGATCTGCCATAATCGCTTCACACACCTTAGATAAGGAGGACAGAATACTAATTGGTCTGAAATCGTTGGCTTCAACCGCAGATGATTTTTTTGCAACAGGAACCACCTTAGCTATTTTCCAGGAGTAGGGGAATGAAGACGTGGTAAAACAGTGGTTAATGATGTGGGTTAATGGATTAAGTACGTAGGCTATAATTAATTTAACAAATCTTATTGAAATGCCATCCTCTCCAACAGCATTAGATTTTACTTTCGAAATGTACTTGCCAACATCATACTCACTTACTGCAGAAAATTGGAAGTGTGGCTCAACTAAAACATCAACTATACTTTTGTATTCTGGAGAAGAATTGCTGGAGAGAAAACAATTGTTAAGTACGTCGGGGTCAACATTACAATCAAAACTAGATTTTTTCCCAATGCCCAGATTTTTAAGATTCCTCCACAGCACTTTGGAAGGAAGAGAGGTATTAAGTTTAGCAGAGCAGTAGTTTCGCTTCGATTGCTTAATCGTTAAAACCGAAGCATTCCTAGCAATTCTATAGTTTTCCCAATTTCCCGGCGAGGGGATTTTTTTCCAGCGACTGTGCATTTTGTTACGTTTTTTTATTGCATTTTTTACGCTATTATTGAACCAAGGACAAGAAACATTTTTGATAACAGTAGTACGAATGGGAACATGATTTACAAAGAGAGTGTTAAGGGTATTAGAGAAAACTTCTACTTTATCATTAATATCAGAGAGAAACCATATATTATTCCAGGGTGCTAAGCATACATCACGATAGAGGGCAGGGAGGTTTATAGATTTAAAATCAGGGTAAGAGACAGTCTCAGAAGATATAGTACGAGATAGGTTGACATCAAGAGTGCAGAAGATTAAATCATGATCAGAAATAAAATAAATCTGGTCAAACAGAAGAACAGTCGAAAGGTCAGAGACAATAAAATAATCGAGAAGACTGGGAGTATGATCATGCGAGAATCGCGTTGGCATAGTTTCATTAACAATTGACAGACCGACGGACGACAGATTTTCATACAAAGATTTAGAAATGTTATCAAGACATAAAAGATTTATATTAAAATCCCCACACAAAACAAAATAATCGAAGTCCAGTGCTAAATCAGAAAGTTGAGAGAAGTAGGAATTAAGACTATTACATTTGCTAGGATTATAGATACAGGACAAAAAGATTTTCGTATTGCCATCAGAAACACAAATATTTAAGAATTCAACACTTTCATCTAAGGATTTATTAATTACTGCTGCATTTAAGTTTTTCCTGCAGTAAATAGCAACTCCACCCCCTCGCTTATCGGTTCTATCATTTCTGATTAGGTTGAAATTTTTTAATTCAAAAGCCGTGTCTTTAACGTCAGAACAAAACCATGTTTCTGATATACAAATAACATCGACGGACGATTCCTCAACACATACTTGAAGTAGTCAAACTTATATGAGTTAAGGCTTCTAGCATTAAAATGCACAACATTAAGACCTGAATAACGTCTACAAAGAATATTAATCAAAACTTTGCAATTCTCATTCACACCATTACAATTAAACCTAGATCCAATCATAACAAAAAACAAAATAATACTCAGAAACATTAAGCAAGCAAAAACATGTAAACAAAACTTTTAGATACATAAAACAAGAAATCTACGTCGGCTTTTTATGAGTATAAATTCCGTCAGCCGAACTAGGGTTAAAGGGATTAAGGATTCCATGAGAGACCTCATAACGTAATTTTTTTTTGTTTTTTTTTTTTTGTATTGTTATCATGTGACCGAAAACATCAGCTTTACTATCGATCCATACAAATTTACCGCAGTGCCAATAGTCAAGGAGTTCCAAGCAAAGTTTTGTCATTGTTGTTGCATTTTAATTGCATTAAGCGATTGCCTCCGAAAAATTTGTTTTTTTCGTTATAAGGTTAAGGAATCAACTTTTGTCGTCAGACATAAACAATTTTTTTGTAGCAGTTCTACTCAGCGAGTAATAATTTCATGCAACAATATTTTATAATTTTATTTATTAAAGGTCACTTTCATTGCATTAATATTGCATTTTGTTGCTACCTACGCGACTGCTAGACTGCTACCCTGACGACAAAGAATTAATTTTTATATTTTTGTCGTCAAGCCAAGCATCATACATCATTTATTTCTCTTTTATAACATTTACTGTGCCGCATATACTCAAGGAGTAATAATTCCTTGCAACGCTGTTGCATAATTGATGCTTTTTCGATCTTCTAGCAGCTTCCTCCGCAGTCTCATAACGTCATGAATTCTTTGTTTATTTTACCCACGAGGGTTTACAACCTGCCCTTATAGGAACATAATATTTTTTACCACAGGACATATACATACATAACGCGTTCTATGTAACAAATTTGAAGTTTCGTTGCTTAGGAACTCTATCCGCGTCGCGATGACGTTGTTGATTTTGTTTTTTTTTTTATTTTTTTTTATTTTTTCTTTTATTTTTTTTTATTTTTTTATTTTGTTTTTTTTATTTTTTTTTTATTTTGTTTTTTTAATTTTTTTTTTATTTATTTTTTATTTTTTTTTATTTTGTTTTTTTTTTATTTTCTTCATAAAGGCATAGAAGAGTTAAACTTTCATTACTTTTATTAAAGTCTTGTCATTACTTTTATCATAGCTATACTTAGCGATCTAGACTCATTCCATGCAACGCCGATGCAGTTTAGAAAAACTTTTTACAACATCTTTGGAAACCGATGAAAACGAAACGTTTTCACGTCAATAACAATAAATTTTAAGCTAACAAAACGAAAATTTAAAAAATAATTAACTTTTAATCAATTAATTAAATGGTGTACCAAGAAGAGAGAGATGTAAGGACTGTAAAGGTGTATTACGTAAGAGCTAGTCACTTGGCGGTTGTCAAGTTTAGACGTTTGTCATTTTTTAATATTCCGGAAAGAAAACGGAAAAGTTAATAGCGGGACCTTTGTTATTCGAACAAGCTGAATACCGAGGCCGTCTAGATAATTTTGAATTATTGCAAAAAAGCTAATTAGCTGATACAAAGTATAAAACCAATGATGCCTTGAAAGCAAAAGTCCACTTTCAATTTAACAGTCAATTTAAATTTCAAACTAAAAGTGCTGCTATCGCATAATACTAAAAATGGATTCATTTACCATTAAAGAACAATATATTAAATCCATTGAAGACTCGATAAACGTTACGACTCCAACACATAAAGTTCGAGACCATTATAAGAGAGTAATAAAATCGACACCAACCAATGCAATCACAGTTTCCAAACACCAGCACTCACACAAACACATATACGCACACTCATACACATTTATGTATGAAATTTAAATTAGATACTATATGTATTAGAGAGAAGAAACTAGAGGGTAAAAAGTTCAGGATCCGTCTTGGTTCTGAAAAGTTAAATTTCTCTCTTTAAGTGGTAAAGGAATAATCAACAAAAAAAAACAGAAAAAAAACACCAGAACAAAAGTCAAGAATCTTTGGCATTCTTGTCGCACAAACAGCACCGGAATTAAGAGGGGACAAACGAAAAAACGAAGGAGCTACAGTTGCAGATGCTGAATACGAAACGAAACGAAAAAAAAAAAAAAAAACAAAAAACAAAAAACAAAAACTTTCCAACAAACCACAAACGAATAAATATAACATAAAAACAACGAATATGATGATGGGCAAGTGGAAAGAAAAATCAAGGATACGTTTCTGGAAAATATAAAGTAACATTATAGGCTGAAACGAAAAAACATCAGAAGGAAACAAAAAAACTTAAAATTTAACATTAAATCAAATCAAAAACATGCCAAACGAATGAAAACTACGTTAAAGCGAGTGCGAGAGAAGGTTGCAAGGATAATGTGGGTGGTGTAGGTGACAGCAGACGAAAGAGCATTTTGCTTAAGCATGTGTGTGTGTGGGGCTGAGTGAGTGTATTTGCTTGAGTGTAAGTGGGAAGAAATGGCGCTTAGCTGCATGTGGCGCGCTGTGCCACAACAACAGCAAGAACAGTAACAACAGCAAGAACAACAACAACAACATGAGCGACATAAAATTAAAAGCTGTTTTGGATATATGGAGGCGTTACTGCAAAATAGCATAATTTTAAGGCAACAGCATAAGGCAAAGTAAGTCTGTAGGTTTGTTTGATTGTTTGATGGTTGTGTGTATGTTTGTTATTTTGTGTGTTTGTGTATGTGTGGGTCAGAGGAGCATAAGCTAAGGATCATATTTCAATGTTTCAAATTGCTATTTTAACTACATACAGCAGCATCAGCAACAGCAGCAGCAGCAGCAAAAACAGAACAATTCACTTTAAGAAATCAGTTTACACATGTATTGGGCGTTGATGTTGTTACTGTTGATCCTCTTATTTATCAATAATAGAGAGAGTTTCAAGATTTCATTGTTTGTAGAATATGAAGAAATTATATCAAACAACTTCTTGCTGGAAATGGACCATCGGACTTTCTTCTAGATTAATTTAAATTTATTTTAAGAATTTGTCAAAGGGCTGAATAATTGCCCCGATTTTCAACCTTACTGAATCTAATATAGTTCGTCATTACAGTAGAATTATCTACAGTCGGATTAATTGCTATTGTTTCTGAAAGTATCAGTTAATATCCAGTTAGTTTCCGTAAACACCTGGCGTATAGGTGTATTTCTACGGTGCCCCTTGGCAAAGGAGCCGAGGTTCATGAAATTGATGCCCAACAGATAAATCTTCCAGACGTTAGTACCATGCTAATACTAATACATTAATGTCCATTCAATCATCTCCTGGGCGTGACTTCCATGACTCCAGACGCCACCGAGGCCCTGTCATAGCAGTTCGAACATCGATTTCACAACATACTTGAGTTGTATTTTTAACTTAATAAATAGACTGTATGGAAATCGAGACCCATCAACATATCTGACAATTTATGGGCATTGCCAATTGGTCGTATTAGAGCAACTCCACACCAATCAACTCAGACCTGTTGAACTGCTACAACCAGCACCATACTCCCCGAAGGGCACCATCGGAGTACCCTATACTGACACCTCATTTAATCATAAATTAAAACATCAATTTAACCAGCCTTATTTAAGACTATCCTTAACCCTTAAGTACACCGTGTATCTTTAAAGATACAACCATTCGAAAAATTCCTACGGCTATATTTTTGTATTGATTTTTTTTCAAATCGGTTCTATATTATTTAAAATATTATAAGTTTTAAATAAAAAAAAAAACTTTTACTTCTATTTGTCATACTTTTTAAAAAAATTATGTACAAAGTCTAAAAAAATTTTTTTTATAAATTATATAAACACTATTTTTAACAGTTTAACTTCTTGGAACAGATAAATAATTTTGATTAGGAAAAAATACTGACTGCTTTCAAAATATGTCCTTTAGTGATTTTAAGTGGTTCGAAAAAATTTCGATCATTTGGCACCTCACTGGGTCGCTTTAGTTGGTTGTATCTTTAAAGATACAGTGTGCACTCCCTGCAGATATTGACAATTTTAACTTTTTAAAATAAATGAATTAATAAAAATTTTATAACACATTTCTTTTATTTTGATATATTTTAATAGAAATTTAAGATGTGGGTGAATTCACATTGTATCTTTATAGAAACAACCACTTTTTTTAAAAAACTTTTTAAAAAAACTTTTTAAAAAAAAATTTTTTTAACTTTTTTTAAAATTTTTTAAAAACCATACAAACTGACGTAATCGAAATAATAAAACCTTCATTTACAAATTTTTTTTGTTTTTTTCAATTTTCAAAATTTTTTCCAAAACAGGTCCCACGCCCCACTCATTTTTACTAATTCGAACATTTTTTTCGTCCTTCGTGATCGTCAAATATGCTGTATTCAGTTCCTACCTGCGGAGGGAGGATCTGAGATACTTTTGCAAAATGTATGGAACAAAGTTTCAGTCTAGTGTGGGTGTACCTTTACTTCTACCAAGCCGAAGATAATACATTTCCTTACTAGTTTTATAAATTTTATTTAAATACTTTTAATGTTTTTCTTTTTTAATTATTTATAAATTTTTTAATATTCCTATACTTTTATTTGTTTTCTTTTATAAGTTTTGATTTCTTTTTTTAATCATTTTAAATATTATTATTTTTGATTAATTTTTTATTATTATTTTTTAAAAATATAAATTTATTTATATTTTTCCTTAAGTTTTTCGCCTATTTTTTATATTTTATTTTTATATTTTATTTTTATATATAATTTATTTTTATATATACTTTATTTTAATATTTATTTTATTTTTAAGTATATTTTATTTTAATATATATTTTATTTTTATGTATATTTTATTTTTATATATATTTTATTTTATTATATATTTTATTTTTATATATATTTTATTTTTATATATATTTTATTTTTATATATATTTTATTTTTATATATATTTTATTTTTATATATATTTTCTTTTTATATGTATGACATTTTTCTATATTTTTTATTTATAGTATGGTATAGTTATGATAGTTTTTTTTATTTCTTAATTGATATTAATTTAATTTTTGTTAATTTTAATATTCGTTTTTATGATTTTGATATTTTTGGCTTTTCAGTTCAGTTCAGTTTTATTTTGAAATTTTTCTTAAGTTTTTGTTATAATTGTTTTTTATTTTCTTTTTTATTTGTTGTTAATGCAATCAAGGCTTAGTTTAATTTGTAACTGTCTTATATTTTTATATCAAATTTTGTATAGTTATTATTCCCGTTGTAATTTTATATTTATTATTTTTATATAAGTGGCGGCCTAAGCAGAGTGCCTTAAACAGTGTGGGGATCACTCGATGCGAATGCGAGCCCAGTTTAGAATTTCAGCTGAAACAACAGAAAAGTTTTTAAAATTGAAAATAATTTTTCTGATCGATCTACACATCTGTGCAGGCAATGGTAAGCCTCGAAGAGTAAATAATGACATGTATAGCGTTTTGCGAACATGCACATTAGTCGTTCGGAGGCGACATAAAGCCAGTGTACAAAGCATTTAATAAAACGCAGAACACAATTTGAACATAAGAAGCTCAATCCTACACAAAAACAAAAACTAAAAGAAACTTCAAAATAAAACATAAAAATATATTTGATAATTCGAAAATATCAAACTTACAAAATATAATATTGAAACAAAATAAAAAAATTAAAAAAACTTTATGTACATAAAATATATAAAAATTAAATCTATACAAATTGAATACATAAAATACATAAAATATATAAAATTAAAATACAGACAAAGAAAAGAAAAAATAATAAACTAAAGGAAAAATATAAAAAACTTTTATTTTTGAATAATAAAACTAAAAATTTTATTAAAAACAATAAATAATAAATCATAAAAACTAAAAAGTTTTTCCAAGTTATAATAAAAGTAAGACCTAGAGCCTAAAAAAAGAAAACATAAAGAAAAGAAAAACAAAAATAATAAACATAGAAAATATTTACAAAGAAATAAAATTTTTTTTTATATTTAATATTATTGTATTTCAAAAATTTTTTTAAGATTTTTTTTTTCAGTTTTTTTTCAAATCATTTCAATAAAGTACATTCTTATTTAGTTAATGTTAATTAATGTAAATTATTTAGTGAATTTAAATTTTTTTATAAGTTTTTGGTTGTTTACTTTAATAAAATTATTTTTGAATTATTTTTTATTGTTGTTTGAAATTAATTTTTTTTTTTTTAATTTTATACTTTTTTTAAATTTAAGTTAATTTTATTTTCTTGTATGATTTACTTTAATTTTTCTATTAGTATTTAATTAAAATATATTTTTTTCGTTAATTTATAAATTTTTATTTATTGTCTTAAAATTATTTTTTAAGTGTTTTTATTTTGTTTGCTTTGTTTTAAAATTTAGTTTTTCTGTTGCGAATTCCAACATTTTTTATACTAAGTATTTTGTGTTTTAATTTTTTTTCAGTTTCAACTTAACTGTTTTTTTGTCTTTATTTTGAGAATAACACTTTTCATAATTTCTGTATTATTTTATTTTTCAGTGTATTATTTTATTTTTATTTATTTTTTTTTTTTTAATTGCTTAATCTGTTTTGTTTGATACTTCAATATAAAAATTTTTAAATAAAATTTGAAAATTGTTTATTTTGACTTTATTGCATCATTTTTCATTTGAAAAATTCTCTTTTTTCTGGTTAATCAACTAATTGAATTTTTTTAATTTTTTTTTTATATATATAATATTTAATATCACATATATATTTTTTATTAATTATTTTTATTGTTTAAAAAATGTATTTTTATGATTTTAAAATTATATTTTTATTATTTAAAAATTATATTTTTATTATTTAAAAATTATATTTTTATTATTTAAAAATTATATTTTTATTATTTAAAAATTATATTTTTATTATTTAGAAATTATATTTTTATTATTTAAAAATTGTTTTTTTTTTGCATGTAAATATTTTTTAGTTTTAAGTTTAACACCTTTTCTTTTTTTTTGTGTTTTTTTTTTTTTTTTTTTTTTTTGTTGTGTTAATTTAAAAATGTTCATTGTCATTTTATTCTTATTACTTATATTATACAGTAAATATTTTTTTCTTATTTATGTTTTCTAAAAAATTTTTTTTTTAAATTTCTCATTTTAAATATTTTTTTTATTTTAAAATTTGTTTGTTTTTTAAAATTGCTTTTATTTTAAAATTATATTATATCAGAATAATTTGTATTTTTACATATCTCTACGTATTTTGTATTCCGAATTTGTTGGATTTTTATTTGTTTTGCTTTTTTTAATTCAGTGATAATTCATAATTCTTTAATTTTTTTCATTAGTTTTGTATTTGTTTTAAATAATTATTTATTTTTTTATAACTTTTAATACTTTTATTTTAATTTTTGGCCTTTTTTATTTATGTGTTTTATATTTTAATATTATTTTTAAAATTTTTTCTTTAATTTATGTTAAGATTTGTTGTTTAATTCAATGTCGATATACATTTTTTCTGATAATGGTCAAAAGTTTATAAAAGACACATATATTAAAAAAAAACATGTTTTTTGTTTCTTTTGTGATGTTTCTTAAGGCATGTCCGTTGTTGAGAATCATTTTTGGCTAAGAATTAGTTACAATAAATTTGCGAAGGTTGTTATAGATTTTTTTTACATTAAGTGGTATCAAATCTGAGAGTGGTACTCTTCCATAAATATTTTCGTATGTTCCGAGGGGAAAACAAACAGAATTATGTACAAGACGACAAGGAACCACATAATTATTTACTAATCTGGCGCTTACTATCTGGGCACTAAATGGAATATTTTTTAGCTGGAAATATCAAGGACTATATTCCTATGTTTTCTTGGAGATTCTTGCTACCGCTTAAATTATTACTTGAATAAATGAAGGATATTGGATATAATAGGGTATAGGAAAGAGCTAAGAACATCAAGAACAGTTCCATGGGAATATTGTTGTAAAATCTATATCTATATCTATATCTATATCTATATCTATATCTATATCTATATCTATATCTATATATCTATATATCTATATATCTATATATCTATATATCTATATATCTATATATCTATATATCTATATATCTATATATCTATATATCTATATATCTATATATCTATATATCTATATATCTATATATCTATATATCTATATATCTATATATCTATATATCTATATATCTATATATCTATATATCTATATATCTATATATCTATATATCTATATATCTATATATCTATATATCTATATATCTATATATCTATATATCTATATATCTATATATCTATATATCTATATATCTATATATCTATATATCTATATATCTATATATCTATTGCCTCTATTCTAGTTGGCGGAGTGAGGTGACACAAGTCACTGCGACTCTAAACCATATTCTAGTAGTCACTGAACAGCGACCTGCGTCACATGCGTGACTAAACACAGCTAAATAATGTTTTCGTCATATTATAGTTGTCACTGTAAGCCGCCGTGTGTCGCATTTAAGTGATATTTTAGGCGCCGCAATTTTTGAAGTGAGATGGAGGCAGAAAAAAGGTAAATGAACAAAAATTCTAGTTTATTGATAGAAATTGTTTATAATCAATTATTTTTAGCTTGAAAATAACCACCAGGAGGCAGTTCGAGGAAATGGTCACATACATGATAAAAAACCCATCTGTAGCTAAGGGCTTAAAATATGCAGAAAATTGCTGCATTAATAAAGCCACTTTTGAGAGTAAATGGCACATGCTGTCCTCAAAGCTTAATAGTTTGGGCCCTCCAATTAGGAATGCTGCAGGATGGCAAAAAGTATGATTTGCAGTCGTCGCCTTGAAGTTATGCTTACGCACATCAATAGCAATAGCATAACTGCGAAGTGACGACTTTTTTTAAATGCTATTAAATTCAATGAATTTATTCTAGGTTTGGACCGATTACAAACTGAAGCTCCGCAAAAAATTGGCGCATAACAAAAAGGAAATAAACTCCACCGGAGGTGGGCCATTTCGTATAGCTCACCTTTCAGCCCAGGAAGAACAAGTGTCAAATCTGCTGCATTTACACAAGGTTGCTCAGAGTGATGCGGTTGTGTTCGGTGTTGAAGACGCGGTGCAAATTGGCTCCATCACCGACACTGCAGAACAGGAGGAGGAGGTGGAGCCAACAGTAATGGAAACTGCAGAACCCACACAGCCAACACCGGAACGACCAGAACCACAACTGCAACGGAAGAGGAAGAGGCACGGTCAAAACGACGACGCAAAAATGGAAATGCTTAGTGAGCAAACAAAATGTCTGCAAGACATTCCAAAATTGCTGGACAAGTCCAATAAATATTTAAAAAACATATCCAACTGCATGGAGAAGAAGCTGAGTATTTATAAAAAAATGCAGAAAAAAAAAGAAGAAGAAATTGATCTGAGGATGGAGATCATGAAGTTAAAGCGTCAAAAGCTTCAAATGGAGATATCGAAAGGGTGATATTTTTTGTTTAAATTTATATTTTAGTTTTAATTCATAATCACCCCAATCATGAAACATTTTCCCATGGGAGTTGTAAAAGGGAGTTTCCGTTTTCTTCCAAAAAGTTTTTGAACTTTGTCTTAAAAACGGAAACTCCCTTTTACAACTCCCATGGGAAAATGTTTCATAATTGTGGTGAATTAATTTTTCATTAGTAATTTAAGTTTTTTTAAGTTATTTTAAAATGGAGATCTCAAAAGTGTAATATTTTTTAATTTATTTTTTATTTTTATGTATTAATAAGTATCTGAAGTTCCTTTTAAAAAAATATACATATGTGATATAACATAAGAAATTAATAATAAAAAATAGAAAACATGAATTTAATAAAACTTAATTTTAACATAACTTCATTGTTTACATGCATAAAATATAATTTGAAAATTTTTATATAGAAAAGTTTATGAATTGAAAATGGAATTCATTATTCTTGTTCTTATAGAAGAGCCATCTTCATCGTCGTCTTCTGGCAAGCCTACGTAATCATCATCATCAGGTAACGCTATTGGATCGTCATGAATTTTGTATTTTAATCTTAAATTATGCAAAGCACAGCATACGTTTATAATTTTGGACGCCTTTTCGGGTGTGTAATGGAGCTGCCTAGCGCCCAATATACATCGAAATGTATTTTTAACAACACCATTTGTTCTCTCGATAACATTTCGTGCTCTTGAATGAAGCTCATTGAACCTTCCCTCAAAGCTGTTTTCACCTCGATCCCGATGAGCCCTAAAAGGAGTGATTAAATAAGGCTTAAGAGGATATCCTGCATCACCTTAAAATCGAATCTTTGGTATTTGTATGCATGTATTGAGATATTTTCATTAGTACCTACCTAAAAGCCAAGAGTTTCCTTCTGCACTATCACTCGCAAGCATCGTATCTAAGCGACTACTGTTCCAAATGAATGAGTCATGTGAAGCTCCCGGGTTATTAGCATCAACGTATCTGATGCGCATTTCGTGATCGCAAACCTTAAGGAAATATTTTATTTTTGTATACTTGCATTGAAATATTAATTATAAACAAATTAGACTCATACCAACATCACGTTCAGGCTATGAAAGCCTTTCCTATTGTAGTATAAATGTTGGAAACTTTTTGACGGGCATATAATCCTGACATGCGTACCGTCTACGCACCCAACGACTCCTGGAAATCCAAATTTCTCGAAAAACGCCAACTTGATTTCATTTCTTTCAGAATGGCTTGGAAATTTTATCAAATCTTTACATATTTCACTTTCCAGCGTAGACAACACTTCTGTAAGAATTTTAGAGAAGGTAGGCTGGGCCAAAGCAACGTTAAAATCATTGCCGGCACCTTTTTGGTAGCTACCTTCAGCCAAAAAACGTAGTACAGCAGCTAATTTAATGATTGGAAGCACTGCGAAACTTCTCTTCTGTGGATTTGATTTGCTTTCAATTATGTTAAGTAAATAAACAAAAGCTTCTTTCGATATTCTGAAATAGCTTAAGAAACTGAAAAGAAAGGAAATTCTGAAAATCTACTTAAACATATATTTAACATTTTGAACTCACACTCCTTCGCGCAATTCTAACGGGTTAGAGCTATCCCTTAATTTTAATCTTTTAATTCTTAAGTTTTCACTATAATCTGCACTATCTGAGCTATCAGAATCCGAAAACCATAACACAAAAGAACTCATAATAAATTATTAAAGCTTATTTTCTTATTTTATTTGTGACTTCGTTTTTTATGCACAGCTGTCATTTATTTACCATTTTAAGATGTGTTTAATAACATATTTTGTTTCATTTCAAACGTTCCGTCACCTCACGTCACGTGACAACCATGATACCACTTTTCAAGTGACGTGACACCGACTGTGACAAAACTCACATAGGTGAGGTGACAACAAGAATCAGGCCGTATATATCTATATATCTATATATCTATATATCTATATATCTATATATCTATATATCTATATATCTATATATCTATATATCTATATATCTATATATCTATATATCTATATATCTATATATCTATATATCTATATATCTATATATCTATATATCTATATATCTATATATCTATATATCTATATATCTATATATCTATATATCTATATATCTATATATCTATATATCTATATATCTATATATCTATATATCTATATATCTATATATCTATATATCTATATATCTATATATCTATATATCTATATATCTATATATCTATATATCTATATATCTATATATCTATATATCTATATATCTATATATCTATATATCTATATATCTATATATCTACAGCCATGGACACATAAATAGCACAAATGTCAACTTATTTTTTAAACGTTTCGTTTGAACCTAAAAATGCATTCATTAACTGTAGTTATAATTTTTTGAGACTCCAGTGTGACGTTGTTTAAAACTCCGAGAGAGATGTACCGTTACTTACTTTTATTTGCTCAGGCCATCTCTTTCTGTTAAGGCATGTACGATCTGATGTGGTCATATAAATAGCACACATGTTAGTTGGTGAATAAAAGTTAACAAGATCGGGTGTTTGTAAAAATTTTAGAGTTGTATTCAGTTAACTTCGCCGATTCTAAATGAAATGGGTCGTGGGAAACATTGCACTCCGCAAAAAAAGGTATATAACCCACGAAGTAAGTCGAAAAGGCAAAATCATCTGAAATTGCGGATATTCTCCAAATTTTGCGAAAAATGGTTTATAATGCACTCAAGCTGGTTAAATTAAATGGTTGAAATCATTTCGAGAATAAGCCGCGCAATCCTAGACCGCGTAAAACCACCGCTTCTACTGATTGACTTATAGCTCACAAAAGTAAGGCTGATCCTTTCAAGTCAGCAAAGCAAATTATGAGGGAAATAAATGAAGAAAATAACCCGAATGTTTCAAGAAAACTAGTATCTAGGAGACTACGTGAAGCTAATCTTTATGAACGCATTAGCCGAAGAAAACCGCTCTTAACAAAAAAAAAATTTAAAGGATCGATTAGCGTTTGCAAGGGCCCATGTGAATAAAGAAGACCAATTTTGGAAAAACGTGCTCTGGACTGACGAAACTAAATTTAATAAGGTTAGACCAGATGGAAAAACTTTAGTTCGGCGCCCCAAACGTCAAGAGTTGAATCCTAAGTATACAAAAAAATCATTAAAGCATGGAGGAGGGAATTGAATGGCTTGGGGAAGTTTTTCCTGGCACGGCGTTGGGCCAATTTTTCGTGTACGAGGAATAATGGACAAAAATATGTATTTAGATATTCTTAATAACCAGATGGAACCATTTGCATTTGAGAATATGCCTATTAGGTGGACTTTTATGCACGATAATGATCAAAAACACACGACAAAGGTTGTGATTGATTGGCTAAAAAAGGAAAAAATAAATATTTTGAATTAGCCGGCTCAAAGCCCAGACCTCAATCACATCGAAAATTTATGGAATGATGTGAAGGTCAGCATAAGCAACCAAAATTTTCGAAATTTAGATGAGTTATGGAGTGGAATTGAGAAGGCTTGGTACTCTCTTCCGAAGGATAAGGTCAGGAAGCTTGTGGAGAGTATGGGACGAAGATGTCGGGCTGTTTTGGACAATTCGGGATACAGTACCAAGTACTAGCAAGCATATTCGTAAGCTCATTGTAAAATAAAAATAAATTACTATGTCTTTTTTTTCAGAATCCAAATTGTGCTATTTATATGTCCACCTCAGCTAAGGAACAATTTCAGATTTTTGATTAATTTTCTAATTTTTAATTCGTAATTAAACAGTTGCTACTGATTTTAAGTTCTTAATGTTTAAACTCAAATACCATGAAATAAATTCTTGTTTTCCTCTATATATTTTATTTAAATTCATGTGAAACACTCTACATGTATTTTTGTGCTATTTATGTGTCCACGGCTGTATATATCTATATATCTATATATCTATATATCTATATATCTATATATCTATATATCTATATATCTATATATCTATATATCTATATATCTATATATCTATATATCTATATATCTATATATCTATATATCTATATATCTATATATCTATATATCTATATATCTATATATCTATATATCTATATATCTATATATCTATATATCTATATATCTATACTATTATATAAAAGGGGTCTCTCGAGTTTTCATCGTTCAATCATGGGGGTAAATGCTGAACCGATTTTAATAATTCTTTCACTATTCAATTGCTATAATAAGCGACCCTGCTACTGGGTACTACGTTTTTGGTAAGTCTTTTTATTTAATTATTTAAGAATTCATGCATTTTAATCCATGCTGCCATTGTATAAGCAGCATGAAATAGCAGCAAACAATAGCTTAAGCTCTTTGTTGAGAGAGAGAGAGATGAGATTCTACAACTCACCGCGCTGGTCTCTTGAGTAGATATTTGCACTCAGTTAATTCCTGCTATAGTGTAGCCATGAGCCCAATATATCGTATTTATTTGCGTGCCACTCTTTTTATTTCAATATCTACTGAGTGAAGTAATCCAATAAATAGATTGAGATAAATTTTACAGAATTTTAGAATAAAACTGAACACCAAAAAATGAGATCGCCAATAAAAGCCATTTATTTTAAATAATTCATTTTGTTATGTACTGTTAAAACATTTTCTATAGAATTTTTTACAGCGCATGTTCGCCAGCTGATAATGTTATATGTACGACTCTCTAGGATTGGCAATGCTAAAAATCAATTTATTTTTACAGCAAATAATGAGAGAACTACTAAAAATACTACTAAAGAAGTATTCTCAAATTAAACAAAATTAACTAAACATACTTCAGTCTTGAATCTTCATTTAAAATATCTTTTCATATCATATTTATGCTCCCAAGCAACGCTGGTAGCGGGTGTGCTAGTATTATATAAAAGGGTTCTCTCGGATTTTTATCGTTCAATCACGGGGTAACCGCTGAACCGATTTTAATAATTCCTTCACTATTCAATTGCTATATTAAGCGACCCTGCTACTGGGTACTACGTTTTTTATAAAACTTTGTATTTAATGATTTAAAAATTCATGCATTTTAATCCATGCTGTCTTTGTATAAGCAGCACAAAATAACATCAAACAATAGCTTAAGCTCTTTGTTGAGAGAGAGAGAGAGAGCTGAAAGTCTACAACTCCCCGCGCTGCCATTTTAAGTGGATAGTTGCACTCAGTTAATTTCTGCTGCAGTGTTGCCATAAGGTCAATATATCGTATTTATATTGATTTTACTAAAATGAAACTCTTTTTATTTCAATAAGAAGCCACTCATTTAAATAAGAAATAATCTCAAATTAAATAAAATTAATTTAACAGATTTGATTCTTGAGTCTTTATTTAAAATTTGTTTTCATATCATATTTATGCTCCCAAGTAACGCTGGGAACGGGTATGCTAGTTAATAATATTCAAAATGTTGGCACTTTTTTAACATATAGGTGCCTGCTAAATTAACTGAATCCTAATTTTTGTTTTTTACAAATCCATAAACAAATAACACAAAAAAAAACAACAATCAACTCTCGCAAAAGGTTAAAGATAAGTGAAAATTTCATCGGAACTAAGCTCTGTCTTAACCAAAAAACCACGTGAAAAGTTGTTAAGTTCACCCTTAGAAAGAACTGAAATAATAAGAACGTTCAATAAAGTGAAATAGATAAAAGTTTATTAGAGATGACAGTTATTTAGGTCGAATAAACAGAGTCCAGTAGTCATCGTTGGATTTTCATGCAAAAAAGTTAGACAGTTGATTTGGTTTCAGATACAAAACTTTAGAAAAATTCTGTGTTTCAAATATGAAATAAAACCGCTAGAATTGTCGTGGGATACGAGCAGAGTTAACAGCCTGTTTATGAGCAATTTCAATAAATCACCTACTGACAGACTGAATTTCAAATTAGAAAATGTCAATTATTATTAAATAAACACATACAGATAAACATACAATAAATGAGTAAAAGTTTTTGACAACAAATTTAATAACATTTTCAAAGAAAGCTGCTATTGTGCTTGTGAGAGAAAAATCCATCTAATAAATCAAGTTTAAATAAAAGTGTTTTACTTATTTTGGTTTGTTTCAACACAGAGGTTAAGAACTTTGAACATGGTTGAGAAATACAAAAAAAAAAAAACAACAACGTTCCGCTTCAATGGCATGAGTTTAACATGACCCGATGGTTCTTGGGTCATACCAAACACACACACACACACACAAACAAACAATTCCAATGTTAGCAATGAAAGCACGCAGAGCAATATCGAAAAACTTAAACGAATTAGAGGATAAAAAGGATCAACGGAAAAACCAAACAAAAACCCAAACAAAGAAAACGCACACAGCTAGCAGCTAGTAGCAAATAAATTATGCGACTAACGTTAGCGATTTTTGCAGCTTAAGAATGGTGAATACATGTGTGTATGAGGATATGCGAGTGTATGTGTGTGTGGATTGGCGCTAATAAATACACATGGAGCAAGAAATAACGTGTTTCCATATAAATATGTACATACATGCAGACAGTGGCGATTTCACGTTGAAAACAACCAGCTATACATATTTTTGACACTCTGCAGGAGCTTTTACTGTCTGCCTTCGAACGCCACTGGCTCAATCGGTACATACCAACGAGCATGTCCTTTATCAGCTCGCTATTCTGTTTGTATGTGGTTGCAACGACGAAAATTCAAGCTTAGCCAGGTTATTTCGTTTTTGGCAGTTGCAGCACCTGTGCTTTTGTGGCTGTCAGATTTAAGTCTTTACTTTTGCCCGAAACTCGCAGCAACCCCTCGCAACTATGTAATTTTTTTTTTTTTGCCCTACAACTTTTTTAAGTCAGTTATTTTTTTTTTTTTTTTTTTTTTTTTTTGATAAGGACAACAGAAAAAAAAAGTACGTGATTCTTATCGAATTGAATTAATTCGGGAATTTATAACATTGCATGGCAAGAAAGCCCCTTTCGAAAAAGTATTTCTAGCATTTCCTGCGGGTTCACATTTTGTCTAGAGTCTGGACGCAAAAGTGTTTTTGTTGATATTGAAAAAAAATAAAAATTAAAAAAAAACGAGAACAAAAAAATTGCAAATTCATATGGAACATGGCTAGAGCTCTGGAGACCATGAAGTGGCACTTGCAGGCAGCAGCATAGCAACAGCGTGTGCCATGAAAATCATATCAATTGATGCATTGACTCAAGAACTGGTTGGCTGACTGGGCATTAAGAACAGCTGGCATGCTAATGGGCTGGATGAGTGGGGTTTGGTCGTCGTCTTCGCCGCCATCGTCGCGTCGCCATCAAAGCCATTAGCTTCGTTTATGCGCTGTTAGCCGTTTATATAGCATTTATGTATATCTGTTAGAGCGCTAATGTAAATATTATTTTATGTTATTGAAAATTGATTTAGTGTTGATGATGCTGATGATGATGACGATGATGATAGAGATAAAGCTAAAGCCAAAGATAAAGATCAAGCAGCGGTTGATGTTGTAAATGTCAAGATGTAGCAAACTAAAAATCGCATAAAAAGCGTTGTAAAAAAAGCATTTATTACAGATACATTCATACATATCTAGATATGTAAATCGTGATGTCATGCAAACAATAACGACAGTCATTATATCAAAAAAAAAAAAAAAACAATAAATTCCAAAGAGCAACAAAACTTTTATCTTTACAAAAGAAGTAAAAAAGTAACTTTGTCTGAGGTAACATTTCATTTAAGGTGAGTTAAGCGGATGAGTCTAAGAATTTTCTGAGAAAAATCTGGACCGAGAAAAAGTGAAGCTGGAAGTTGTTCCAAACATATATAAAAATATTAGTTGGAAAAATCGAATTGCGTCGAGTGGTCCACGCACTTTCTAAAGCACTCGCCCACGGCCGCTGATCTTCTAAAAGATGAGGGGAAAATACAGCAAAAATAATAATATATTTTTTATTGAGATGTCAGTAGTACCTATCATTTGAGTACATACACAAAAAAAAACATTTTTTTGGTTTAGGAGGTCCATAAGACCCCTAGAATCCCATCACAAAATAAGCTTTTTTAAAGTATTCTTGTCAGTATTTCAAAAGGTTACAGAATACATGAGAAATTAATATCAAATCGAACTTAAGGGTCTTATTGCTCAAATAGGGGAGGCTTGGTGTTATTTTACTACCCTAGGTTTAAAAAAAAACTTCCGTGCTAGCACCGATGCGCAACTGGAGTTTACTCCTTGATAACAACTGTCTTCAAATGTATACAACAGACAAAGGGGGTATATGAACGCATCTCTTATAATCTACAAATACTTATATAAGATATGTGTGAACTCATTACTTTCTATACTATCATTACTGAAAAGTTTCCTTTTGGCACAAGGTGAACTTCGCTACACTTGTGTAATTCACCACAACTAATTGTTTGGTTTAGAACATTGATAACTCATTAGATCAAATTCATTAACCAATTCTTATGATTGGTTGACAATGCTTTATGTGGTGAAAAATAAAGCTTTTCCACCACATAACTCTATCACTTTTTGTTAATATTCCGTCACGATTTCGATTTGACTCTCAAACATTTTGTTTCGTACCGCGGGCTGTACATAAAAAAAATCGATTCTTAAGGAGTAACTCCAAGAACATTTTTAATACACTTGAATTAAATTGATGAAAAAGGGAGATGAGGGGGATTAGAATAGATAAGAAGTTTTTTATTTTTAAAGCACAAGGCTTCACCTCGTTACACTCAAGAAAATTCATTACAACTTATCGTTTGGTTTAGAACATCGATAACAAACTTGATCAAATTCACAAATCAATGCTTATAATCAGCTATTTTCACTTTTTTTCACTCTCCATATTTTTTGTTCGTACCGCGGGTAATACAAAAATAAAAAAACTATTCTTAAGTAGTAAACTCCAAAAGCAGAGAGATGTTGGCGATTTTAAAGATCCTGAGGCAACTCCATCTAAAATCGCTGACCTTGAAGAGAAATTCTTTGTGAAATTGTATGGAGGGACCATTGAAATTGACAATCTCGAAGGCCTAAGATATCGCATTTTTTCCAAAGCCGTGGCAAAGCCCAAATGTCAACTTGGCAGACTGTCACCAAACAGAGATGCCGTCAAGTACCACTCATTCAGGACGTACATGCAAGTCTAGGCGTGAATGGGAAGCCAAGGGAGCCATCAGAAGTTACCTTCCGCATGGGGATGGCAGCTTACCAAACGAGGTGGGTATTTTTATTCTCTTTATCAATACTTATGTCATACTTCAGTAGTACATTTTCATTCTTAAACCCTGCCACATGATATCTTATCGCTATTAACAACATAAAATGCACGTTTATTATTTGATAAACTTGTTTACAGGTGTGGTTCCGATCATTACCAAGATAGACGCTGCCTCAGAACAGCTGGTCAACATTATCAGTTGCAAGTGCACGGCTGGTTTTGCCATTGCAGGATGCAGCTGTAAAAAGGCTGGTCTCTTATGCTCTCCAGCATGCAAGCACTGCGTGGGCACAGCATGCGAAAACTCCTCTCAGCCGTACACTAAGAAATTCTACAATGAATATGGCTGTATCTCCGTTAATATTTGGCCTGAAAATCTGGTTGATTAAATTAAAAGGTGAAAACTAGACTAACGACAACATTGCCAAAGTCAGGAAGACAGACAACAACATCTCGAGCTTTCCAGAACAACGGCTGGACGAACAATAAATTATTGACAATGATATCAAAGACAGACAAAACATAGAAATGGTGGTAACTAATAGTTATGCTATTTCTTACATTTTAATAAACTTTGTTACAAATTTTATCGACTGTATCTGCGTTAATATTGGGCCTACAAATATGGCTCACCAACGAACTTTCAGAAAATTTAATGCAAAATGTGCTTTATTTAAGAGATATAAGCGAAAAACTGAAAAAAAATTACGAACATTTTGACTTTTCCCCCCGCCTCCCCCCAAGTCAGCACAGGGTCCTCGAGTTAGAGTTCCATTGACTTCGGTATACTTTCAGGTAAACGTATGTAACTGCTGGACTAAGATTGGAGGGGGGGGGGGGGGCGGGTTTAAATATATAAAAAGTTTTCTGTCTACTCATAACAAAGATCTTTGTCTAAGAAAAAAGACAAAATGAAACTTGGCAAACTGGGGCATGAACTCTATATAAGTGTATATTTTGACGAAATCATTCCGAACTGAGATGATCAAGGAGAGTTACGTGGAGGGACTACTGCGAGACGATTTAAGCAGTCCCGCAACGAACTGTCTATAAAAAGCGCTATCTAAGGCTTTTTTTTAATGGTATATGAGCACTATTTAATTCTAACGGAAACTACATTGTAACTCGTGAAGGAACTTATCGCCTTCTATTGAGGACGTATTTCACGGTTTGTCCTTTTGATTAGAAAATCCGATCAGATAATGAAACAAACTACATACTCAATAACTGGTGGTCGATCACAAAGGCCATCCAGACAAACTTTTCACTTCCAATAGAGAACGTTACGTTAAATACAAGTTCAGACCATATAAATCAACAGACCCTGATGAGATGTAGAAGGTTCTATAGAAAGACAATGACATCAATGGATTTTAACATTGAGTTATGCGTTAGACTAAATTCAAATCGAATGGACAAAAGTTAATGTTCTATACATAACAAAAGTGATAAAAAAGCTCCCAAACAATTTTCTTAATTAGACTAATAATAGACTAATTCAATAGACGCCAACTCCGAACGCCGATGAACGGAGTGTTCTCGTTCTCAAGGAGCTTTTCATGACATTTTGATCACTCTCTGAGGTTTGACATTGTCTGCCGAGAAGTGGCGGCCGTACAGAAAAATTATTTTAATTCAAATAATTTTCTGTTGCTGCTGGGGTTCGAACCTGGGTCTCTAGGTTCGTTGACATAGCGGCCACGCACTTTAACCAACTATGCCACGGACGCCACATGCCATGCGATGTGATTAAGTGATTTAAAAAAAAAAAAAAAGTCAAGTTTGAAGATCTATAACTTTGGCATCCTAACTTTGATTTTTTTTTTTATTTTTTGCACAAAATAGGCTATGAGTTATCTATGAAAAAAAATTTGTTCGAATTTTGCATTTTGCGTTTTTTTCTTTTCTTTTTTAAAAATACCCAAGCCTGTGCGAAAAGTTGCACTCTTACAAAAAACTTGAAGAGGGCAGAGATGTAAAAGAATGCAATCATTTGTGATTTTGAATCATGTGATTTATATTCAAAATGAATGCATTCGTTTTTTTTTTAAATAATTGAATGTGATTTGAAATTTAAAGTGATTGCATTCATTGTATTCAAATCATTGATTGGGACTCCATTAATGCAATCATTTTTTTGAATTATGATTGTGATTTCAAGCCACAATCAATGATTGTAAAAATGAATGCAATCATGTTTTCAAATCATTGATTGATACTTGGAATTTCAAAGCACAAGCAGTGATATGAAAAAATTATAATTGCATTCAAATATGATTGCATTAATTTCTTCAAATCATTGATTGTCCCAATCTAAATATGATGGCATTCATTTCTTCAAATCATTGATTGGGTTTTGAAATTTCAAATCATAATAAATTATTTTAAAAAAATTACTGCATTCATGGAGTACCAATCAATTATATGAAAAAATTAATGCAATAATTTTTCAAATCATTGATTGGGAATTAAATGATTTTAAATCAAAAATGAATGCATTCTTTTACAACTCTGGAAGACAGCCAAGTCACCGTCATAACTTCATCCTCCGACCCAATTCTCATGTTTGCTAACTCGTTTTAACACAAAATTGATTGAAAGACGGGGTACATACCATTTTTTGGCAAATTAAAGCCTTAACCCTTTGACGGCCATTGGGACACCGGTGACCCTTTTACTTTCGAATTTTTCCTGGAAAAACTATGCAAACGATTTTTCTTTTCAAGGTATCATTCAACAGGGAATGAATGTGGCTTCCAGAAAGTACTTAATTTTCAAGGGAAGATTCATCCCTTTACCTACCAGACCACCCCAAAGTCGAAAAATCTTTACTTTTTCTCGCACTTCTTCTTGCTGCAATATTTTGGGGGTAGGAGGAGCTATAGGTATAAAATGGGGAAGTTGCGGGCAACATTCCACTTTTTAACAAAAAATAGCAAAAAAGGTAGTCCACTCTGGCTATCCACGTGATCTCCAAATCTGACGGGACCTATATGTTCCAATGGTCGTCAACGGTAAAAATCTAAGACATATTTAATTTTGTTGAAAAGTTGATTTATTTGAAATACAAAAAAATTTGTTTGCATTTTTATATATTAATTACATTTTTACAAGTAGTAATTATACGTGTTGTTTTGAGCAGAAAATACATCCTTACGTCTCGTTTTACTTTTGCAGAATTATCGGACAGGGAAGTGATATCCGCAAGTTTAAATCTGTCTTACAACTTCGCGGTTGGTGACCGTATTGATCATTTGAGTAGCCAGTTGCCCACGGACTTCCAATGCAGATATAGAAAATGAATCATTATTCGAAGTAGAAATTTTTCTGTGGTAGAAAAGTAGTAACCACAGTGTACAGCGGGGGATTAACATACGGGTTGAAAAGGCTTTAGCCGCCATCTCCCTTAAAGAATTTTTTGTGTGGGAAATAAAAATTGAAAAAGCGCTAAAAGCCGTTTCAGCCACCCTCTTGGACTACAAAACTGTTTGCTGTAATTTCCTTTCTAATGGTGGTACTTTGGCCACTCTACGACTATTGGTCCAAAAGATATTTCCAAAATAGGTCAAAATTTCGTTAAAAAATCCCAACAATTTTTTTTGTTACGGAGTTTTGTTATGCACCAAATGAAAGATCCGATTTTTTGGAAGATTTAACCTATTTTGTGATATTTTGAATAGTCGTAAAGAGGCCAAAGTACCAGAATTGGAAAGGTTATTTTTTATCCTTTCTTTGGATATCAAACATTACGTCGTAGCAAATATAGATGGCCAGAAATTATGATATAATTATTGGGGTTTTTAACAATTTTTTAAATATTTTGGGAATATCTTCTAAACCAATAGTCATATAGAGGTCAAAGTACCATCATTGCAAGGGTTATTTTTTAAAATTTCATTGGTAAACTTTCAAAACAGATTAAAAATAACGAGTTCTCATGAAGTAAATCAAAATTCAACCTCAAACTTTTCGTTCGCATACTGTCAACGAGAGAAAATAGTGGTATACATTTTTACCGTTGACGACCATTGGGACATATAGGTCCCATGATTTTTCACACTTTTACAGGTAAAAAAATTGTTTTTTTGCGACACTTTTGTTTAGTAATTTGGAGTTGCTTAACATGAATCCGTTGTCGGATTAACGAATTTTTCAGCGGTTCAGGAGCGGTCGCCAAAGGGTTAAGAAGTTTTATTGGGATTTTAAAAAAAATTAATGTTTTCGATATAAATAGTACCCCTTTGACCAATAAAAGCTTGTTGCAGCACCTCTAAATCCGACCTTGCTTGACCGAACTCATATCTGAGATTCAATACTTGTTCGAGTATTTTTTTTTTTTTCGAAACTTTTTAGGTGATGTGCCGAATCATATTGAAATTTTCATAAATAAGATCCACCTTAATACTCGTATATAGGAGGACAATTTGATAAGCAAGTAATTTTTTGAATAGTAAGGTATTTTTTCGTCAAAAATGTGTTTTATTTCTCAGCATAATCTCCTTTTAGATCGATACATTTAGGCCTGCATTTAACCGATTTTTTATTTCTTCCAAAAAATAGGTATTATCAAGGTTCTCAAAATAGGAGTTTGTTTCAGTGATGACCACTCCAATCGACCTAAATCTCTTACCACGGAGTTATTTTTTCAGGTTTGGAAATAGGAACTAGCCGTTTGGAAATAGGAACGCAGGGAGCAAAATCTGAAGAATATTGTGTATGGGCAGTTCGTAGTGCACTTTATGGATATATGCCATGGCGACTATAGACATGTGCGCCGGGTGCGTTGTCATGGTGGAAGAGCAGTTTTTTTCGTCGCCAAAATCTGTCTAACAGCTGTGAAAAATATAAGCCGGTGATAATTTTACCATTTTTAAGGGAAGCGATGTGAAAAACTGTAGCCATAAGCTTTTTGGCTGAAAGACCACCTTGACCTTCTTTTGCACACGTACACTCGGAGAAGTGCACTGATGTGACTTTTCCTTGGTCTCTGTCCTGGAAATCATGTTCTTAAAAGGTAAAAATTTTTATAAATTTGTTTAAATTTATTTGTATTTTTGTCCATGTATTGACGTTTTTGTATGAATTCATTCGAATTTTAGAATTCTTTTGAACTCATTTAGTTTGAATTAATTTTGATTCAAATTCTTATAATTTGGCAAATGCTAAGAGGCTTAAATATTTTGCATTTATGGTCATCACACTGTCATCATAACAGCGTCTCGTCCTCTATCCTTTCTTAAAGCACTCTACCGTTCAGCATGAGTCTTCTATCAAATTGTACGTGTATTTGTTGTTGCTCTGGTTAACTTTTCTCTAACTCATTGGGTTCAATGAACGCCGCCGCCGCTCTGTATCTATGGTGAAAATGTTTGTAAATATTTAGAACTGGCTACAAAAACAATAACAACAACATCAAGAGCACCAGTTAGCACACAATACAACAACATTTCATAAAATATGAAATTTTTAGCAACAATTTCGCAAGCAACAAAAATCTTTCTCATGTGGCGTGCTTGTTTATATCTTTTTTTTTGCTGTTTTTGTTGTTATTGTTGTTGCTGTAGTTGTTTTTGTTTTGTTATTATACCAAAATCAGGCAAAGAAGCAGCACACAAAATAAATACTTGAAAAGTTTTCCACATTTTGTGGTTTACACAGAACCGGCAAAGAGCGCAACAACATCGCTCGCCCAGGCTGTAGTTATCGTGTAAACTTTTTTTTTCGCCATCACTGTACTTATATGAGCTACAATACTGCGTTGTTCGTTGCTCACAGTGGTAGCGGTGGCGGTGGCAGTGGCCGCAGCGACGGCTTCAAAAAAGACAAAAGTTTTTCGATGAGTTATATGAATAAATAAAAATTTGCATTAACAAACAAAAAAAATATTTTATCGCGAAAATACTACAGAAAAGATTTAGTTTTTTTTTTTTTTTTTCTGGCCTCAAAAACGGCGCTTGCTTTCATTTCTTATTCTAGCACATAATATAAGCGGATTTTCGTTTTATTTTAAGAACTTTTCCAAAAAGTTCCCTGTTGAATGAAACATCAAAAACTTTTTCGATTTGTGGTTTTATATAAAAGGTTTTCGAAAACAAGTAGCCTCTCCTTTATGCCCAACCAAAGATTATGTGTTCTTAAAACAACAACTCGTGGAATCGGTTAAATTTCTAACCGCAGAGGGAATTACGCACAAAATTTAGTCTAAGGGAGTATACAATTAATAGCTTCTGATGTCATATTTTATGCCAGAAACCAAATGTTCTGACATTAACAAAGAGAGTAAAAGTTTCGAAATCTTTTTTGGCAAAAAAAACAAAAAAAAACTAAAAAATAAATAGTGAAAATATTTTTTTTAATCTTAAGTTTGAATATGACCTTTCATTATTTAAATTGAAAACAAATTTGAGCTTTCGGCAAAGTATTCTGACAACAATACAACATGAAGAAAATGAAGGCAACAACCAACAACAACAATATCGGTTCTGTGTAGAGCAAATCACACAGCTGACTAGACACATGGGTTAAAGCTATGCCTAAAAGTATGACACGATCAAGGTTAACCTTGACACAGGGTGCATCGAAATGGATAAGAATTCAGTTACTAATGTAAAAGCATGTAAAAGCGTCCTCTTTGTCAAAAATAAAGTTCCTGGTAACTTTCTCGGCATATTGACAGTATAAGTAGAACCTAAGTAGCTTTTGTAAAAGCTCAGTATCAATTAAAAAAAAATCTTTGTTGTTTATTCAAATATGTAATTTCTAAGAGAAATAATGAATGTTCACGGATAGAAAAATCAAGCTTTTTATGCTTGAATTAAGCAAATAGGCTATTAGTTTACACTCAAGCGTAAATTTCTCAATTCAAGCATTATTTTGCTAGAATTGAGCAAAATCAAAACAGATGATGTTAAGAAAAAATGCTTAGTTCATGGAAACATTTGGTTAAAACTAAAGAATATTTTTTTTATATTCAAGACTAATATTTGCTTGAAATGAGAAAAATTTTCTTGATTCAAGTAACAATTTGCTTATAACTACACTAAGGGAAATAACGCATATTAACATTATCCACACCTGAGTATAAATTTTATTAATATATTTACGGGGATAAATCAAATATTTTCCTCACAACTCGTTTTTTCCCCTTATATAAATTTTATTTATACCACACACCTACACACATATTCCATAAAGCTGAAATAGCCGACAAGCAACAACAGCATCGCCCTCTGTTACTGCAGTTTATTTCTTGCAGTTGCAGGTTTCTTATACTTCTCGTTTAGTTTTTGTTGCTAAGGGTAATATAGCCTGGATGTTTGGCCAAGATGATTTGTGAGTGCGATGGGTGGTCGCTTAATGAAATGATGTAGGGTGGAGTGACGATATTTTCTGACGGATGTCTTGCACCGGTTGTCATTTACCTGCATATTTTGCTCCTTATAAATTCTAATTCTTATTGAATTTAAATTTGTTGTTTTCAAATTCAATATTTTTATTTAAATGCGATAATTTTTGTTTTCAAAAATTAAATATTTGAAAGATATTTTAAAAGAAATTCGTGCGTAATTTTAATATATTTTTTATTAATTCTGTTTAAATGTTTAAATATTTTATTTAAATAAAAAAGTATTTAGATAAATTTTAAATATTTACGTAGTTGATTTATGCAAATGCTTTATTGGTGCAAAATTGACTCGCTTTTTGGATAAATTAAAAAAGGTTTTGAATAAATTTAATAATTTTTTTCTCTTAGTGTAGAATAATTTTCTTGATTTGAGAAATTTATTTTCCTTGAATTGAGAACAATATGCTTGATTCAAGTAAAGAATTTACTGAAAAATAGATTTACTTAATACTAGGATGTTTTGCTTGATATTTGAAACTTAATTTTCTTACTATAATAAAATTCTTCAGATAAGATGTAGGATGTAGGATAACCGTTCATAAAAAAAAACTACTCGAATTTATTTAATGGACGCTTACATATTTTCAAGTAAAGTAACAGATAAGACACTGCGCCTTCTAACCATGCCATAGTTTGTCAATCCGCACGATCTTAAACATGTTTTCATGTAAACATATTGTGAATTATAAGCATGCGAATAAAAGTTGAACGTAGAAAAATTTGCTTGATTCAAGTTAACAATTTGCTTAAAACTAAAATAATTCTCTGTTTAAATGAAGAAAATATTTCAGGTTCTACAATCAAGTATTTTATTCTTATTTCAAGCAATAATTCCTTTTACTCAATGAACTCGTTATAAATACATTTTTCTTAATTTTAGTTTTTTGAGCTTGATTTGAGCAAATGAAGCTTAATTCTAAATGTTCTTAAAAATTTTTAAGAAACTTTTTTAAGAAATTTTCTTAAAATTTTCTAAAAAGGATATAAAAATTAATGGTGTCATTAGACCTCTTAGGAAACCCCTAGAAGTAACTTTAATGCAAAAAGTATGAATATTGATAAGGCTTACGACAAGTTTGGGATGAAACTAAAGAAAAGTGACAATAATAAGGACGAGGAAGATACGCAGTCACGTCAAATCCTACGTTTGTCTCCTCGATACAGCCAACTTTTTTTTTTACATGCAACAACAACTTCGAAAACAAAAATTTTTGAAAAAAAAATTATAAGACAACCAACACAACGTCGAAACTGAAGAGAATTGAGAGAGAATGAACTATTTTTATTCCCTTCTCAGATATATGATCCGACCGAAATCTTTTGAGTAGTATTTTTTGGAGTAGTATTTTTTGGGATTCACAGGGCATATAATTGATTGATTGTCTTGAAAGTGAAAGACAATAACAGGAAATGTTATGCAACAATAATGGTACCTTTAAAAGTGGCACTAAAGGTAAAACGACCACTTGTAAAGAAAAAACGCATTTGTGTTGCACAACTATGCATCCCTGCAAACATTTTCTGAGTGCCTCAAAAAAAAAGACTCTAAAAAGAGTATAACTTATGCGTGTTTTATGAGTAAGTAATAAAAAGACTCCTTAAGGAGTATTTTTTATGCGTGTTTTATGAGTAAGCAATAAAAAGACTCCTACGAGGCTTTGATATGATTGTAAAATTAGTGCTCAGAAATAAGACTCTTAAAAGAGTATTTTTTTATGCATGTCTTATGAGTACGCAATTAAAAGACTCCTTAAGTCTCATAATATATCTTCCAGTCGTTCAGCGTGCAGTTGAGGAGCTTGCAGAATCGAATGAAGTCGAATTGAATATGGCAAAGTGAAATTTTTAACTTTTAATATTTCTACGGTTACTTTTTATTTGAAATGTTTAAAGACAAGATATTTTTGTATTTTTTTTTATTTTTCAATTATAAAATAATTTAATTAAATTTTAATCTAAAAATATATTTCAACGTAAACGGGAAATTTATATGAGTTCTAAAAGAGTCTCTATTATGAGTCTTTAAAGAGTCTTTATTATGAGTCTAAAAAGAAAATTAAATGTGAGACTTAAAAGAGTCTTTATTTTGAGTCCAAAATAAGACATAAAGCAGTCATTATTATGAATCATATTTTGAAGCTCATGACCTACGAAAATGTACTCATAAAAGAGTCTTTTGTGACCGCATTATGACCATAAAAACTCATTTATATGAGTCTTAAAAAAATCTTTTAAGAGTCATAATGTTTGCTGGGATTATCTTACAAGTCATGGAACGCAATTGCATTGAATGGCTTCCGCATCTACCGTATGATCAAGGTATGTCCCCAGCGATCATTATCTCAAAAGACGACTCACGGGAAAAACACGCAAATTAAATGAAGTTAGACTGGAAACCGAAACGTACTTTAAAGTGTTGGACAAACGGTTTTTGGCGAAAGCTATAGAAATATTGAAAGATCTAAGATCTTAAAGGACTAAGTGTATCTAACCAAAGCGACAGTTTGTTGAATAATAAAACTTTATTTTGAAGATAGATTTGAGACCAACAACTTATTGAGCAGCATTTTTTTAAATAAATGTCATTAAATAAAAAAATATCGTTCATTAATAGATATCGATAACTGAAAATAATTCATATAAAATTATTTATTTATAATAAAAATCGTTTTGATAGGTCCCTAGTTTTAAGCCAACACTTTTGTAGACATTTTTATACCATTTAATATGTTAGTTTATATCTTTTCTACACTTAAAAGTCCAGCTAACAATTTTATATCTGCTGCTAATTAAAACAAACGCTATGTAGATAGACGAACGAAAACTTTATGTTGGCTATGATAAGCCTACAATTTAAGGCACAAGCAACACAAAGTTGAGTTGAGAAGCATATAAATGCAAAATAAACTCAGTCGTAACAGAAATGACAATAAAAACAAAAGCATTGAAAAGCATCAGAACAAGTCGTCTTCTATATTTAGTTTATGTTTTGTGCCAAATGATATTTTATTTTTTTATTCTAAGCCAGATGACGTCAAAACAAACTAAAAACAGCAGCAACAAACAAACAACTAAATAATAGTTATTTAGTTTTTCGACTATGTACATCCTTCCTTAAGGTTCAAAACACACACAAACATACATCCATCCATCTATCCATCTATCTATCTATCCATTTTTCCAGCAAGCTATAGCATCCATTCATCGCAAAACTCTAGTATATTCATCTAGCTTGTGTTTCTTTAACAATTTCATTCTTTTTTTTTCCATTTTCTCTTTTCGTACTTTTCTAACCCTTACAATTATGCTTCGAGGCTCTTTTGAGACTTGTTCTTGTTTTTGACACCCTTTCGCTTCAGCACTCATACAATTGTATTTATTTGCAAGCAAGCAAACAAACACACACACTCACACACAGATACGCACCCACACAAAGCACACTGCACACTGCACACAAACTTACATTTAGTCTTTTCGAGCAATAACAACAACTCGTTACACGCCTGCTACATGAATTGTGGCTCATATGCTGGCTGGTATGTTTCGTTCTTTAACAAGAACAACCAACACAAAAACAACAACGAACGACACGGCTACTCGTTCGTCCTACCTTCGAAAACAGACGACATGTGCTCCTTTGCATGTATGCTTCAGCGTATTTGTATCCAATCCATGTTTCTTCCTGCATGCCTTAAATAGGCGACACTATACGCTGAAAAGTACATTTTTGTGCCAAAACAACCTGTGCTCCATGTTTTTTTTTTTTTTGTGTCTTTTTGTTTATTGTTTTCGTTCGCCTACATTTTTTATTGTTGCAAAATGATCTGACTTCCTTTCCATTTCACCTTGCAGCTTCCTTTGCAACTGTTTTTAATATTTGGATTGGATGTGGACTCTCTGTAGTGGGTCAGAAAGTCTACAAGTAATATGTGATTAAATTTATTTTTTTTTAATTGTTTTATTTTTTATTTTTAAATTTTTTCAATTTGTTTTTTATTTTTTTTTTAAATTTTTTTTTAAATTTTTTTTTTATTTTTCATTTTTTCATTTTTTTATTTTTCAATTTTTTCATTTTTTTTTTAATTTTTTTTTTTAATTTTTTATATTTTTTTATTTTTTTTTTTTGTTCTTTTTTAATTTTATTTTTTTTTATTTTCAATTTTTTATTTCTTGTTTTGTTTTATTTTTTTTTATAATTTTATCTTAGTTAACCCATTAAGTCCGGGAAGAGCACAATTTTAATATGATGTTTGAGACTTATTTTCTACTATTAAAAATTGGAATAAAAAAATCCAAACATACCTATTCTACTATTTTTGGGGAAACAACCAATTTTTTATCGTAAACACCCCGTATAATAAACATTATCGCATTGGTTTCAGACATTTCATGAAATTTAATCAGATACAGATCCACGATCTTAAATTTTGAAAATCTAACTTCGAATTCGTGATCAACGGCCTCAAAAACTCCCTTATACACATTTTCTTGTAATTTTGAAGATTTTATGAAATTTGGTTGGCCATATTGAATCCGCCATCTTAAATTTTGAAAATCTTACCTCAAATTCGTGATCAGCGATCTCAAAAACCCCTTCTTTATATATTTTTGGGACAATTATATTATTAGAGATGTAAATTTTAATAATAATACTCATAATTTACCAAATAACGTTAATTTTTTACGTATTGATATATTGAAGAGGTTAGGTTGATTCAAACCAAAAAAAAAATATTCATAGTTATACTTTAGATATTTTGTGCACTTTTGGTTTTAGTTTGGCACCGATTCAGTAACTTTATTTATGCGAAAAAGATTCACAAAAAAGAAAAACGCAAAAAATTTCGTTATTTTTTTAATTAAAATGCGCCATATTGGTTCCAAAAGTCATTATTCTGCAAATCCGACTGCACCAATCGAAAGAGCGACCCCAAAAATAGTAGAATAGGTATGTTTGGAATTTTTTGTTCCAATTTTTTATAGCAGAAAATAAGTCTCAAACATCATATTAAAATTGTGCTCTTCCCGGACTTAATGGGTTAAGACGACTTGAGGTGAAAATGACATCAAGAGAAAAAAAAAATTTTTTTAATTTAAATTTGAAATTTTTAAAAAATTCTAGAAATTCAACAAATTCTTACATAAATGAAGAAGCATCTGCTGACAGTGTTATTTGCTGAATCTACAAAATTATAAAGGAAATTATAATTAGCGATCACACAGAGACGAAGAAGACTTTTTTCCTTGAAAAAGTTCCAAAGTTCTGATTTTTTACTAACGTTTACTTACACTTTCTGAACAAAAAATCATTCACCTCGAGCTCAACAATTAGTCCTAAAAATCCAGATAGATTCTTGTTATTAGTTTTTTATTAAAAAAGGAGTTGGCTGTTATCGTGAACATACCCGTAGGTTGTTACCTGTCAAAGTAACTTTATCATTGTCCTTATTCGTATCCCTAGCCTTTCCTTTGTTCCGCAACTTGTCCTCATCTGTGTCCGTATTCTTTAATTCGTCCTTATGATTGTCTTACTCGTTATCTAAATTCTCTTTTTAATTTATGTCCAAATCTTTTGCTTTTAAATTTTACTTTTGATTTTGATTTTGATTTTGATTTTGATTTTGATTTTGATTTGGATTTGGATTTGGATTTTGGTTTTGGTTTTAATTTTGATTTTGATTTTGATTTTGATTTTGATTTTGATTTTGATTTTGATTTTGTTTTTGATTTTGATTTTGATTTTGATTTTGATTTTGATTTTGATTTTGATTTTGATTTTGATTTTGATTTTGATTTTGATTTTGATTTTGATTTTGATTTTGATTTTGATTTTGATTTTGATTTTGATTTTGATTTTGATTTTGATTTTGATTTTGATTTTGATTTTGATAATGATTTTGATTTTAATTTTGCTTTTGCTCTTTTTTTGCTTTTGCTTTTGCTTTTGCTTTTGCTTTTGCTTTTACTTTTGCATTTGCATTTGTAATTGCATTTGCATCTGCATTTATATTTGTATTTGCATTAATATCTGCATTTGCATTTGTATTTGCATTTGCAGCTGCGTTTTTATTTGCATTTGCAGCTGCGTTTTTATTTGCATTTGCATTAGCAGATATACATACAAATGCAGATATATTTGTATTTGCATCTACATTCGCATTTGCAGTTGCATTTCCACTTGCATTTGCATTTACATTTGCATTCGCAGTTGCATTTCCACTTGCATTTGCATTTGAATTTGTATTTGCATTTTTATTAACATTTGCACTTGCATTTCCACTTGCATTTGAATTTGAATTTGTATTTGCATTTACATTTGCATTTACATTTGCATTTTTACTTGCATTTCCACTTGCATTTCCATTTGCATCTTCATTTGCATTAGCATTTTCATTTGCATTAATATTTGCATTTGCGTTTGCATTTTCATTTTCATTTTCATTTTCATTTGCTTTTGCTTTTCTTTTGCTTTTGCATTTGCTTTTGCTTTTGCTTTTGCTTTTGCTTTTGCTTTTGCTTTTGCTTTTGCTTTTGCTTTTGCTTTTGCTTTTGCTTTTGCTTTTGCTTTTGCTTTTGCTTTTGCTTTAGCTTTTGCTTTGCTTTTGTGTAGCACATTTGTGTAGCGTCATGCAATATATCCATGCAACGATGGAGCTTTTAGGTACTTGAAGTGGTTCTCTGAAAAGCCTCATATCGCCATTAATTTTTGTTTTATTTTTATATATTTTGATTTATGTTACTGTCGCATTTTAAAATTATTCGTAACACTTTTACTTAGCGATGATAATTTCATGTAACATTATTGCATTTTTGTTACATATGCTCTCCGCTATCTCCCATTCTGACGACGTCAAATTTTTTTTATTTTTATCCTAGGTCTAAGTAAAAATTCTTCCATTTGCATTTTAGAAAATTTACAGTTGCGGATATACTTGACGAGTAATAATTGCATGCAATACCGTTGCATGATAACTACATTTTCAATCTAAGAGCAGCTCTCGTCGGGACCTTCTGACGTCATGAATTTTTCGTCTATTTGTATAGGGGGCTAGGAACCACCCTATAATGACGTATAACCAGAAAACTGCAGTGAAATGGTAGTGATATTAGTATTCTTAATTCATGACCCATGATTATTGGTGCAAATGTGTACTCATGCCAACTCAATAAAATACTTTGACTCATTCCCATTTACATAAACCAAAAAATAATCATATTGCTTCTACACGCATTTGTGTCGGCAAATTATCACTCTATTGGTTGTGGGTTAAGAATCTGACGTGACTCACTTTTTCATATGAGAGGAAAATAACAATAAGTTGAGTATTATTTTGTGTTATGTCTTTACTGATGCATTTTGCTTATTTGTTCACTTTTACATGTACGAAAATAAATGAGTTATATATTATTTTGTGTTATCCTTATGCTTTTTGCAAAACAGTTATTGTTTGTTTCAAATAAATTCAAATAACAAGAAAGCTGAACTAAAAATCACTTTATGGGGTAAAGTCATTCCACTGAATGCTTGGTGTTTATTGGTGTTGTGAGTCATTACGGTAGAGCACAATAAATCCCTTGACTCAATGATAGAACCGAGCACTGCACCGCAATATGGGGTATATGACCGATTAAAGCGGCCAAAATAAATTTATTGAGGTAACAGTTCTAATCATGTAAGTTTTTTATTTTTGATATCCTTAACCCTGTATAACTATTGGCGCTTATGTGACTCGCCTCAATTTCTTTTAAGGCGAACATTGAAATTGTTTTGTTGAAAAAATAGTATTAAATTATGTCTGTTAACTGATTTTTTTCCATATGCTTAACCCTGTGTGATCAACGGGTCATGTATGACCCACCTCTACTTTTCTTCAAGTAGATTTTAAATTGATTTTGTTGGAAAAATAGTATTAATTGATGACTGTTTTCTGAATTTTTACTTCTTTTAACCCTCCAGCGGTCTTGGGTCATGTATGACCCACCTCTACTTTTCTTCAAGTAGATTTTAAATTGATTTTTTTGGAAATATAGTGTTAAGTGATGACTGTTTTCGGAATGTTTACTTCTTTTAACTCTCAATCGGCCTTGGGTCATATATGACCCTCTCAATTTTTCTATAAAAAATTAAAATTAAGTTATTAATTTTATTAAAATAAAAATAATTTTATAATATTAAAATATTAAGAGTAAATATTTTTTTTTAATGTAACCAACTCTATTTTTAAATTAATGAAATTAAACAAATTTTTCATCAAAGTGAAGAAAAGTTATTGTCCGTTATTCTTACATTATTTTACAAAGTAAATATATACATTTTTTTTAAGTCGGTGTTTGCTAAGATTGAATTTTAGTCAACAAATGAATAAAAAACGAGAACAATTGCAGATCTGTGCTTAGCACCCATAATTAGCGTGTTATATTTTAATGTAACAAATTTTCAGTTCTGCTGCTTAGACAGCTTCCTGCGCGTCCCGACCAAGTACTCAATTCTGTTTTTATTTTTGTCATAGAGGCAAAGAGTTAACCATTACGATGGTACCAATGTCAGTCATAACATCAAAACTGACTGAGTAACAATTCAATGCAACTCCGATGCATTTTGAAAAATGCCTTTTTCAACTTTTCTGGAAACCTAAGTGATAAAACGTAACTTTGTCACGTCAAAATCAATAGCAGGATATTTTAACACTTAATCTTAATTTTAAATATAAAAAAAATACTCGATTCTAAGCGCTTTAAATCACTTATTGTCTAAACTGGAATTGATTGCAATCAAACGTAGTGGAATTGCTTTTATGACACATTTACAATGAAACTGACATTTTTGCATATCTGCAAAGCTTTCTTTCAATGTTTGCTGTTTTTTTTTTTTTCTTTTTCTGTTTTCTTTCTCTCCAGCTAACATTTCATTTTTTATCGATATTAAATTTCAGAAATGCAAATTCAAATAAGAACAAAAAAAAAACCCAGAATAGCGTAAAGCGCACAAACAATTTCCGCTTTCTTTTTACATTTTTTCGAACAAGGCGCACAAGTTGATTGAATAGAAATGGTGAAGTGAGTGGGGGGGTGTGTGGGTCAAATTATATGACGCGTAGCAGTTGACACCGTGTCGCCAGTGTTGATGTCAAATCGTCTACTTTATGTCATTTGAGTGTCAAATAAAGCTTTATGACATCAACAAGCCAAGGAAGTTACGAATGAGTTCCTTGGAACAGAGAGGAAAAATAAAAGAGTTGGACAGTTATAACTGTATTCTATAAAAAATGAAATTTTTTAAAGAATTTTAATTAAAACGAAATTAAATTAAAGCAAAATAAATGAACAATTTATGTTAAAGTGCAAACGTATTTGAAATTCTTTTAAAATATATGTCCAAAAAAAAAAAAAAAAACAAAAAAAACAAAATATGAATAAGAGTGCAACCATATTTGAAATTTGTTTAAAATATTTGTCATATAAAAACAAAAAAAAAAAGAATTGAACGATTTGAAAAATAGTCGGCATTTCTACTGGAAAATGTTTGCTGGAATTCATCATGAAGCTGCGTGTCTGCAAACAGTTCACACCAAGCGACAGACCTCGCCACACCTTAAATAAAAGGCAACAGCTGCTTCAAAAAGCTTAGCCCATTCTGCCCCACCCCTTCCCCCCTTGCAGCACATTACAACAACTGCCACTGTTTGTACGTGATTTGGATGCACGGCATTCATTGCACGCTACATGAGGAGACAAACGAGCTGCTGTTCATTGTTTGTTGTTGTTGCAGTAGCTGATTTTCATGTTGTTGCTGCACGTTTGAAATTGAATAAGATTGCAACTTAAAACCAAGTTGCAAGCAACCAAGTCGTAATAATTACTCAATCCAACAGATCGTCGTTGTACGAATTCAATGGCCACATTGTCACATTTTCAGCACAAGTTTTTGGTAGCGACAACATTTTTACGAGGAATATCTATTAATAATGTTATTTGTTTAAATTTTTTCTTGTTTTTTTTTATTTTTTTTTGTCAAAATTCAAATGTCAACCTTTAGAGGCTTTAAGTGTTTGTCTTTTTTATGTCTTTTTACCTTTAAGCATTAATGTCGCAAATGTTAAAGGCTGTCAAAGCGATGAAGTCAAAGTCTTTTGAAGAAGGTTGTGAAGGGGGCGAATATTAAACTTTAATGTAGGCATGCTGTGTGGCCTGAACTGAAGTAGAATCTTATGAAATCTTACGACAGAATTCTTTTTTTAGCTTAACATAAAAATGACAAGAGAAAAATTCAAGATTTTATTTCTTACTATGTATTTCTAGTGTACATCTACACTGCATTCGTATTAGGGATGACGTATTATGTATTAGAAGGCACGTGTGACGTATTACTATGACGTATTGTATGTCATTTTGCGGATGCGAATGCGGATCTTGAAGATGTAGATGCGGGTGTGGATATTGAAAAAAAAAATGCAATTATAAAAATTATGATGTCGTGTGACGATTGCGGATGCGGATGCGGATGCGAAATTAATGAAATGACCAAATAGACACAATCTTTTGTCACGAGCACAGTGATGAATATGAAAATCATTATTTTCAGAATTTCAATGTAGGCAACAATGCAGTTATAAAAATGAGGGTGCGATGATTCGGATGCGGATGTGAATGCGGAATTTATGAATGGACCAAAAAAGCAGACAAGACGGAGCTACGTCAAAACGTCAATTTATAAAAATCTTTGACACAATAACAAAGTTACGAATATGTAATCAGTCTTTTCGGGGTTTTAGTGGAGGCAAACATGTGTTTTCCAAGATACTCACTTTTTCTAGTATCTCTCAGGCGGTATAGCGATGATTTCAGTACGAATATTTACCTTGAGCTCGTCAATGATCTGAGGCATACTGGAGTAGACTTTGCTTTTCAAATAATTCCACAAAAAGAAATCCGGAGGGTTCAAATTTGGAGTTCTGGGAGGCCAGTCAAAGACGCCATTTTTTGACATTACTTGTCCAGAGAATTTTCGTTGTTCGATTTTCAGTGTGACATGGCGCACCGTGTTATTGTTATTATACTTCCCAGACCTAACCTCCTAAAACCAAGTTTTGTGCGACATTTTATCATCAATTCTGAATAAATACGAAATTAACCCGTTAACACATTTGAAGTTTTGACTTATTTCTGTCATTTAAGTTGAATTTTTCAGCTTTAATGTATTCAGAGACTTTTAGTAGAATCTTATGGTACATTTTTCTGCGGAATATTTGAACCCATTATATCCTTGTTTTATGGGTCTTCTTTGCCTTTTATCACAAAAGGGTCAAAAGAGACCCATAAATTCAGAAGTTAGGGGGTTAAATTGTTCCACAAAAATATTCCTCGTAGTATTTTACATAAATCCTCAGAACACATTCTATACCCAAAATGTAAGGATAACATGATTTTCTATGCCGATTCACTATAAGAATATAGGATTCAAAAAGGAGGGAAATTAAATACTCCCTAAAATAAGACTCATACGTAAACTTTCAAAACGCCGGTACACGCGTATTGTTTTTTTGTCCCCTCTATTAGAATCCATTGTCAGAACCTTGTTATTTTTTTTGTGTTGAACAGTGTAATCGGTTTTGCCTTCTCAGAAGAAAAATGGTCCAATGATGGGTTTGGCGCAAACGCCAGCCCAAACACTTACTTTTTGACCATGCAATGGTGTTGCATGGATCTCGTTTGGATTCTCCGCAGGGAATGGAAAAAAACCTTAACGATCGGTTCGTTTTTGATCTGTTCTGCATTCTTTAGCAATCGCTTCCTTTATTCCTCCTCATTCGTAAATCGCTTTTCGACTCAATCACAAGCGCTACTCTTAACACGCAGAAGAGAGAGAGTGGAACAGAATGGAAAAGTTGTGTTGAAAAAGCACAAAATATTATTTGCTCTGTTGTGGTTTTTGCTCGCCACCGTAAACAAGAACCAAAACCATACCAAATGTATCGTTCGTCTCTGCGTTTCTTTGCGCAATCGTTTTGCAAGTATCCAATTAAATCAAGTATCCAAATAATTCAATGAGCTTGTGTGGGAAACGCTTAATCGTATAAGGACTTTTTAGGATTCTGTGGACTACTTGGACAAAAATTGATGATTTTTTATTTTAAAATTGAAGATGGAGGATAGGGTTGCCACCTAATTTTTGTATTTTTACGAATTCGGTGCTGAGACGAACACTAGGTAAAAATGAGTAGCTGAATCCGAATCCGTTGTCAGAATTTCAAAATTGTGAAATTTTTAACCCTATAGGGTTGCCACATTGTTGCAACCCTATCAGCCATCTTGAATTTTAAAATTCTGACATCAGATTCGAAATCAGCAACCCCCTAAAACTGTAGGATAGTGTTTAAAACATTTAAAAAAGCATATTATTCAGAATTTTAAAATTCTGACATTGGATTCGAAATCAGCTACCCACAATTTTTCTTTGGAAGACGCTGGCGCCAATAACAGTAGCAATAACAAAATCAATAACATTCTTAAACGAGCAACAGTAGAACCGAACCGGAATTTGGTACGGTTTCAGTTAGGCCGTTGTTATACAGACGCTCACGATCACATCACGGGCACGCATTGTTGTTGTTTCAATGTAAAAGGGAAATTTGAGAGAGTGAGCTAGGAAATTTATTTTGCTCAAATTGGTCACCAAATGATTCCAAAATGAAATGGAATCACGAGATCAAAACAGGGTTTCGCTGTGCAGTTATTCACAACATTTGTGTTTTCGCATGAAAATAGTACACTTTTAGTACGAAATGCATGAAAGCAGTAATGAAACCTGCTTAATAGCAACACTTACCATACTCATGCTCGTGATACGTTTTTGCATAAAGTATTAAAAGTAGCAAGAAGTGTACTAGTGTTCAGGGATCAAATGAGCGTCTGTATAACATATTTTCATCACAGAGCTCATCAAACGAAAAAAGAACGTAAAAAAGGACGTGATCTTGGATCATATGAGCGTCTGTATGACAGCGGCCTTAGCGATGGCGAGTAAAAACATCAACACATCAAATTATGGTTTATGCTCGAAAAACAACCCGCTACCATTCTGTTCCGATCTCTCATATCTGCACTATGGTGCTAGTGCTTTTGTTTGAACCGAAGAGCAACAAACGGAATGCAGAGAGAAAAAGTTTTTGATCGCTTTTGTAGCGCTACGTATAAGGTACGGTTTGTTCCATTCTCTGATTCTCCGTTTCTCAAAAGCAGCAATTTTGCTTTTAAATGGCACGAGAGAGTGCGAAATAGACCTTGACGTTCATCAAAATTTTCTGCCAAGAATTAGGTTCAGTGCTAAGCATTTGAGCGACTGTTTCGCGGTATTTCAAGTGTCTGTCGGCAATATTCTTTGAGTCAATTGCAATTTATACGGAAACAAATGCAAATGATCCTTCAGAATGCTCCGCAAAGTTTTTCCATTTACGCCAACATGCTGAGCACGCCGAAGATACGAAACATGTGGGTTCTCAGCAGCAACACTCTCTTTTAACGCTTAAACCAGTTCATTGGAACGTTTTGGGGCTTTATGGACTGCATGCAAACGATCTCCCACTGTCCCGTAATCAACAAAATTCCACACCAAACGACGAATAGTGTTGTCAGATGATTTCGACGATATGCACGTTGAGTTAACACAACTGACCGACTTTTTTCAATGTACAGCGTCAAGAATGATAGAAACAAGATTACGCGTTCCGCAAATAAGAGAGAGAGAGAGAGAGAGAGATAGAGAGAGAGAGAGATAGAGAGAGAGAGAGAGAAAGAGAGAGAGAGAGATATATATAGAGAGAGAGAGAGATAGAGAGAGAGAGAGAGCATGACGTCATAGGCGATATTGTCAAAATTTGGATAATTTTACTTTAGGGCCAACGCGTAAATATTTTTTTTTCTTATTTTTATAATATCGTATAAGAGAGGTATATGAACCTCCTTAACCTATTGGTGCAACAAAATTTTGTCGGTCTCGAATGGTTTTGGAGAATTCATTTATAATTTCGTCAATTTACTTAAGCGATCGCACATTTGCATACGTTTTTGTCAAGCATAAGTATTGTGTGACGTCATGCACTCAGTTGAAAAAGAGAGCATTAGAAGACGGAACTGCGGAACGCGTAATCTTGTTTTTATCATTCTTGGTACAGCGTCACTTCCAAGTTAAGAAAATATAGAATCGCTCTAATGAAGAGCAACAAGGGAGCGCTCTCCTGTTGTATTATGGAAGCAAAAATCGAGCACTTTGCGCCAGAGCTCCCTCACTGTTTTATTAGAGCAATAGGCGAGCAATGAATGCATAAATAAGAAAATCACTGAGTTGGACGGGAGGTGGATTTTAGAAAAATACTCTGATTATTTTTGTAAAAACAAATCTATTTCAAAAGCTCCTTTTCTGATACATTTGGATCATATATTGATCGCTCCTTATCCGCTCGCCTGGGATGTTATAGGGAGCGCTCGCCTTCCTAGGACATGCATTGTTAAAAGGGAGTATAAAATACACCTAGCTTGGATCATTAGGGAGCAATCCACTGCTCCTTAGGGAGCATTTCCGGATCGCTCATAGGATGATCCAGTTTTTTAATGAATATTTAGACAGACTCTCTGAGGTCTGTCATAGTCTGCAGAGAGGTGACGATCGATCAGGAAAATTAATTTCAAACATATCTAAAGAATGTATCAACAAGAGGTGTAGGATATGTTTTTTTTAATAAAGCAAATAAATGTTTAGATGTCTCTATAATTTTAAGTGAACTATACAGTTAACACATGGATATTTTTTATGAAACACAATGTTCTCCAAATAGTCACAAAGCTAACAGACCTTGATCCTTTTTCGAAATTTTCTATCACTCTTTCGCATAATTGCGGCTCGATTTCGGCGATGGCGGTTTCCATGTTCGCTTTGAGAGTTGGAAGCGTTTGCAGTTCGTTAGCGTTGACCTTACTCTTAACATATGCCCAAAGAAACAATTCCAACAGTGTTAAATCTTAAGTTCTTGGTGACACATTGGTGTCTCCATAACGCGAAAATATCCAAAACGCGAAGCAGGGAAATTTGATTGCTTTGCGACTTACATATATGGCACGTAGCACCACCCTGTCGAAAGTAGTGGTCGGCCATCTTCGTAAGCTTCATCTCCAACCTTAGCAGTTTTTTGAAGCAATTGGAGTTTGTACGCATACAGAGCCAAACTTTTGTCGAGTTCTTCATCACGGTGGCGAATTGAGGTGCTTGGGTCGTTTTCAACACTTTCCTTCCTTGATATTTTTCATCAAAGGTTCTGGGCAAAGTCGTTTCGGTGACTTTATACCTTGCACTGAGCTTCAGAAAACACATGATGATACAAAGAAAATTTGCTCGAATTTTACGCATCGTAATTGCGAAGGGACTTGAATTTTTTTAATAAAATTCAACGAATTCTGTTTTTTCCCTCAATGCATAGTGCGCTATGAAAAATTTCCCGAGTTTATAAATGAAAAATATTGACACTTGACAACTGCTAAGCAAACAGCTGCTTAATAATACGCCTTTGCAACCCTGCACCTCTTATTCATACTAAAATTCTAGACATTTTGGTCCATAACAATTTTAATATGTTTTAATTGTAAAATTTTTGATTTTTATATTTTTTATTTTTAAATTATTTCCAAGTTTATTAATCTTCATATAAATTTACTATTTATTTTTTTATTTTATTTTTTAAATTTACTATAAATTTATTTATTTTCAAATCGTTTATATATTTTTAATTAATTTATTTTTAAAGAATATATTTTTAATAAATTTCTTTTAAATTAATTTATTCTCGAATTTGTTTTACAAAATTTATTTTAAATTAATTTTTTTATTATTTAATTATTTTTATAATTTACTTTTTTCCAGTTTATTCACTTTCAATTTATTTTTATTTAAATTAAAGTTGGCGTTTTATTCAAACATGGGTGAAATCAATTTTAATTTAAATGAAGCACTTATTGAAGAGCCAGATGCTTCAATGTGTTAGTGTGTGTGTGTTATTTGTGGTGCGTTTGTGTGCGTTTTACTACGTTAGAATCATTTAATAACAATGTCAGAGGCAACAACAACAACAACAAATTGACCATATATCAATTCCATGTTAAGGTCTTAACTTGATTTTGGTTTGTAAGGTGCTGATTACGAGAAAACACACACACGTACTCACAAACACACTCAGACGAATGCAAACAAAGACCCAAATACACTCATTCACACACACTTATGTTAAGTAGTAGAATACAACTGTGTTGTGCACACAATTTAAGACTTTGAACTCTCAGAACAATTAACAGAGAGCAATGACAATAAAAGTGTGTTCGACTCGAATCGGCTCGGCAAGGACGGAAACTTTGCTGGCATTGTCAGAAGTATCTTAATGGAACAGCATCAACAGCAAAAGCAAACAACAACAAACGACAACAACCAAAACAACCAGCACCACCACAGCAATTATAATGAGGACTAAGTGCAGAGAATTTATTGCATGTCACTGTATTTGAGTGTGTGTGTGTGTGTGTTTGTGTGTGTGTCACTACACACTCGCTAGAAAATTTCGTACAAATCATGACATAAACAGGAGCCTTGAGAAATTGACAAATTAACTAAGTTTGGCTGGCTCACCCAGGATCTGAACTGAAAACAACATCAGAAAAGATGTTAAAAATTCTAAATCTTTCGGATTTAAAAATAAGGTTTCGGATGGTATCTAAGTAGTTAAGAATTATGAGTTATAAGAATTATGACATATCGAGCTATGAGATAAATCAATGTAAATAACGAAAATGATTCCAATAAATATACAAAAGCAGCAACATTAACTCATAAAAAATTATGTGAGCAAAAATCGTTTACTTTTCGCGAGTCATGCTGGCAACGAAACTCTTGCGAGAAACGGAAGTCTTGCGAGTAGCAAAAGTCTTACGGGCAAAGCGAGTTTTGAGAGTAACGCGAGCAATGCAAACCTTGCGAGGAACGAGACTCTTATTAGGTTCCGTACAGAGTGAACGCGAGTGGCGGACAGGTTTGCGTACTGGTACCAGTGCGACAAAAGTGGTTTCATACAGTTTCATATAAACCTGCTCGAAGTGTGCAGAGTGCAGGCAGGCAGACCAAAGCAGGTTCTGCGACAAAACAGGTTGGTCCTGGTTTCTCGCAGCGGCGAGGCAGGTTTTAATGTATATTTTTTTAATTTTTGTAGGAAAATTATTTGCAACCGCAATTTTAGGGGTTTTTTTTTTTAAATTTTTGAAGAAAAATTGTTTTTGAGCGAAATTATTGCGCAAGGAAGCATTTATTTTATTGAATAACGTGTTAGCATTGTGTTGTTCATATACAACACATTCTTCACAGAATTTGAAGAAAAATAACTCATTACACTTTTTCAATGTCTTTTAAAGAAGCAATGATACAACACAAGCAATCAGCAACTAAGAATTGTGGACAAAAAACACACACACACATACATAATTAGCGAATTTCTTCGCCTGTGACAATTGTTGGCTCCGATGAAAGCCAACTGTTCAACATGTCAATGCCAAACTATAATTTTAGTTCTTCAAATTTGACTCAAGAAAGAAATTCCTGTAACGATGAGCCGCAGTCGTCTTTTAAAATTTTAAGTTACGAAAAAATTTAATACGAGTACAATAATTTACTATATGAAAACTAATTTAAAAATGTTTAAAAATAAATTTAATGAAATATTTATGTTTAAACCATTTTAATGTATTAACAATAACTTATTATTTGTTCCTTAAATGCATTTTTTTGTTGATTTTTGTGTTCAAAATAATGGCTTTTAAAAATAAAAATATATACAAAATTAATTAAGCTTACCTCAATGTGACAATAAGTTGTTCAATCGGTAAGATAGGAACTTTAATAAAATTTGTCCAAGTTTTTGTTACCTTCTTTTCAATTTTGCTTAAGATGTAGTCAAAAGTGTCCATTGACATCCTGGTGTAAGAGTAGAATCTCTTTGGACTCTGTCTTAATTGAGGGTAAAGGTGATGAAATTCACCATATATGTCACGACACTGATTTATCGGATGAATTCCAAAAGATTTTCCTTTATTTATGACAATATGCATTGCTGCACTCGATATAAAAAACTCTTCATCCGACGAATCCATTTTTTGTTTTGTTTTTTGTTGAACGCTCACAACTTTCATCTATAATCAATTTGTAGCTTCTTCAAATGAAAAATCACAAATATGATCAAGAATACTTTTTGAAAGTGCGCAAAGTTGTGATTGCTTTTCTGCACATAACAAAAATTTCGTGGAAACTAAAAACAAACAAAAATTTCTACTTGTTCTTCTCCTTTGCTTTGTGTGCTTTTTGGTACAGCTTTACCCTTAATCAAAACAAAATAAACATGAACAAAACAAAACCATAAAAACAACAGCAGCATAATAAGTGTTGTTCTCTTGTTGTGCGCATGAACAAGTGTGTGTTTTGTGTTGCAGTTCTTGTTGTTGTTGGTAATTGTTTTTTTAGAGCATAACAAGAGCAGATAGGAAAAGGAATGCATAAAACCAACAAAATAATAGCAAACTATGTCGCACTGATCTGATCTGCTTGTCGCATTCACTATGAACGGTTTATTTTTAGAGCGGGTGCAACCTGCGCCTGTCCGCAAACCTGTCCGCCACTCGCGTTCACTCTGTACGCAACCTTATGCGAGTTTTGCGAGTAATGTGAGTCTTGCGAGTAATGGGAGTCTTGCGAGTAATGCGAGTAATGCGAGTCTCTTGAGCAATGCGCGTCTTGTGAGTGAACTCACAAGACTCGCAAGACTCGCATAACTCGGAAGACTCGCATAACTCGCAAGACTCGCATAACTTGCAAGACTCGCATAACTCGCAAGACTCGCATAACTCGCAAGACTCGCATAACTCGCAAGACTCGCATAACTCGCAAGACTCGCAAGACTCGCAAGACTCGCATAACTCGCAAGACTCGCATAACTCGCAAGACTCGCATAACTCGCAAGACTCGCATTACTCGTTAGACTCACATTACTCGCAAAACTCGCATAACTCACAAGACTCGCATAATTCGCAAGACTCGAATAACTCGCAAGACTCGCATTACTTGCATTATTCGCGTTACTGGCATTACTCGCAAGAATCGCACTACTCGCAAGACTTGCATTACTCGCAAGACTCGAATTACTCGCAAAACTCGCAATACTCGCAAGACACACATTACTCGCAAGACTCGCATAACTCACAGGACTCGCAAGACTCGCATAACTCGCAAGACTCGCATAACTCGTAAGACTCGTATTACTCGCAAGACTCGCATAACTCTCAAGACTCGCATAACTCGCAAGACTCGCATTACTCGAAAGACTTACATTACTCTTAAGACTTGCATTACTCGCAAGACTCGCAAGACTCGCATTACTCGAAATACTCGAACTACTCGGAAGACTTACATTGCTTTCAAGACTTGCATTACTCGCAAGACTCGCATTAATTGCAAAACTCGCATTAATTGCAAGACTCGCATTAATTGCAAGACTCGCAAGACTTGCATTACTCGCATGATTCACATTAATCGCAGTACTCGCATTACTCGCAAGACTCGTATTACTCGAAAGACTTGCATTACTCGTAAGGATCGCATTGTTCGCAAGACTCGCAAGTCCCTTATTATTCGCAAGAATCACTTTACTCGCAAGACTCGTTTTACTAGACAGACTCTCCTTATTCGCTATACTTGCTTCTATAGACAGACTCCTTTTACTACACAGACTCGCCTTACTAGTAAGTCTCGCTTGCTTGCCTTTTTTGTAAAAAGCGCCGAACTCGCAAGACTTGTCTTACTCGATGGACTATTCTTACTCGAAAGACTCGCAAAACTCTTCTTACTCGGAAGACTCAGAAGACCTTTCTTAATATAAGAGAAAAATGTCTAATTCAGAAGGCTCGCCTTACTTTCCATACTCTCCTAATTCGCTTTAATCACAAGACTCGCCTAACTCCCGTAAATCGCCTTACTTGCAAGACTCGAATTATAAGCAGGACTTGTCTTATCCCCAAGACTTGGCCTCCTCGCAATACTCATGTAACTTGACAGCCCCCTTCTTCTCGGCAGACTTGCCTTGTGTGACTGTGAGTGTCTTTCTCGTCTTTTCTTCCAAGATGCGCTTATTTGTATTATAAACCTACTTGAATGAATCACGTGACTTGCATGACTCGCTTAACTGACAAGATTACTTGACAGTCTAATGCATTTAGTTTTTTTCTTTAATCCCAATAAAAATACTCATTCAAGAAATTAATAGCATAATTTCATTAAAATTTGTCCTTAGTACACCTTTTGATATCTTCAAATTTCTCCCCTAAATATGGAATTAACATAATGTCCTATATCTCAATTTAAATAAAGGTCCTTTTAAAGAAATCGGTCAATTCATTACAACTCCTCCAAGTTTGTCACTATCAAAAAAAATGAGAAGAACGGAGAAGAGAAAAATGAAGACATTATTTTTTGATTCTGAACCAAGACAAAAAGTATCGTAACTTGAAAAAAATTTTGCTTTCCATATTATCGTGTTTATTCCTTAAGGAACAATTTCCGTTTCCTAAACAAAAATTCACCCTGAAAAGAATTTTTTATTACATATCATTTTATAAACTCAGTTAACTCATTTTTCATTACTCGTAAATGATATTTTCACTTCTAAAATGTGCTATACATTTTTACTTTATGACGGAAAATAAAAATCAATGAAGCCATCGGAAGTAAAGCCTTCAATTAAGTTTCTGTATCAAATTAGATACAATAATTTTCCTTTATTTGAAATTAATCCTTTGTATAGTAGGAAGAAAAAATAAATTAATATTAAAATTTGTACACTTACATGACTTGAGCACGTCTGAGACTCGTAAAACACGCGGTTCTCGCTCAATTCGCTTTATATCTTAGATCGCCGAAGAGACTTGCATGAGTCCTGTTATCATTGTTCAGTTTCCTTGAATAAAACACGTAACTGTGCTCAGGTTACTCGCAAAACTCGCGTTACTCGTAAGATTTCCGTTTCTCGCATTACTCGCAAGGCTCGCGTTTCTCATTAGACTTCTGCTACTGGTAAGGCTGCGTACAGAGTGAACGCGAGTGGCGGACAGGTTTGCGGACAGGCGCAGGTTGCACCCGCTCTAAAAATAAACCGTTCATAGTGAATGCGACAAGCAGATCAGATCAGTGCGACATAGTTTGCTATTATTTTGTTGGTTTTATGCATTCCTTTTCCTATCTGCTCTTGTTATGCTCTAAAAAAACAATTACCAACAACAACAAGAACTGCAACACAAAACACACACTTGTTCATGCGCACAACAAGAGAACAACACTTATTATGCTGCTGTTGTTTTTATGGTTTTGTTTTGTTCATGTTTATTTTGTTTTGATTAAGGGTAAAGCTGTACCAAAAAGCACACAAAGCAAAGGAGAAGAACAAGTAGAAATTTTTGTTTGTTTTTAGTTTCCACGAAATTTTTGTTATGTGCAGAAAAGCAATCACAACTTTGCGCACTTTCAAAAAGTATTCTTGATCATATTTGTGATTTTTCATTTGAAGAAGCTACAAATTGATTATAGATGAAAGTTGTGAGCGTTCAACAAAAAACAAAACAAAAAATGGATTCGTCGGATGAAGAGTTTTTTATATCGAGTGCAGCAATGCATATTGTCATAAATAAAGGAAAATCTTTTGGAATTCATCCGATAAATCAGTGTCGTGACATATATGGTGAATTTCATCACCTTTACCCTCAATTAAGACAGAGTCCAAAGAGATTCTACTCTTACACCAGGATGTCAATGGACACTTTTGACTACATCTTAAGCAAAATTGAAAAGAAGGTAACAAAAACTTGGACAAATTTTATTAAAGTTCCTATCTTACCGATTGAACAACTTATTGTCACATTGAGGTAAGCTTAATTAATTTTGTATATATTTTTATTTTTAAAAGCCATTATTTTGAACACAAAAATCAACAAAAAAATGCATTTAAGGAACAAATAATAAGTTATTGTTAATACATTAAAATGGTTTAAACATAAATATTTCATTAAATTTATTTTTAAACATTTTTCAATTAGTTTTCATATAGTAAATTATTGTACTCGTATTAAATTTTTTCGTAACTTAAAATTTTAAAAGACGACTGCGGCTCATCGTGCCGCGATGCAGACAGCAACAATCAATCTTCGCGAAAAAGAGTTGGTTGCTTATATTGTGCTCTTTTTTCTAAATGCTTGTACGGTGTGGTGTAAACGAAATTATAAATTGTTTTTTGAAGCTCCATTCTACATAAAATTTTATCGGCCGGTTCTAACTTTTTAATATGTGGAAGTAAACTATCAAAAAATGCCTCATCCTCATCTGTTTTATTTTTAAAATTAGCTTTATTTTCCAAAATTTGTAGTTTCTTTTTTTCCAGCTCAATAATTTTGTCACTGTTTGATCTTTTTAAAATCTTTTTTTTGGCGGAACTGCTTTCGTTTCGACTTCGAAACTATCAAACTCTTCCGTTGCAACTACTTCACTTTCAGTTGCATCTTCCACATATGAAGAGCTTAAAGTGTCGTTATTGTCATCCAATTCATCACTGTATGAGGGCTGAATGGTTTTGCTTAAATTGCCTGTTGCTTTGCGGCATTTCATTTGTTGTTTGAGAAACAAGAGGGATTTATAGTGAGGCCAAGAGCAGAGCACTTCTTCATCAAAATCTTGTCCGTCACCAGATTTTGATATTGGAATTTTTTTCTTTTCCACTCGAAACTGATCGCGGAGATATTTCCATTTCTTTCTCAAGGTGTATCCACAGTAAAGAATATTATACAATCCACATGCAAAGCCCTCTGGGAAGAATTACAACCCATCCACATGCCGCAACCAACTCTTTTCACATTTAAAGACATTGCTGATGAATACTGGAAATTATTTTTCATATACGAAAATATATATGAAATAAATAGAATATTTGTACGAGACACTTTTCGTAATTATGTATGCGTTAATAAATTGCGCTAATTTCTTTTGTACATATATAAATGTGTTTCCGTGTGTTTAACAAAAAATGTTTTCATTTGGAAAGAAACTCAAGCAATGTTTAAATATTAGTAATGTTAAAAATCGTTAAATTTATATAAGCCCTGCACTTGAAAAAATCTAATTTTACAGTATTAAATGTCATAATAATAGAAAACAAACTTACTCGGTATTTGCATAACTTTTGCAATATTTTCCAATAATTTGTCCACAATTATACGGTTATGGTAACTTTTATTGCTTTGGTCCCACAACGCTGGGCGCGAACAAACTTCACTAATAAGTGTTTCCACGTCAATATCCATTTTCAAACTAGAATTATTGCTTTCTTTGACAAATGAATTCCCCTCAATATGTTACAAATTAGAATAAAATTTCGCAGGAACCAAGAAAATCCCCTAACAATTCATCCTAAAATTTTTGATTTTGCTTTTTTTGAGTTTTTTGTATGCAATTTGTGAACAAAAACAAAAACAATGATCGTCTCGGTGGCATGCTTTGTTTACATGTTGTTGTTTTTGTATATTCATCAAAGTATGAACACGTGCGCCGTCGCAGTCGCTAATTATGTATGTGTGTGTGTGTTTTTTGTCCACAATTCTTAGTTGCTGATTGCTTGTGTTGTATCATTGCTTCTTTAAAAGACATTGAAAAAGTGTAATGAGTTATTTTTCTTCAAATTCTGTGAAGAATGTGTTGTATATGAACAACACAATGCTAACACGTTATTCAATAAAATAAATGCTTCCTTGCGCAATAATTTCGCTCAAAAACAATTTTTCTTCAAAAATTTAAAAAAAAAAACCCCTAAAATTGCGGTTGCAAATAATTTTCCTACAAAAATTAAAAAAATATACATTAAAACCTGCCTCGCCGCTGCGAGAAACCAGGACCAACCTGTTTTGTCGCAGAACCTGCTTTGGTCTGCCTGCCTGCACTCTGCACACTTCGAGCAGGTTTATATGAAACTGTATGAAACCACTTTTGTCGCACTGGTACCAGTACGCAAACCTGTCCGCCACTCGCGTTCACTCTGTACGCAACCTTATGCGAGTTTTGCGAGTAATGTGAGTCTTGCGAGTAATGGGAGTCTTGCGAGTAATGCGAGTAATGCGAGTCTCTTGAGCAATGCGCGTCTTGTGAGTAATGCGAGTCTAGCAAGTATGGCGAATTTTGCAAGTAATGCGAATCTTACGAGTACTGCAGGTCTTGCGAGTAATGGGAGTCTTGCGAGCGATGCGAGTCTTGCGAGTAGTGTGAGTCTTACGAGTAATCCAATTCTTGCGAGTACTCCAATTCTTGCGAGAAATGCAAGTTCTTGCCAATTCTGTAAGTTACAAAAGCGAGTAAAAAAGATAAATTAAAACAAATAAAACTCAAAAAATACAACTCAGCAAAAAATCTTCAAAATCAAAAATAAAAAAAAAACCAAAAATTACGTCTGTACCCTGTGTTGACTTATTTCCGAAATCAATAAGATATAAGTAATAAGATTTCAGTCCACAAATCCAATCGAATTAAATCCAAAAGGAAACAATTCTTGCATAGTTAACGACTTGTTAAAGTCTATGTTTTTCGTTGGGTATAGTTGTGTGTTTTGCTTCGGAGTTCACACTTAGACACAATCTTGCGGTTTTCATTAACAGGATTTGAAACAGCTTTACGCAAAATACTAAAGGCTATGGTCAGAGGAAGGCCTGAAGTAACGATTGAGTATGAAGTACTATAAAGGTTAATCTTTGCCAGCAGCAACAGCAGCAAAGGGCGAGCGATGGTGGTATGGGCTAGTAAGTTAAGCAGCTCAAGCACGTGCCTAGCAACAATAGCAAATAGATGTTGGCAAGAGATGCATTAAAGACTAGAAATTATTAAACTATGAAGATTTTGCAGAAAAGCAGATGTTAGAGGCAGTGAGCGAGAAAGCTAGAAGCGGCAATGAAGAAGAGATGGTTAACGGAGAAGTTTACAGGTTGCTGTACAGTTGTAGGTGTGTGCGTGGGTGAAACCTATTTGAATGGAACATTTTTTTGCATGCATGTTCATCTTTCTGGTTTTTTTTTTTTAATTTTTTATTTTGGGAATAAGGTATATTTGCGGTCTTTTTTACTCCTTTTATTGCTGCTCTTTGCGATGCTGTAGAACACTAAAGTCTGTTTCTCTTTTTGTTCATATGCGTCATGGGAGTGGTTAACAAATGAAAAGTACAAATGTTACAAGAATTGAGTGCGCTTCAGTGTGTGTGTTTGCTTGTTTTAGTAAAATATGCAAAAATTATGCCCGCCTAAAAGTATGTAAAATATTTTGCTATTTCTATTATGTGTTGGTAGGTATGAGATGGATCATCATTTGGGAAATGGCTTTTATTGCGGCATATGTGTGATTGTGTGTTGTGTGTGTGTGTGTGTGTAATGAATGTTATTCAACCCATTAATATTGCACAACTACACTTAAAACATTTCAGAGTTTTAATTAAAACAAAAATGTGGAAAGCTTTTATTTATTGGTGCTTTTTGTTTCGATATAGTTTTTTTTTTTATTTTTTTGCTTTCTTTCATTTCTAATTTAAGTGCGCTTTTTGCAGTTTATCAATGTGAAAAATAATAGCAACTACAAAAACAAAAACAACAACAGAAGTTATTATAGCACATTATTCACTTTTATTACTGCATCTCATGGATGCATGGCAGAGTATAAAAATTTGATGACAAAAAAAAACAAAAAAAAAAAAGAATTTCAGTATATTTTCAATAAAATCTCAAGCGTTTGCCAGAGCATTTCACAACAATGAAAACTACGCTCAAAAACAAGCACACAAACACACACATGTACAGCGAAATGCACTTATGTATTGCACATATAAAAGCGTATCTACGAATGTATATTAATATGTGTGTCTATATGTTGCAGTATATGTATGAGTTATACTGAAACATATCGTCGATCTGTAGCCAACCGCACATTGAGTTCCAAATGCTGCTCCTTGTCCTCAAATACAACACTGTTGGATTTCATTTTTTTTTTTTTGTTTTTACCTCATCAAATGGGAAATAATAAAAATTACACTAGTAGACAAAAGTTAATGTTGCGAGAAGCAAGTAACCTCTGAAAGATTACTCTCAGTTGCGACTATACACTCAATGCAAATGATTGCCGTCTGAAGTTGACAATTTTTATTTTGTAGAAATCTATCGGGATTTAAAGAAGTATTTCAACCAATTCGCATTAAAAACTAGTCAAACATAATTAACTCGGATAGCAGAATAGAAGATTTTTTAATTATTTTTTTAATTTTTTTTTTTTTAAGAACAATTTTTTAATTAGCAGATTGTAAACTGTATTCCTAATAATTTGCGAATAATTAAATAATTCAATAAATATTTAATTTTATAATTCTTAAAAAACATTTTTTTTTTTTATGCCAAATAATTCATGAAGGAACAGGTTGCTACAACAACAAAAGTTCTTTGCAAAACAAACCGAAATTTTAAAACTAAATAAATTTTTAATGGAAATAGCGCATTAAAAAGAAGGTACTACCTTACTTACATATTAAAACTTTTTATCTTTCAATTATCAAAAATTATAATTTTTCAATTTGTGCTTATTTTTTGTTATTTTTTATTCAGTTTTCTAAAATTCAACTGGTAATTTTAAATCCCTTATTTTGAGTAAATTTTAATTTTTAAACTTTTTATTTATTTTTTGTCTTGGTTTTATTTTTTATTCTTAGTTTATTTCTGTTAGTTTTTTCACTGTTTTCAAAAATTCAATTGGTAATTTTAAATCCCTTATTTTTAATTAATTTAAATTTTTTATTTTTATTTTTTAACTTTTTATTTATTTTTTGTTTTAGTTTTATTTTGTAGTTTTTATTTTTTGTTTTACATTTTAATTTTTTTTTATATCTGAGTTTTGTTAAATTCTATTCCATGTTTTTTAATTTATGTATTTTTTTAATTTATGTGTTTTTTCATCATGTAATTTTTTACCGTTTTTTACTTTTTAACTATAATATTGTTTTTTTTTTATTAATTATATTTGTACTGTTTTGTTGCTATTTTGCCTTAAAATTTATTTATAATTTATTTGAAAAATGTATGCACCTTTTATTTGTTTTGAATTTGTTTTATTTATTCTTTTTAATCAATATTTATTTATTTTTAAATATAATTGTATTATTTTTTTCCTTTTTTATATTTTTTATTTTTTTTTTTGTTTTATTTTTTTATTAATTTTTAATTTGTTTGTAATATTTTTCAATTTCTAAAAATTTTTTATTTAGTTTTTGTTTTAGTTTTATTTTGTAGTTTTTATTTTTTGTTTTATATTTTAATTTTTGTTTTATTTCTGAGTTTCTTTAAATTTATGTTCCATGTTTTTTTAAGGGGACGTATAGGTAACAATTTTTTAAAAATTTCCCGAAAAATTTTTTTTTATAGAAGAAAAAAAGATATCGTTTTCAAATTTTGCACATATATTTACTTTCATTTAAAGAATACAAAAAAGAATTTTTCAGAATTTTTGAAGCGGTTTTTTATTTTTTTGATTTTTTTTTTAAAAAAATGCCAAGAAATTGACGGTGTGCAGGATATCATATCGAGCCATAACCGCAAAAAAGATGTAACCAACAAAACTTAAACTTTACAGGAGAAGGTTTTTTTTTAATTATCTTTCTGCTCAACACTTTCAGTAACGCGAATTTTTTTACTTAATTCTTATTTCGATCTATACATCCAATGCAACTGTATTTTTGTGCTTTTGTACGATATAACTGTTGTTTTTGCTACTTACATCAATTTAGCTGTCATGATATGAAGCTGGAATGTATTTTTTTCTCGGTTACATCAAAATTTGTATATAAAGTAACTGCAGCTGAAATCATTTTTAGTGAGACTCGTGTATTATTCTTCTGGCCAGATTTAGTAACAATAACCACATATGTAATTAAAGAAATTATGATTTATTTCATAAGACGTTTTTAAGTAACTAGTGTTAAATAAACAATATGGAAAATAACATAAAATGATATTAAATTAAATCAAAAATTTTTAAGAAAAATTAAATTGACTTCTTTTTGAAAAATTGTTTATATTGAAAATAACTTTTTTAAATAGTTTCTTCTTCATCTGTTTCAGGTAATAAATCTTTGACTTGTCCATTGTACTTTAAGTTTATGTATTCTTCATGAAATTTTTCTGGAACAGTGTGCTTGTCACAAAGCGCCTTCAAATCTTTGTATTTTGCTGATGAAATTGGTAATGAATCTTGATATAAATTAAGAGGTTCATTATTAACTATGTTACGATTTCGCCTGGACCGCGCAATCGAGTTGAGGTCCAATTCCTTTTTCTGGATGTTCTCGAAAAATGAATGATTAAGTGTAATAATATGGTTATCTTTTTCAAAGAAAGCTGAACGTAAAGTACTAAATGATATTCTTAGTAAAGCGGGGAACATTGCTTGCGCGAAAGTTTTCCAGTCTTTGAAATCGGAATAATGCATGGAAATACAATGATAACCTTTTGGATTGGTTCTGGCATTAGAAATCATTGTATACCATTCACTTGGTGCCCACACACTTCTTTTACGAATAAAAGATTCGATCGTACTGTGAATTGAATCTACAGGCATCATGGTATGTCCAGGTAGTAAAAACGTTATTTTGATGCTTTGAATTTTAGCAGAACGTTTAAGAAACAATACTAACATAGCTAACATTGCTCTGTTTCGATTTTGACCAGATTTTGCAACTGTCACAATAAAGACTAATAGCAGTGTGAGTCCCTCTTTGATCGATGATATTTAAATATTTTAAAATGATGGTGCAAACTTCATTACATCCTCTTTTTCCATCAGCCTCCCCCCATAAGAAACAGCTAACATTGCTCTGTTTCGATTTTGACCAGCGCAACTGTCACAATAAAGACTAATAGCAGTGTGAGTCCCTCTTTGATCGATGATATTTAAATATTTTAAAATGATGGTGCAAACTTCATTACATCCTCTTTTTCCATCAGCCTCCCCCCCATAAGAAACAGTAACCATTTCTGGTGCCATTTTCATATACACTTTCGTTGTAGAAAGCATATTTTCTCGAATAAAATAAAGTTACACTTTTTCCGTAGGGTGTGTTTAAAACCTTTTCTAGATCGAAGCCAGCACACAAGAATGATGAGTTCTCAGAGCTTTGCTTCTGATCCTTTAAAAATGTTTCTCTAAATTTTTCCTTCTCTTGCGTGTGGTTTTGGTATCTTCGGTCTGTTCCAAACTGATTCTGCTTATGCTGTCTGCACTATTGTACCTTTCACATAAAACACATTTGTTTTTTTTTTTGGCATGTGAAACCCTATATGAAAATCTTTCTTAAAAATAGTTCTAAAAACTCTTAAAGATAATTTATCTGATTCCTTATTGATGTCTTTCAAATGCTGAACATAAGCTTTATATACTGTTGGGACGTTATGTAATTCTTGCGGCAAATACATCTTGTACTTTTATTACGGCAATAATGAGACGGAACAGCGGGTAAAAATATTATATTTTTGTTTTTTGCTTGCACTCATAATTTTTCAGAGAACTTGCATTTTTTCTTGCAAATATTAGCACATTCTGTGAAATATTAAGAGTTCTTAATAAAAACTGCTGGCACACCTTATAGTTAGCACCATTGTAAGGGATAGCATAATCTTAACTACATAATCTTCTGTTACTTTCCGTCAGTTTTCTTTTTATACATTTGCGCGTCATACAAGAAATTAACCAATCTTTTTGGCGGATCTTATTACCCATTCCCCAAAAGTGCTCATTTATTGCAATACGTTCATTTTCGCTTAATTTTTCGGCACATGAATTTTCACACTTTTTATTTAAACAATGATTTGGTAGAACAGGATTACCATTTGGTTTTGTTTTTCGAAGACGTTCAGGTAATGGTTTTTTGTAACCTCACTTTCCTACATATATTAATTTCTTCTTCAGGCTCACTGTCGCTATATGGCACTAGCGCACTTTTAGTTGAAAACTGAAATGAAATCCTCTCCATAATTACTTATTTAACATAATTACAATGATTTAACACAAACAATATTATAACATTAAATTAATTTCCTTTAAAAAAAACCTACCTCCTCTTGTGAAAACGCCATAACACTTAAAATCAATTTTGATGTAACCAACACTCCGCTGTTCAAAAAATATATGCGTGCACTTACATCAAATTTGTTTTTCTATATAACTTTGTAACGGTACTTCCCACAGCTCTCACATTTTTAGTAGAGATGCGTAAAAATCGTATCGATTTCGATAAAAAAACGAAATTCAGTAAAAGTGCTGTTTACATCTTTTTTGTGGTTATGGCTCGATATGTATGGAACATCTGAGGAAAAAATAAAAAAGAAACAAATTAATCCTTGTTTAAGTGGCCACCGCCTGAACTAGGAAAATTTTTATCCGCCAAAAAAACAAAATGGCGGCCATTTGAAAAAAATCGATTTTCAAGGTTACAAAATCTGTTTTAAAAAAATTTTTTTAAAAATTTGTAACCTATATGTCCCCTTAATTTATGCATTATTAAATTTTTTTGTTTTTTGATTTATGTAATTTTTTTACCGTTTTTACTTTCTAACAATTGTGTTTTTTTTTTCTTATTTATTAAATTTTTTACTGTTTTGCTGTCATTTTGGCTTATAATTTAATTATCACTTTTTTAAATTTTTGTAGCTATTATTTGTTTTGAATTTGTTTTATTTAACCTTTTTTATCAAAATTTATTTATTTTTTATATATAAAATTAATATTTTTATTTTTATTTTTTATTTTTTTCTTTTTTTTTATTTTTATTAATTTTTTATTTATTTGATATATTTTTAAATTTCTAAAAATTTTTCTATTTATTTTTTTTTTTTTATAAATGATTTTAAATTTTAACAATCTCTTTATTTTGAAATTTTTTTTAATTTGTTTTATATTTTGTTAATTTTTTATTATTTTGAAATTCTTTTTATGCATATAATATATAATATTATTATATTAAATAATTTTTTCTTTTTTCTATCTTTGTTATGCTTTCAGTATATTTTAAAACTAAAGTTTTTATTATTTTATTTATTTTTCTTTTTATTTTATATTTGTTTTAACTTTTCTTATGTTTATAGTTTTGTTTCTTGGTGTTTTCTCACATTTTTAATATCTTCAAGTTAATTTTTCATTTAAATTTTGTTTTTAATTTGTTGCAATTTTTTTTAATTTGTGCATTTTTAGCGCCTTTACATTTTTTCATCATTTTTCATTGTTAAGTTTCTTTAATTGTATGTTTTAAGTTTTGTCATATTTTTTATTTTTTAATTTCTACAATTTTTTTTTTTTATTTTTTAATATTTTTTTTAAATTCTGAAATTTTATGCGTATATTTTTATTATTTTTTTATTTATTTTTAAATTTTTAATTTAAGTTTTTTAAGATTTTTTTTTAATTTTTTTTACTTTTATTTTTTATTGTTTTTATTTTTAATTTTTTTTACTTTTATTTTTTATTGTTTTTATTTTTAGTTTTTTTTATTATTTTTTTTTCATTTTTAATGTTCTTTTTAATTTTTATTGTTTTTATTGTTTTTATTAAAAAAATTTTTAATTTTTTAATTTAATTTTTAGTTCTTTTTAAATATATTATATATATAAATGTATACTATATTTTTAAATTTTTTCTTTTAATTATTTTGAATTACATTTTGAAGTTTTGTTGATTTTTCTGTTGTTCTTCAAAAAGTATGCTAAATAAGTAATATTATTATTTTATTAAATATTTTCCATTGCAGTTAAAAAAAAACATATAGAAATAATAATAGTTGAATTTTAGGAAAAATTAAGGAAAACTACTAAATCGTATGCTTTAACTACTGATAATGTTGTTAACTTTTATGTCTGAATCTTGAACTAGAATCAAAAAGATAGAGATTTTGCAATTTTTTCGCAATATTTTCCAATTTTTTTTTTATTATTTTTTTTATTAGATAATTAATTTTTTATTAGACCGAAAATATACCAGTGAAACTTTTTTATGTGTTTAGTATTAAAACAATTTTGGTCATTAAAAAATTTTTTTAAAATTTAAGAGAAAAATTCCACTAAATTTCGAAATGAATTTTTTTTTTTTTTTCAATATAAACAAATTGAAAAAGTTTTCCAAATAAAACCTAATTAAGAAGGTACACCTATTCAATAAGTCACCCATGGATTCAAAAACTGGGTGAAAAGGACAAGCTAATCAAGTCAAACATGTCTAGCATGTTCTAAGCGTGGCGGAAAGCCGCTGAAACATGTGAATTTCAAACATTATTCATGCCTTTACCTAAGTCAATTCGAGTTACTTAACGATCCTCTTTTCAAACTTTCTCTATCAACTACAACATTTTAGTCCCAATTATTAAGAAATTTTTAATTTTCGTTTAGTAGAAGAAAGATTACATGAAAAATTTGCATTCCTTACTTAAGTATACTAACATTTCTTGATGCGTATGCAGTGCATAGAATACTGCATTGTATGTTGTCGCTAAAATATAAGTGGCAAAAAGTGTTGGCACCGTGCAAGACACGCAAGTAGAAGAAGAAGCTCAAAAACATGTGGACACAACGTTGTAGAAAGTACTGCAACGAGCAGAGGAAACGACATAAAGGGATTTAGTTTTTGCACACTCATAACTACTTTACTTGCTTTATGATTGTGCAAAAAAAATAACGAACATTATCATGAGAAGGTAGAAAAAGTAATGATGTATAAAGATACACAGATACAAACTAACACGTAAGCTACTCAGCTGAATTCCTTTTGGCTAGTTAATTTTTACTAAATATAATGGATGATTTGAAGGAAAACTATGCTAACAATGTTATTGCCAGTAATTGACACATTTAATAAAAAGCTTCATTCAGATGGCAGATTAAGCTACTTTTACGGATATAAAAATAAATAATTGCCAACATTTTTCAGAATCAACGCCATTTAGGGTCGAAAAACTAAGATTTGTCTTGGTGTCTTATACTTCGCAAGTAGTTCACACTCAACAGGTACATATTTTTTTGGAGTTTTGAAAGAGATATTTCAGAATATTTTAACTTTAAGCAACACTTTAGACAAATTTGTAGCAAAAAATTATTGAGTACCGAGTATTAAGCACATTAAATTTCATTTTGTCACACCACTCTGTCGAACATAATATTTGTGCAAACATTTCTGTCATTTTTGTGCCCAACAATTATCATTATTCTTCATATTGTATTCTTATACAAACACAAACCAAGCATTATAGATACTTTTAGTCAATCTTGTCTGTTATGAAAATATTGCCGCCTTATGTTAAGCAAAATTCCATTTAAATAAGTATCTAACGGATGCTCTGTTCTAGGTATTGATTTCTTTTTCCATTACTGAACATGTTGTCAAAAATTTTTATCTTCTCACTTCTATAGACATGGCTTTCGAACATGGCGTCCAATATGGCTAACGACACCGGATGTTGCAAGCAGGCAAGAGCCAGAGCAAGCCAAGAGAAGGAAGCGATGCATGCTTTCTTTGCATGGAAATAAATCTTTGTCAGAATTCTTTGTAGTTGGTTTCGGTCATTTTTTCATATATTTTCTTTTCTTTTTTTTATTTTGCTTATTTTCTTTTGTTTACTATTTTTTTATTTTTGTTTTTTGTTACAGTCACACATGGTTTCGCACACTTCTTTGCATTCGTCGGATTCTTATGGAAAATTAAAGTATAGCAGAATAGAAAATCATGCTGATGGAATTCTGGGACTGTCACACATTTGCAATTTTTGCTGCCGCGTTTCGGATGCTGGGTGTGTGTGTGTGTTTGTGTGCGTGTGTATTGGCTTGCATGTATGAGTGCCTTTGATTTATATGCGCCGCATTAAAGCATTCGATGCGATTTATTTGAATCTGTATCTATGCGATTGTTCACTGTCTGAAACTCAGCTTCTTGCATTTCGTTATTTTAAGTTTTTTTTTTTCAGGAAACATTTCTTGCATTTGGAAAAGCTGGCACATTCAAGGCAAGTGGCATGAGTTGGTGGGATAAATGGGCCAACGATGAATTCTTGTGTTACAGCAGAAAACTTTTTCACTTACGCTCGAAAACAAATCGATGTTTTCTATTTGAGTTGCTTCAATTGGATTTTTTTGCGAATGAATTATTTTAACAGGTTTCCTTAAAAAATTCAAGTTGGCAAAATCACAGATCTGTCATTTTCCATGTTGTCAAATTCTTATGTGTTTTATTGACGCTGATGTCGTTTTGACAGGACCCTTTTAATTTTTCAGTTGAATTTGCTTTAACATTTTTTTTTTTTTTGTATTTTGCATTTTGCACTAGCATTTTGCATTTTGCATTTTGCTTATTGTATTTTGCATTTTGAACTTTGTATTTTGTATTTTGAATTTTGTATTTTGCATGTTGTATTTTGCATTTTGCATTTTGTATTTTGTGTTTTGTATTTTGCCTTTTGCATGTTGTATTTTGTATTTTGCATGTTGTATTTTTTATTTCATATTTTTTTTTGTATTTTGTATTTTGTATTCTGTATTTTGTATTTTATATTTTGTATTTTGTATTTTGCATTATGTATTTTGTATTTTTTATTTTGCATTTTGCATTTTGCATTTTACATTTTATGCTTTGCATATTGTATTTTGCATTATGCATTTTGCATTTTGCATTTAACATTTCGAATTTTGTATTTTATATTATTTTTTTTTTTTGTATTTTGTATTTTGTATTTTCTTTTTTGTTTTTTGTATTTTGTATTTTGAATTCTGTATTCTATATTTTTTTTTGTATTTTATGTTTTGTATTTTGTATTTTGTGTTTTGTGTTTTGTATTTTGTATTTTGTATTTTGTATTTTGTATGTTGTATTTTGTATTTTTTATTTTGTATTTTGTATTTTTTATTTTTTATTTTGTGTATTGTATTTTGTATTTTGTATTTTGTATTTTGTATTTTATATTTTGTATTTTGTATTTTGTATTTTTTATTTTGTATTTTGTATTTAGTATTTTTTATTTTTTATTTTGTATTTTGTATTTTGCATTTTGCATTTTGCATTTTGCATTTTGTATTTTGCATTTTGCATTTCGTATTTTGCATTTTATATTTTGTATTTTGAATATTTTGTATTTTTTACTTTGTATTTTGTATTTTAATTATGCATTTTACATTTTGTATTTTGTATTCTACATTATGCATTTTGCATTTTGTGTTTTGTATTTTATATTTTGTATTTTGTATTATGTATTTTGTATTTTGCATTTTGTATTTTTTACTTTGTACCTTGTATCTTGTATTTTGCATTTTGCATTTTGTTTTTTATATTTTGTATTTTGTATTATATAATTTTGTATTTTGTATTTTGTATTTTGTATTTTGTATTTTGTGTTTTGTATTTTGTATTTTGTATTTTGTATTTTGTATTTTGTATTTTGTATTTAGTAATTTTGTAATTTGTATTTTGTATTTTATATTTTATATTTTGTATCTTGTATTTTATATTTTGTATTTTGTACTTTGTATTTTGTATTTTACATTTTGCATTTTGTTTTTTGTATTTTGTATTTTATATTTTGTATTTTGAGTATTTTGTATTTTGGATTTTGGACTTTATGTTTTTAAATTTAATGTTTTATCTTGTTAGGTTTATTCTATATTTAATTTTTTGTTGGGTTTATTGTTTAATTTTTTTATTTTTATCTCACTTTTGATTTTTATTTTCTATATTATTATATTTTGTAATTTACTTAAAATGTTTATTTTGTTGTAAGAATTATTGCAAGTTTTTTATTTTTATATTGTAGTACATTTTATTTCATTTCTTAATTTTTTTGATTTTATATTTTTAATTTATTTTGTTTTTTATTTTTGATGTTTTTATTTTTTTAATTTTTTTATTTTTTTACTTTTTTATTTTTTTTATTTTTTGTTTTATTTTTTTTTTTTTTGTGTATTTTTTTTATTTTTTTTTTATTTTTTTATTTTTTTTTTATTTTTTTATTTTTTTTTTATTTTTTTATTTTTTTTTTATTTTTTTTTTTATTTTTTTTTATTTTTTATTAAAAAATAAATAAATAAATAACTGGCCATTTCAGCCCTTGAAAGGACTTTGACCTAGCTTCTTATGATCAATTGTGTTGTGCGTGTTATTAAGTTTGTACACAATTGACCGAGAACCGGACCTACATGCTTAACGCCGACTCCGAACGGCGATGAACGGAATGTTCTCGTTCTCAAGAAGCTTTACATGGCATTTTGATTACTCTCTGAGGTTTGCCATTGTCTGCAGAGAGGTGGCGGCCGTACAGAAAAATTATTTTAATTCAAATAATTTTCTGTCGCTGCTGGGGTTCGAACCTGGGTCTCCAAAGTTCTTTGACATAGCGGCCACGCACTTTAACCAACTACGCCACGGACGCCACATTATTTTTTATTATTTTTTTAAATTTAAGCCTGCTTGATTCAAATCTAATTCTCTAAGCAATATTAAACTATGTATAATAAATGAAAATTATAAAACCAAAATTTTAACCAAAAAATATTTTTAAAAATAAAAAATTAATTTAATATTATAAATAAGTAGTTATTATACATAAAAAAATTAATAAAAACTTTTATTTACATTGAAAGGTACTTTAATTTCAAAATTATATATTTAAATAGAAAATAAATAATTGATATAAATACGCAAATTATTTTTTTTTTTTTCAAACATTGTCCTTCTTGGAACTGAAAGATTTTATGTGAATTTTAGTTATTTCAAGATGTTTTTAAGGTTTTTTCTCTCACAAATAATTTTTACCCGTAAGTATCTGAAAATTTATTATTTCGTAAATTCTATGGTATCTATTGCACGTGGTTATTTCGCCACCACGTATTTATTATCCTGTAATATTTCCGGTTGCAATTGTTCTACTTTGTTTTTTATCACATGATGGAATGATGATGTTGTGCACCGTTTTTCTGGATTTCCTTAACTTTGTTTCGAAATTTTCTTTGCCAAACCCTACTGATGATACCGCGGCGAGGCGTGTGAAAAATTTCCATTCCTCTACCACATCGCTTATAGCTACTTATTGAGTATACAATAAACAATTCTTGTGCAGCAGCAGCATCCAATAGTCAGCTGGTCTTATTTAAAATGCAATAAAAAATGCTTGGCATCAACACAAAATGGCCCCCAAGAAGCAGTTAGCAGCAACGTGTAACTGACAGTGGAAGCTCTCCTGCCCACAGTCAAATACCAAAGCTGAATAAAAAAAAAAAAAAAAAACTCAACCTACTCCATCATAGCCCACACTGCCCCAGCACGGCATTTAGTAAAAGTACATCGCTCATTGCTCACACTTGGTGCAAATTCCGAGTCACTTGAACTGAATGGAGGAGAGGAGGCTGTATACGACGTTATTGGATTCGGAAGTGAATGCAATGCACGTATCGTTTTTTGTGGTTCATTCTTTTGCTACGGTTTTCCATTCACTCGTGTTGTTGCGTGCTTTTTTTTTTTTTTTTTTGTTTTTTGTTTCTGAAGTTCCCGGAGTTACTGAAGTCGAGGGTTTACCCACATCTCTGTAACTTAAGTATTTCCCGATTGCATTATGCGACACAAAAGCGACCAGAGAGACAAAAACAAGCCATCAACTGGATGTCATTGTTGTGGCCCAAGAATGAGATGAGGGCAAAAAAAAAAAGGAAAAAGACACGAAAAAACTGACTGAAGTTATATTGCTTGTTTTTTTTATGCTGATGAAACGCGCAGGAACGCGACAATTGCACGCGCAAGAATCGCCATTTCGAAATCCTGAATAAATATTGTATAGAATCAAATGGTAGAACGTACTTGGAATGTTTACAATAAAAACAAAAACAAAAAAAAACCAAGTGAGAACAATTGCGAGCATGCACCGATTGATGATTGCTGAGTGCAGTTAGTCTTTAGCTGGAATTTTCAATATTTGGTAGATTTACATAAATTTTTCATTTTCATACCCATCCAGACTTGAGAGATAAGAGCTAGTTTAAAACCCAATATAAGAACAGATGGAATGGCTTACCTGAAAATATATAAAAATAAAATAAAAATTATTAGAAATGCTTGAATATAAGTATATTTAAAGGAATTTTTATAATATTTTAGACAATATTTTAAAAATATGCCAAATGATATGGTAAATATTTTAAATATTCTTAAAATTATTTCATCAGAATTATTTCATCAAAAGTTTTGATAGCTATACAAATATTGACAATAGCATTACGTCAATCCACACAAAACATAAACAAATATGCCATTTCAACTCTTGAAAGAACTTTGACCGGGTTTCAAATGAGACACCAGAGTCTACTGAAAGGTGCATCAATAAGAGGTGTAGGATTCGTTTTTTGAATAAAGCGAACAATTGTTTGGATGTCTCTCAAATTTGTATTGTATCACAAAGTAGACACATGGAGATTATTAATGAAACACAATATCTTTTAAACTTACCGATTTGCCTTAGCAAGCAGACCATAAACCTTCAACAATACAAATTTTTCCCTATGGATTCATAAAAACCAATTATAAAGCTGACTAAGCTTTGCTTAAAATCAGTCCTAAAGTTTGAACATCACTGGAGCAACACTTTGGGTTATCATTTTGGAGCATTGATGCTCAAACCCGCACAAATGTGCAGATAAGCTCTTGTGCTTTCACACGCATATAAAGCTCACGCATACAAAAAATCACCGCAGTGCGCTCTGGCATTTCAAGCTGTGAGACTGCGTCGCTAGATTTTTCAATGCACCCAAAAAAAATGTATGCATGAACTGTGAAATATGTTTTTAGTGAGGACAGAACAATATACATTTTTCATTTAGGTAATTTTATTAAAAATGTTTTATAATGAATGCTTCTAATGAAGCGCAATCTTTGCTTTTTTACACTTCATTAGTTAAAGCATTAGTTCTTTAGTTAAAACATTAGTTCATTAGCTGTTATGATAACATAAGATTCATTAAACAACAACAAAACAAAATATGACAACATAAATAGTTACAAAAATAATACATCATAAAAATAAGAGCCCAATTAACCTTAAGCGTGAACATCCTTTTGACCACTTCAAGACTAAAACATTTAAAAGTTTCACTTTTATTTAATAAGAAATGCAAAAATTAAAGAACTGTGAAATACAAAGCTTACACAATAGATTTCTCTCAGTGAAGAAGCCAAAAGCTCTCTTGAACAGACGCAAAAATGTCTATGTTGTAGAATGAGCAGCACTGCTTTGGAGCAACACTTTAAGTAAGCTTTGCTTAAAATCAGTTCCCAAGTTTGAACATCACTGAAGCAACACCTTGACAAGTGCAATAAATTGTTTTCACATAGTTTGAGGACTACAGTATTAAATCAACAGGGCAACAGTTTATGAAGCACTGCATTAGTTGCGAACAAAATGGTAGTGTCATTAATTTTTTATAACTATTTGTGCTCAAGAGTTGGCCGGCCGTGTTTCTTGCAATTTGTATTGCGAGAAGCGATATTATTCCATAGACATAGCTCATGAAATGAATTGTCAATAACTCTCAAGAGTTGGATAGCAGTGCCAAGGCATTAAATATCACCTACCTATAACCTATACCTATAATATAATGATGATGGTAAACAAATTTGCTAAAGTAGAAAATCAAAATGGAGGCTACATCAAGGATTTGTTTTCTCAATTTCACGAAATTTTTTACACAAGATTTTCACAATAAACATAGAACATGTCACGATTTTTGAACGAGTATGAATGAATGGTTTGGTAATTTTTGAAAATATTTCAAAATTAAAGAAATCTGTATTGTGGATGCTTTAAATCTCATAGAAGGATCGCAGATTAACCAGTGCAAACAATCGCTTTCTGTGTCACGTCTGCCATGCCGATGTCAGATTAAAGATATTTTTCCTGACATTTTTCGAAATAACACAAAACAAATTCTAATTCAAACAAAATACGAGTACGTCACCATTTGGATTTTTGGCGTCGAAAAATTTTATTTCTACACCAGAAAAATTGTAAGTTTGAATAACTTTATGTATCAAAATAATGTCAAATTAAGACATCAAGAATTAAAAGGTAAAAAAAAATCGATTAATGAGAAAAGCTTCCCGGGGAATTTAAAGCTTTTTGACGTGACAACAATGTTACGTTTTGCCGCGCAGGTTTCCAAAAAAGATGAAAAAAAGGCATATTTTTAAAATGCATCGCCATTCCATGGAATATTTACCCGCTGAGTACAGGTGCTGATGAAAAATAATGGTACGACACTAAAGGGTAGTTCTTGAACTACATGACAAAATTAAAAACAAGAAGAATAAGCAATTACACCAACAGCTCTTTTAAAGTGTTTGAGCCAATCTCACATTCTACTCTTCCTCTTGTATGCTACAGCAACGATGTTTGACAGAGCTGTGTCGCTATTGTTTTTGTTGTTGTTTTGCTCTCCAGTAAGAAACGCAGAGAGATTTAAACTACAGCTGTGGGTATGAGAATGCAAACATTTATTTTCAAATGACAAAACGTATAATATATTTAATTTTTTTATGTTATTTTTATTTTTCGGCACATCTGTGGTACAGTACCTTCCGAATAATATAAGTTTCATTACTTTTTTTTATTATAGACATTAAAAAAGTGTACGACAACATCCGATGTTTGCGTATTAATATATAAGATAACTGTTAAAAAACTGAAAACTAGTTTTGGTTTATTATTAGTATATCCTACAAGATTTCTTTTATGGTAGATAAAATATATAGAATTTAATTCACATACTTCAACATTTTCTAGAAGTTAAGTGATTGACACTCCTCCAGTTTGTGATTCTTCCACTTTTAATGGCTAAAATATTCACTAAATTAAAGCGGAAACGTATGGAAATCAGAATTCAAATAACATCAGTCTATTGATGACTTCTTAATTTAAACTGACAAAAGTCATTGCAAGCAATGACTTAACATTTCAGTGTCAAGGCATAAATTAAAAATCTTATATTGAATTTTTCTGGCAATTAACACAATTCTGTTAAAATATAAGCTAAAAGTACAGCTAACGAAAAATGACAACCGAATTTTCGATAATATTTAGGAACAATGGCCGGATGGAAAGAAAAGAAAAGAAGAAATCCTTCGTTAATTCTCAACGGATGGTAGTAACTGCAAATACAAAAGGAATACAATAAAACTTTTATAAGCTTGTGAAATAGTACATGGGAGACAAAGACAAAAATTGTCAAAAGTAATTATTTCAGGGATCAAGAGCTAGCTGCTGGCTACAACGACCTGGTGGTGGTGGTGGTGATGATGGTGATGGTGGTGGTGGTTGGGGGTTGATGGTGCGAAAAGAAAAACTTTTCCCATTAACATGCAACACAAATAGTCGTCGATACTTTTCTCTTGACTTATCGAACAAATTTATTTTGAATAATGTAACAGAGAAATCTTAATACATTGAATGTTGGAGAAGAGGTATGAGATGGACACAAGAGCACAAGTTGAGAGTAGATAGTTAAGCTTGAAAAGCTGGAAGGCGCAAAAAACGACGGCAAAGCGAATATTTATGGTAATGTTTTGGAATAATGAGCTGCTTGAAGTTATGACAAAACAAACAGGAGTAGAAGATATGAAGAAAAATGGCTGCAAAAGCAAAATAGTGTCAAATAAATATGAATAGAAATATGTAGGGTAAAAAAAAATACTGAAAACATAGAAGTATCAAAGAAGAGAAAACGTTAATATTTCGCAACAGTTCACCAAAAACTCGATTTTTGTAAAATTGTTGACCTTATTGCAGAATAGTCCACAACTCCGGTGAATAGGTTGTCATATTGTGTTCGACTTGCTGAACTCTGTAATTTTTGGGACAGGATCTCGAAGTACACGCCCGTATGCCATCGAGTGCATAACTTTTTGGGGAAATAATGTGTTCCCAAAAAAAAAAATTTTCATGAATCCAAAATGTAAGTATTTTTCTTAATAAAGACGCCATTTAGGAAAATGGTGCGCTCGAATTACGAAAATGATCAAGGAAAGAGCACTTATAGGTTAAATTAAAGTGTTCTTTCTCTCTTGTGCTCTTATTGTTCCCTTTATAGAAATTTAAAGCATTTATAGGATACATGTCTCTCAAATTTTGTATTTCCCGAGCTTTACTCTTACAAATTCATTGACGAAAAGAGATAAAAATTTATGCCACTTTGGGCCGAAACGGGTTAATATGTTATGAAATTTGTTTAAAATTATGTAAGCAGGCAAAAATTCTTGATTTGAATTCAAATTTTCTGTAATGAATAAATTATTTATTATTAGGGTAGACTGGATGCGGTTGAAACGGTGGACGGTTGAAACAAAGCGAATATTTCGACATCTAACTTGATGAGGTGAGGGGTACAAGGGAATAACGAATCGGGCGACAAGGCGAAACAAGATTTTTTATGTTGCTTCGCTCTTCGCGCACTGTGGTTGTGTATAGGAGGCTCCATTGGTTTTTTCAACGGAAAAGTAAGTATTCTTTTTTTGTTTGTAAATTTTTTCAATTATTATGGTTTCATTAAAATTAGAGTATTGAGAGCTTTATATCGTTTTAATTGAAGTTTGTAGAATATGTCTGTATGATAAGTTTTTATTCAAATTTATTATCATTCTTAGTGTGGTTGGTGGTTGGGGACAGAAATTCCTAATGTGTTTAACGTGGACACCTGCCGTATAGGCTTAATTCCACGTTGCTCCATAGCATGGGACCGAATCATTGCGTCGGCCTACGCCCCTTTGAGGGTTCAAAGGTACCAAATTAGCTCCATGTTGTGATGACATTTCGCAACCCTTGGTTTGGGTGGAGGCCTATCTAACACCTCTTTCGTACTAAGGGGTACAGCACCCGAGTTGAGAATGCAACTCCACACTGAGCAAAATTGCTCTACCCGCGATATAGGTAGTAAACCACAGCCACCACGATACTCCCCGAAGGGCCAACCCAATCAGTCGGCCTGACAAAGTCAGGGGCCGCCGACTACCCGTGGTACCAGTTTTTAAGTCTTTGGTCGGACTTCGCAGCAAGCTACTACCAGTTGAGCTCATCACAGCTCCGGACCGGTTGCCAAACATAAAACAAAAAATTTACTACTCCTCATTCACACACCATGCAAATCACGGACCATCTCATACAGACACAAAACACACAAATATTGCCACTAATTCCGCCTGGTACGCCGCCTCTCAAACACCTGACAAGCATACCGATTCAATTCAGCAATTTGCTCACTTGAGGCGAGCGCATTGCTTAAATCGAAATCACCATTCGCACGCAAAACACCCATTGCACGCAAATCACGAATGTCTTCATAAAAAGGACACTCACGAAGAACATGCAACCAATCCTCGCGGACTGACCCACAATCACACCTCTCAGTCACACTCAAGTTTCTTTCATGCAAGAATGCATTGAAAGAACCATGCCCAGTCAACAGGAAGCCCAGGCCCAAGCTAAAGCCAAAGTCTGGACAACCACTCACATACATAACGTCACGTATAAAATTATACGTGACCCTTCCATGCTGACATTCATCCCATCTAGATTGCCATCTAGACCGCACACACTCTATCAGCATAGCCTTCCATTCATTCTCATTCATACGTCTTACATGCGTATGAGAAACCCAATCAAACAATAAGGAGGGCACATCCTTCCGAATCCCGTAAGCAACACATTGCTGTATTACCACAAGATCAAGAGGTGGCACCCCCAACAACACTTGTAAGGCATCGGTTGATACCGTACGACATACAGGCATACACCCAATCAAAATGGCTCTCTGACAAGAGAGTATCTTACGATATCCCACAGCAGACCTGACTATACCACCCCACACAGGAGAGCCATAAGTTGCGCAAGCAACAAATAAACCCCCATACATGAGGCGCACAGCCCGCCTACTGAGGCCCCATTCACTCCTTAGCAGCCGACGCACTTTACCTACAACCGCCAAAAGACGGACCCTCACGTCAACCAAATGAACTAAAAAGTTCATTCGCTCAGATATGGTTATCCCCAAGTATTTGACTTCCGTCGCATACCTGAGGCTAACCTCATTCACACGCACACATGGATGTCGATTGGACGATAATCTGCCTTTCAGCAGCATCGTCACAGTCTTATCCATGGCCACACTCACACCAACACGCACACCCCAATCACATGCCATGCCCATGGCCACACATGCCTTAGTCTCCAGTTCAGCACGAGACTGACCTTCAACCAAGACAAGCAGGTCATCAGCATAAGCACAACACTTATACAGCTGCCGAAGTTGCCTCAACAAAGGATCCATCATGAGGTTCCAAATGAATGGACCACAGATAGACCCCTGCGGACAACCTCGAACAACATCCGTCCATACACATTGATTGACACCAATGACACATGCACGCCTGCCAGAAAAGTAACTCCTCCAGAGCTTACTTTCCCGACAGGTGGTTGGGGACAGTTGAAGCAGTTTAAAAAAAAAAAAAAAAAAAAAAAAAGGAGTTAATAATTAATGCTGTTGAATTTTGAGAAATATAATAGCAAATAGCAAAATAGGTGGCGGCCGTGGCGTAGTTGGTTAAAGTGCGTGGCCGCTATGTCAAAGAACTTTGGAAACCCAGGTTCGAACCCCAGCAGCGACAGAAAATTATTTGAATTAAAATAATTTTTCTGTAGGGCCGCCACCTCTCTGCAGACAATGGCAAACCTCAGAGAGTAATCAAATGCCATGTAAAGCTTTTTGAGAATAAGAACACTACGTTCATCGCCGTTCGGAGTCGGCGTTAAGCATGTAGGTCCGGTTCTCGGTCAATTGTGTACAAACTTAATAACACGCACAACACAATTGATCATAAGAAGCTAGGTCAAAGTCCTTTCAAGGGCTGAAATGGCCAGTTATTTATTTTATAATAGCAAATAGTACACAAACACCATAAAAAAATAATTGTCACCAACATCTGATTATTATATAAAATAAGTTATACTTAATATAAACTTTTGAAGGCTGATAACAAATAATGTAAGATTATAAGTATCGTAAACGACTTGAATTTAATAAAAAAATATTTATTATGTTCAACTATGCTATTACGAGTCGTAAAATATTATAAGACGATAAATAAAACAAGTTAATTTATTATATTTTTGTATAATTTACATGTGTTTCAATTGACCCAAGGCAATGTTTCAACCGACCATGGGGACGGTTAAAACAATTTAATTTTTTTAAATTTAATTTTACACATGAAATACAATACAATTATCTCAAATAACATTGCCCATCCGTAGACCAAAAAATGGTCTTTTATTTAATATATTTCCGTCATCGCTCCCTTAACTAATTCCGATGTAATGGATTATAAACAATTAAATGTTTCAACCGTACCCAGTCTACCCCATATTTTCTATTTCTATGCCTTTTCTGTATTAAGTATAAGAAAAAAAATTATTTTTCTATTTTTTCTGAGGTTTTTTATGTTATATTTTGTACGTTTTTCAAGTGATTTATATTTTGAGGTATTTTTATTTAAATTTAAATTGATCATTATTGATACTGTATTATTTGACTTCAGTAAAATGTTGATTGAGTTGATTTTATTTTTTTTTAGATTTTAAAAAAGGATTTCAGGTGGAATACCTATTCAGTCAAGTCTGCCTTGGTTCGAAATGGGGTGATAGATTAGTGGGAAGGAAACGGCAATCAAGTGAAAAAATTCAAGTAGAATGTTCTAAGCGTGGTGGAAAGCCAAAGAATCATGTGAATTTGAGTTTGATTTTTTTTTCTTAATTTTATTGTTCTCGTTTTAAGGCTTTTTTTTTATTTAATATGGATTTCGTTTTTTGTTTTTATTATTATCATAATTATGTATTATTTATTTATTTTTTTTTTTTGTGTTTGTAAATGAAATTTTTCAATTCATGGCATTTTTTAAAATTAGTTTTTCAATAATTTTTTGAACCCTGTATAAAATATTCAAAACTTTTTATGAATTTATTAATTTTTTCATACTTATTTAGTTATAAAATTTCGTTAAATATTGGAACAGTTATTTATTTATATTAACTTTTTTATTTTCTACTACTTTGACGGTTTATTTATGTTAGACATTTTTGTTTAATATTTTTTTTTTAATTTTACAATTTATATAATGTATTTAGTATTTAATAAGTATTCTATTAATTTAATTTTTGTGTTTAGTTTTCTTTTTTTCATTTAATTTTCTTTTTATTGGTTCATTTTCTTCGAATTATTTTATTTACTTTTTTTGTTTTTTTTTTTTTTGAAATGTTTGTTTTTAATTTTTATTTTAGTTGCTATTCTTATTTTAATTTTAATTTTTTAAATTTTTTTATATATAATTTTTATATTTAATATTTTTATTATAAATACATTTTATTTGCATTTTTAAGTGTGTTTCAATTTTTTATTAATTTTTACTAGATCATTAATTACATTTTTAAAATTTTTGTATTTTTTCAATTATACATATGTTTTTTAGTTACACTTAAATTTTCAAAATTTTTAAAGTTTGATAATTTAAAAAGATTCTAGATGAGATAAGATAAAGATAAGAAGAGAATGTAAATCTTACTAACCTTTATAATTTTTAATACTTTTATCATTGAGATATAAATGTTGTTTTTGTAATTGTTTTTTATTGTTATATTTATTTTATTTTTTTATTGTTTTTTTTTTTTTTGTTATATTTATTTCTATTTTTATTTCTGTTTCTGTTTTTATTTCTATTTCTATTTCTATTTCTATTCCTACTTCAATTTCTATTTCTATTTCAATTTTTTTTTTATTTTTATTTTTATTTTTATTTTTATTTTTATTTTTATTTTTATTTTTATTTTTATTTTTATTTTTATTTGTTAAATTTTACTCTCTGAATTTCTTGTGTTTTTATATTTTTAGGTACTCTTTTATTTTTTTTTTTAAATTTGTGTGATTTAATGTTTACAATAATATAATAATATTTTTACAAAATTTATTTGTTTATATGTATTTTTTAAACTTTTAATATTTTTTAAAATTTTATTTTATTATTTTTTATTTGTTAAATTTAAAATAATTATTTTTTTTTTTATTATTTTTTACTTATATGTAGAATTCCTACTTCTTATATGTAAATAGTTTTATGTAGTTATAATTTGTATTATATTAAATACATCAACACATTTTACATTTATATTAAGTAATTGTTATAAATGTAAATTGTTATAAATGTAAAAGTTTTACAACCCAACTCCGAATTGTCCGCGTCGTTTTCCGTCCGTTCACTTTGTTTGTTCGTTCATTTGTTCAGTTGTCAGTGTTTCAAATTTAGTAACTTAGTCCGTTTCTTGTCCGTTTGTCACTCCTACATTTATGAATTTCTTCACTTCAGATTTTTTACTTTTTATCATTTATTTTATTTAAGCCAGTTTTGACATATTAATATTTTTTTATTTTTAAGTTTTTTTTTTTTTTTTGTTGAAATTGTTCAATAAAATTTTTATTTTTATTATACTTGTTTTTTAGTAATCATTTTGTTTTTCAATCTTTTTTCAAAGGATTTTATTTCGATTGTTAGCAGATCCAAAATAGTAGTATTGATTTATATTTTTTGATGCGAGTGAAATTATTTAAGCCTATATTTTTTCCATATAATTTTTTTAAATTATTAAATTCTCATTTAATTATTTTTTTTTATACTTTTTTATTTTGCATACTATTTTTAGTTTAATATGTTTCATTGTTTGATCTTTTAGTTTTTTATTATTTGTTTTTATTTTATTTAATTTTTATTTTTTTTTTGTTTTTACTTGTTAATTATATATTTTAATTGTAGTCATTTTCGACATCTGAATAATTTCTTGAATATTTCTTTCTTATTTTTAATTTGTTTTTTATTTGTTTTATTTTTTCAATAAATGTTTGTTTTAATTATGCTTATTTTTAAGTAATCATCTTTTTTTATTTATTTTTTAATAGATTTAATTTCGATCGTTGGCAAATATAGAATAGTGTTATCGATTTGTATGTTTTTAATGCTAGTGAAATTATTTCAGCCGATATTGTTTTAATTATAATTTTTTTTTTAATTAAAAATTTCAGATTTTATGTTCTTCAAAGAACTTTTGTTGTTGTATCAACCTGTTGCTTCATAAATTATTTGGCATAACGCTCAAAATATAGTTCATAAGGATAAAATTAGTTTTTTAAGAATTATAAAATTAAATAAACATATTAAAATGTCACAATTTTATAACTCACTATTATTTTTTTATTATTTTTTTATTATTTTTTTTTTTTGTTTTATTTATATATTTCCCTATTTTCATTTTTAATTATTTTTCTTTACTTTTTCTATTGTTTAATATTTTAATGCTTTTTTTTTTAATTTTTTATTTTATTTTTATTTTTCAATCATATTCAGTGTTTTTTTTTTATTTTCTTTTAGTTTTTTTATTTTTTTTTTTTTTGTGTTTCTTCCTTCCTTTAGTTTAACATAATTTAGTTTTTTAGTTTTTATGATTAATTTTTTTTTTTTGTTTTTTATTTATTTGTTTGTTTTTTAATTTTTTTTTATTTTTTTAATTTTTTTTTTTATTTTTTTAATTTTTTTTTTATTTTTAATTTTTTTTTATTTTTTAATTTTTTTTTTTATTATATAATTTTTTTTTTATTATTTAATTTTTTTTTTATTATTTAATTTTTTTTATTATTTAATTTTTTTTTTATTTTATTTTTGAGTTGTTTAGTTTTTCAACATATTTTAATGTTATTTATTAGTTTTAAATCTCTTTAATAGACTTTTTGTGGGGTGATGCTATGCGGATTATTCAAAAACGATGCAGGCATTACAACGATCCATATTTCAGGTTTAATTTTTTGAGATAGAACCAGAAACCGTCAACAAGGTTTTTGGAAAGTTGGGTGGAAAAGACGCGTCATTGTGAAGCCAGCCGATGAAGCCACAAACACTGCCTAGAGCGTGTTTCAGAAATAATGGGAATTTTGATTCTTTCAGAATATTAATAAAATTCAGTTAAGTTACATAAAGATAGTAGCGCATTTAAGCAAAGATATTTTTGTCGGGCAATACCTCGGTTGCTTCCTCCCATAGATATATTCTGTGTGCATTTTCGAATACTTCATTCCCGTTTTAGCTTAATATGCACTTTTTCCCGCCAAATCTGACGACGCTAACTATTTTCCAAGTCAAGAAGTCAAACATGATAACAATATTTATTCTAAAACCAACCATCAGCAGTTTAATGAAGTAGGAATTTTTACATTTATAGTTGCTATTTTTTTAGAAATTTAACAGACCAAAAATTCTACCCAGCAAAAGTGTTAAGCCAGCAAAAAATCAAAATCTTTTGGCTTTGCACAAAGCTCACTTGGCCTATTTCGATGTGGTACACAAAAATATACCAACCTACAAGCCGGGATGATGTGTCGGTATATTTAAATGGATTTGAGTGATTTTTCCGCTTTTAAGCAAGTCATGTTTTGTGTCTGTGTCAGTGTCTATGTGTTTGAGCTTGTGTCGGTGTGTGGGCATGAGTTCATGTGTGTGAATTTTAGGTCTACATATTACTGGTTTTATGCTGAGACAAGAAAAATCATGTAATCCATTGTAAGCAAGTTGATTTCGAAAGCCTTGGGAAGCACACAGTTCACATTGTTACAAATTTTGAAGAATGCTGTACGAAAGGGGCGAAGAAAAAAGGATTGCCTAGAAAAGAGAGACAAAAGACAGGAATGAGGCGAACATAGAAGATTTTTCATGTTTGTGAAAAAAATGTTTCATAAAGTTGTTCAACTGTCAGTTGCATCAAAAGAAAAACAAAAAACTCAATAGAATTGATGACAGGTGGTAAGGAAATCTAGTTTCTAGTAAAGTCAAATACCACTTACCACTGCTTACAAGACTGATTGAAATGCTGTGATTATAGGGAATTCAGAAATCATTCCATTGAAATAACTGAAGTGAACTGAATAATTGCTCATTATCTGGAAATAGTAGCTGAAAATAGTAAAATCTGTAACATTTTTTCTAAAAGCTTTGAAAAAGCTCGTGAACTTTGCTTCAAAAAACAATCAAAGTGATATAAAACATCTGTACCAGAGAACTATTCTGAAAATTTTCCTTCTGTATCAACAGAAGAAGCACAACTACGGGAAGGATGAACCAACATAGAACATGAGTTAGAACGATGAGGTCAGGTATGGGTACCACTAGATGTGCGAAAACTTTCGGCTGTCAAGACAAGACAGTGTCGCAACCGCGTGTGCACTGCAGATATTCCACTTTTCATTTCCTGCCATTTTTTTTTTTTTTTTTTAATTAAATTTCTTTTCTCACATTTTCCAACATGAAGCATAAATAGCAAAAAAAGCTCTTTAAATGTGCTGCCAAAAATAACAAAAACAGAAAAAAGCTACACCAAGAACGCCAAGGAGGTAACACACTATAATGCACACACACACAAGAACATTAAGAAGCAGAAGAAGATAAAACAAAAAAAAAACAAAAACGACAGCAGCGACAAATAATTTTCACACACTAATTAACAACGAGGTGAAGATTTTTACAAAGAACACAGGCTGCTGCTGCTGCTGGTACAAGCTGGCAGGATCTCTTGAGAACTGACAACTGATGGGAAAGGGGGTGGTTGGGGGTACTGTTCATGTTTATGGCAAAGTTTAACAATACTGCCAACTTCATGCGGAGACAGACAGCAACATGCACAAAATTACAGGGTGGTAGGTTAAACGAGATGCTGCAAGCAGCTAGATAGCAATACAGACCGAGATAGAGTATCCAGAGATGCACTGCTGAATAAGATAGCACCAAATGTTCTTCATCACATTTATAAGTTGCATTTTTTAATATTTATGGTAAAAGTTTTTATTTTTGACTCAAGGGAAAATATAGCAGGAGAGAGAATGTAGCCCGTAACCCATAGCATTAGCAGCAGCTTCTTTGGTTTCTCCAGCTTCATCACTGAAGCAACTAAGGGTTGGTTTAATTAACCAGTTTAATGACAGCGTGATGGGCATATTTAATGCAACCACTTAGTCTGGCCTGACGACAAAAGTTATGAGTGTAAAGATATTGTATCTTACCTTTAGTAAAAACTTCCAGACTAGCATATGGCAGAATACAGCGTTGCAAAATATGCAATAAACACATATTTACAATTTTTATACATTTTGATACAATTCAGTGCAAATTAGCAAAAAGGCGAAAGTATGCAATTGCTTTTTTTGTCATAGATCAGGTTTACTTTGCAATATTGCAAAACAAAAGCAATTGGCGTTAATTTCTTTTTTTTTTGTTTTTTTCACTATTCCACTTTCAAAATAATTTTTGCTTTCATTTTCAGATATCAATTTGTTTTTATTGACAAAATTGAGAGCAATTGCAATGTCGGAAGAGCATTTTGTAAATAAATGCAATGGGTTTTCGGTATAGCATTTATGCATTGTTGTAGCAAATGAGGTTGGGTACAATTTGTTATAATTGCAAAAGGTGCAAATATTTTTCACATTTGCTATGATGCAAGACATGATCAGATCAGTTTGCATCAGATCATGAACAGACCTAATATATTATAATAGCTGATTGAATAACTTATCTGGTCCTCTTATCCGGTGCAAATAAGCTAGATATATTATGCATTTGCATTTCTTTCCATAGATCAGGTGTGCTTTGCAATATTGCAAAAAGGTTTATTTATTTTTAAATTGAGAGCATTTGCAATGTATGAAGAGCATTTTATAAATAAATGCAATGGGTTTTCGGCACAGCATTTATGCAAAATTGTAGCAAATACAATTTGGTACGATTTTTTATGATAGCAAATGGTGCATATATTTTTTTATATTTGCTATGATGCGAGACTGTTTGCATCAGATCGTGAATAGCCCTTATATATTATAATAGCTGGTTGAATAGTTCATCCCATTCTCTAATCCGGTGAAAATAAGCTAGATATATTATGCATTTGCATTTCTTTCCATAGATCAGGTGTGCTTTGCAATATTGCAAAAAGGTTTATTTATTTTTAAATTGAGAGCATTTGCAATGTATGAAGAGCATTTTGTAAATAAATGCAATGGGTTTTCGGTACAGCATTTATGCAAAATTGTAGCAAATACAATTTGGTACGATTTATAATGATTGCAAATGATGTATATATTTTTTATATTTGCTATGATGCAAGACTGTTTGCATCAGATCGTGAACAGCCCTTATATATTATAATAGATGGTTGAATAGTTCATCCCATCCTCTAATCCGGTGAAAATAAGCTAGAAATATTATGCAATTGCATTTTTTTTTCCATCAGGTTTACTTTCAGGTTTACTTTCAGGATCAGGTTTACTTTGCAACATTAAAAAAAAAGCAACTCACTTAACATTGAGCACTCAAAACAATAATACCCACCGTTTATATATAAAGATATAAACTTAACTCTAACTCTTTGATTTCTTTTTTTTTTGTGTATTTATAATAAAAGTATAGAAATAATTGTGCCTTTAATTTTTAGCTATAGAATAATGCTTATTGACAAATTGTATAAACAATACATAGCATACTGCACTATTTTTTGGTTTTTTTTTTTTTATTGAAGTGAGCGTATTTGCAATGGCGTTGGCAAAGATTGTAAAAATATGTAGAATGTTTTCAGAATAGCATTTATGCAAAAGCGTTGCGTATTAAGATTAGTACAGTAGGGGTATTCACGATCCGGTGCAAATGATATAGCAATATAATTCAATTGCATTTATATGTCATAGACTGTGTTTGTAATTTCTCAGATTAACTTTGCAATGCAGAAAAAAATACAATTGACATTGTGCACTCATATCAATTGCAGCCACTGGACATGTTGCAGAGCTCTATCTCAACATTTTATTTAAAATCGAACATTTCTGTTTATAAAAATTTACCGTTTTATTATTTATTTTCATTTCATCCTCAAATAGTTTTGACTTTCAAACAATGTTTACTGACAAATTGCTTCAGTAATGCACATATGTGACCCGGTCTATGAAAAGGTGCCTTATGACTCAAAACCAAATTTCGAGAAATCAGCTATTAAAAAATAAAAAATTCAATAAAATTCAGTTTTTCTTTCATTTGTGCTCTTCTTTCTCTACATTTTTAGTACACTTCTAAGCAAGTTAGGACTTTCTGCTTTTCACCATGTGAAAGAGCGTCTCAAACTCTATCCGAACCAAACAAAAAAAGAAAAATAATTTTTTGAGTCATAAGGCACCTTTTCATAGACCGGGTCACATATGCTATTTTGCATATTGTAGTACCTATTTTTTTATTGAAGTGAGAGCATGTTGTAAAAATATGCAATAGGTTTTTGTATAGCATTTATGTAATGGTATAGCATAGGCGTGGTTGCAAACATATTTCACATTTGCTATGATGCAAGACTATTTGCAATGGTTGGTGAACAGTCATTGGGTATGATATTACTTTGATGGGTAAAGTTTGATGGTTATGGAGTGATGTATTTGGTATGATAGATATGGCATAGTGGGTATGGCATGATTGGTATCGTGGGCTGGTGTGGTATGGGTTGGTAAGCTTTAAAGCTTTACAGCTTTACAATATCAAGCTTGGTGGGTATGGTACATTTGATATTGTAGGTATGATACAATAAATATGCCTGAACAGATATGATACGCAGACTTTCTGATATGATAGGTGATTGATGTGATGGCTAATTGATATGATGGGTATTATATGCTATATAGAGCACGTATGATTATGATTATAAATGTTATGATTTAGTTACAATGGCTGTTTGTAACAATTTTTTCTTCGGAAAAAATGTTCGGACGTAGCAAAATGCCCGCCACGCATTTTTTTCTTAATGTGAGAGAACAAGAACTTATTGGTAGGGACTGTAAAGTGGATGATCTATCAATGATCCTCGAATTTTGCACATCGTAAAATTTGCTCGAATTTTAAGCATATTTTAGATTCGAACACAGTACTTATTTCAGGTTTAATACCTTACTCAAGTCAAGTCTGCCTTTTTCGAAAATGGGACGATAGATTAGTCTGAAGCAATCAAATGAAAGATGTGGAAATGTTCTAAGTGTGGTGGAAAGCTCTAGAAACAAGTGAATTTGAAACTGTGACAAGTGCAATGCCTTTATTTCAGTCAAATCAAGTTACTATGCTATACTCTCCACAAACTATCGCCACCATCAACTTCAACTTTGGAGTCGTAAATACTAATGAATTTTTAATTTCAGTTGACTGGAAATGAGGAAAGAAATAAAGAAAAGTAAATGCGTGCGACTATACGCAACGAAAAAAAAACGTTTATCGTCAGTTTGCCGCAAACGAACTTCGTTTGTCCTGCTTGAAATCGTTATTTGCAAACGTTTCAACGGCTGTCTTAAAAGAAGTCAGTTACGGTAAACGCGTCATTTAGTTGCAGGAAATTAATTTTGTTTGTCATAAGCGCAAGTGATTTTTAAATTGCAACAATTGAAAAATTTGGTTTTCCCAAGTGAAAACTTCGTTTGTTTTTCCCTTTGTTGTATAAACACAACGCTTATAGTTCAGAGTTACTTTTTGGACAAATCGTTACAAATAAGCAAATTGGTAATTTGTTTAATACGCGGACGGTGATAGCTACAGAGGTGAGATGAGAGCAGTCCATAAGAAAACGAACGGATATAGGGCGAGAGATAATTAATAAATAATAATGATCAAAACAGCTTGTGGTATGTAAATAAGATATATTTTTAAGTTGTTGACAACTGAATATTCGTTTGCAGCAAATACAACTCGCAAGCGAAGTGTAGTAGGTGAATTTCTCAGTTGTGGTAAACGAAAAATTTCTTTGCGTGTATGGGATGGCCGTGAATCGAACCTGAGACCTCTGGATTGGCAGTCAAGCTCGCTAGCACGTACCTACTGAGGCCTTAACAATCGCCAAGGGACCATCTATTCAATAATACACATTTGCAACCCTGCAACTCTTGCGTCTGGTTAGGCACTCTTAAGAATATTGACAAAATTAGTTTAAGTTCAAAACCTTCAAATTAAAGGCTCAAAAACTGTTTACAAAACCGAAAAAAATATTTTTTTTTTCAGATGAATCAGTCTACAGATATCTTGCTCACCGCAAATTTAATATCTTTCGTGGCATTGCACTTTACTACCTTATCGACGAATATATTTGGACAAAAATGTCTAGGATGAATCTTGAATTTGTACTTTAATAATTTAAATAAAAATTTTGGTCTAAAATAAATACAGGTTTAAAAAAAATTTAAAAAGTGTCTTATTTTTTTGAAAAACTCCCGGAGGCCCTTAAGACTTTTCTATCAGAATTTTTTTGTATTGTTTTTTTTTTTTTTTTGTTTTGTGTTGTGTTGGACTGTGTCGCTGAAAAAACAAAAAAATACTGCAAAAATAATCAACTCCACTTGTTCCTTTGTTATTTTTTCATAACAACCATGTTAATATGACAACCAATTTATTTGCTCTGTACAAGGACGAAAACTTTGTCATAAATAAAGCTTATGACAAAAAAAAAATTATGAGAAGATATAAAAAAGAGAACATTTGAACTAAGCTTACAAGAAAAAAAACAAAAAGCCAAAAAAAAAAATTAAACCGAAATGCTTTCACCAGCTAAATAATTTTTCATTATCTCAAAATTACTACCATCTACGTTATGCTCACTTTCAGTGAAATACTCGTATCCTTGCTACTCCAAGCTTGGTGCATATTCAAAATTAGCTGCTGCCCACCTAATCGGATTATAAATTCAAATTATATTCAATTATAAATAAAATTTCATAATCCTAAAATACTATAACATCTGAGCTTCGTTTTTGGCTGGTTTTTTTTTTTTTTGTTTTTTCTTTGTTTTGCTTTGCTCTGCTTTTTGGTTTTGTTTTATTCTGCAAGCCAAAAATGTATTAGCGAAGCCAGCATAAAGCACCCGCAATGCAAACACAGGCACACTAAATTAATAAACATTCACACACACACACAAATTCTCGCTCATACATTCAAAGTATAAATTCTTCCATTTAAAGCTTTACATATCATAAATACACAAAAACTAAAACAAAGCTTAATTCAAATAAAACACTTACTAACCGCACAAACACGCACGAACACACACACTTAGCTGTACATTAGCCAAAAGCTCACATGTACATAAATGTAACAAAGTTGATTTTAGTCTGATTAAAAGCGACAAAACTACCAGCTAGGTGTGCTTTTTCTTCTTCACCGTTACTTAATTATATTAATTAAACAAATCTCAATATTTGCAGTTAGCTTTTGTGCAGCAGTTACAATTACAGTTAAGTTGCTACACCCTTGAACGCAATGAATATTTAATAAGTTGCCTTTGCTTTTTATTCGGTCACTGTAGCTTGTTGTTGTTAATTGAATGAGAGCAGGTAAATTTTTAATGTGGTGCATGTCGAAGCTTTTAGTTCAACGACTTTGAGCAGTTGGCTAAGCTTTAAATGCGTTTCTCAGTAAAGCTGAACTTTTGATGATGCCCTGCTTAGTTACAATTAAAGCTGCTTCTTCTACATCACGCTCCCACTCTCCCACCCACTTGGCTAAGCTTTAGTAAATGAATGGATTATCAGTGAAGTTGAACATTTGATGATGTTCTTTTTAATAACAATTAAAGCTTCTTCTCCATCACTCTCCCACCTCTCCCACTGATAAGACAAATTTATTTAAGTTTGTTCGTAGAAACTTTGTCTGATAAGTTAGTCTGTTTTTTTTATTTTTTTTTTTTTTTTTTGTTTATTTTATTTCTTTTTTTTTATCGATTTTATTGCCAGAACAACTTAATTCAATTTCGAACTTTTTGTTTTTTTTTTTTTCATTGTTATAGATTTTAATCTCAAAATAAGATTCTTTTCCATGAAATTGATTCACTGATTAATTTGCAAGAACAGCAACAAGAACACAGAATCTAGGATAGCGACGACGACGACGAATGACTCACATTTGTAGGTCCTTCGCCAATACCTTAACTTCCGGTCCAACGAGTCCTTGGTTTCTATTAATCTCAGCCACTGTGTGTATAAAACAACAACAACTCAAGGGAAAAGCAAGCCTTATTCGAGCATGTTTTCCTTGCTTTCCACCTACTTCATCGCAAGCCACGTTAACAAAATAACAACAAAATAAATATCAACAAAACAAAAACAAAAACACACAACTCACGAGAAAAAAGTAAAAAAAGATGCAAAAAAACAAAAAAAAAACAATAATTGCGAAGCATGAAATTGCAAATTGAATTGTAAATGAAAGATTCAATAGTTTGTGTTCTACTTTGTTGTTGTTGGTGTTTCTTTCCTGATTTTGTTTGTTTCTTTTTTTATCTGTTTGTTGTCAATTGAATGCGATAATGTCTCTGATTGGGCACAAATGGGCAGAAAAAAGCGCGGAATTAATTTCCATTGACATTTTGATTTGTTTCGAAAACTTTTGGCGAAAGTGAAAAAGCTTTAATTGTTTAGCCAATAATGCAATTTGCTATGGTATTTTTTTCCCATTATGGCCCGAAGATGTTCCATATTGTTTGGAAGGCCAAACTTTTCAGTTAGTATTCAGAATTAAAAATGTATGTTGATATTAACAAAAATTTGTACAGAATCGTAACTATTGGCCAGACTATACCATTCTTATTCTTGACTGGATTGCCGAATGACGAGGACATTCACTAGTAAATTGCCTTCCAGAGTGAATTGGCGCAATGGCGCTCCGACGTTGTCTCCAACATTACCTTCTATACTGATGGTTGCAGGATGAGTTGTGAAATAGAAGCTGGTTCATACTCAGATAAACTGGGCGTTGCAAATTCCTTCAGTCTTACGGACTCAATCAGCGTTTTTCAGCCAAAACTTCTAGAGATAAGGGAAGCTTGTTGGGCTAAAATCGTGCCAGCACTACAACCTGAATGCTAGCATTTCGTCGGACAACAGCTATCAGATCTCTAGCTAGATCCCTAGCTAGATCCCTAGCTACATTAAAATTCAACACCAAACTGGTTAAGCAGTGTAAAGACGAACTAGACAGGCTGAATCTCTTACTTGAGATTATCTTGGTTCCCGGCCACAGAAGCATTTTTGGTAATGAAAAAGCGAATGAGTGGCTAGGCTTGGCTCCTCCCTGGCCGTTTCAAGAGCAAAACCAGTCTTAATTCCATTGAATGCGGTGAGGCGAGGGGTTTATTCTCACTACTTTAAGATTAAAAGTAATTTAAGATTGTAGACGAAGACCTGGAGACAACCTGTAAGACAGGAAGAAAAATGTGGCCTTCATATGAACTACGATGAACTCGCGAACTGCTATCAAGATCTGGAGTTGACAAAGTTAAAATCACAGCTATCAGTATGGGACACTGGTACACGGAAGAATTGCTATTTCCTTCAAACTCCACTGTCGTAGCTGGAATTATCCTAGTGAAGACGAGACTTTAAGACACCCAGCACTGACAAGATGTAGATTAAGTACTCTTAGTAAAGCATTCTTTCACAATCTAGAGGAACATTTATCTTGAAAATCCAACAATCTAGTTATTTTTGTCAATCGCACTCGCTGGTTCTAAAGGTTTTAGAAGTACTATACCAGTACACTATGTACATGAAAGCAGCTAAATTGAGAAAATTCAAACCAAATCAAAGCAATCCAAACCAAACCAAACCAAACCAATCCAAGCCAAACCAAATTAAACCAAATCAAACCAAATTAAACCAAATCAAACCAAACCAAACGAAACCAAAGCAAACCAAATTTTACCAAACCAAACCAATCCCAACTAAACCAAATCAAACCAAACGAAAGCAAGCCAAACCAAACCAATCCAAATCAAACCAAACCAAACCAAACCAAACCATATCAAACCAAACCAAACCAAACCAAAATAAACCAAACCAAACCAAATCAAACCAAACCAAAATAAACCAAACCAAAACAAATCAAACCAAACCAAACAAATCTAAACCAAACCAAACCAAACCAAATCAAACTAAACCATACCAAAACCAAACCAAGCCAAATCAAACCATAACAAACCAAACCAAACCGAACCAAACCAAACCAAATCAAACTAAACCAAAAAAGCAAACCAAACCAAATCAAAACAAACCAAACCAAACCAAATCAAACCAAACCAAATCAAACTAAACCAAACCAAAACCAAACCAAGCCAAATCCAACCACAACAAACCAAACCAAACCGAACCAAACCAAACCAAATAAAGCTAAACCAAAAAACCAAACCAAACCAAATCAAAACAAACCAAACCAAACCAAATCAAAACAAACCAAACCAAAACAAATCAAACCAAATCAAACCAAACCAAACTAAACCAAGCCAAACCAAACCAAATCAAACCAAACCAAAGCAAAACAAACCAAACCACTATTATGTGCACGATCTCAACAAGCTTAACATGGCATTATTAACTCCCTGAGGCTTGCCATTATTTGCAGAGAGGTGACGGCATATCAGAAAAATTAATTTAAATTTAAAAAATTTTCGGTGTCAGCTAGTTTCGAATTAGCATGGAATGGTACACCCACTCTTTAGTTTTTAAGACTCATATAAATGAGTTTTTATCGTCATAATGCGATCAAAAAAGACTCTTTTATAGGTTGTGGGCCTCAAAATATGATTCATAATAATGACTGTTTTATGCCTCATTTAAGACTCAAAATTAAGACTCTTTTAGGACTCATATTTAATACTCTTTTAAGACTCATAATAAAGACTGTTTTAGAACTCATATAAATGAGCCTTTTTAGACTCAAAGTAAAGACTCTTTTAAGAGTCATATTTAATACTCTTTTTAAGAATCATGTAATGGAATCTTTAAAGACTCATATGAAGTCTATTTCAGAACTCATAGAAGTTATTATTTTAAGAGTCATAAGTCTCATGTTAAAAGCTCCTTAATGGTTTAAAAACTCGTTGTAAACACTAATTTCTGACATTGATATGATGTTAATCAAACCTCAGAAAATGCTTTTCGCCACTCTGGTGTACTATAAAAGACTCCGTCTTGTACAAAATTATTTAAATAAATAATAAAAAACCCTTTTGCGCGAAATTATCGTATGTGCCATTTTTCAAATTTATTTAATAATATTAATAATAAAAATAAAAATATTTCCATATTTTGCCATTCATCGTACTCATAAAACACGCATAAAAAATACTCTTTTTGGAGTCTTATTTTCGAGCAACCCATTTACAATCATATCAAATACTCCTTTATGAGTCTTTTTATTGCGTACTCATAAAACACGCATAAAAAATACTTTTTTTTTTAGTCTTTGAGCAATCATTTCAAAACCATATCAAATACTCCTTTATGAGTCTTTTTATTGCGTATTCATAAAACACGCATAAAAAATACTCTTTTTATAGTCATTTTTTTGAGGCACTCAGAAAATGTTTGCAGGGAATACATTAATTGATGAAATTATTCAGACACATTTAAATACTTTTTATTCCAGTTAACCCTTTTTGGCCCAGAGTGTAGATTTTTACCCGTGTACTTAACTAGGGTTTTCTATGAAACTAAAGGGTGTTCCATTAAGACGTGTGGTACTTTGATTTTGAGTAAAACGCAAGCGGTTCAGTTTTTTTCCAAATATTTTATTTCGTTCGAAAGGTCACACAATAGGACTATGTGTGAAAAATTATTTCGTGGATATGTTCACCGCGACTATTCCGTAGATATCTAACTCTTTCGGCCAAATTTTTGATGACAACCACCGATGTAATATTGCTTTTCAAGTCTGGAATCGTCTTCGAACTATTTGCATAGACTTTATCCTTCGTGTAACCCTACAGTAAAAAGTCTAACAGAGTCATATCGCATGATATGGGCGGCCAATTCACATCGCCGCGATGAGAAATTCAAATCGCATGATATAGGCGGCCAATTCACATCACCGCGACGAGAATTTACACGGTTCGGGAATAAGTGAAGCCACGCAAATAGTCCAAATTGAGGCTAGTTGTGTGTGGTGTAGCGTAGTTGAGTTGAAACCACATATCGTCCAGACCCTGAGCTTCAACCTCCGGCACAAAATGGTCCTCCAACATAGTGTGATACTGCTCAAAGTTGACATTTTCGGTGTTTCCGTCCTCATCTTCGAAAATAAAACGGCCCGATGATGCCTCCGACCCATAAATCACACCAACAGCGACTCGCGGTGGATGCATTGGCGTCTGCACGATCACTTGTGGATTTTCCGAGTCTCAGATACGGCAGTTTTGCTTGTAAACATAGCCGCCGAGGTGGAAATGAGCCTCGTCCGAAAAGATGATTTTTTACAAAAAATTATCATCTTCAGCAATTATTAGCAATGCCCAATCAGCGAATGTACAGCGTTGTGCATAGTCACGAGGCGACAGCTGTTGCGTCAATTGGACTTTATGTGGGTGTATCTTCAAGACCAAGCGCAAAATTCGATGGAGATCGCGGAAATGGCCAATTGTTGCGAACGACGTCGAATAGATATGTGGGGGGACTCGACGACACTTTCAGTTACCGCAGCAATATTCTCAGCACTGCGTGATGTCCGCACTCTGATTGGCTTCGGAACATCAAGTACGGACCCAGTTTGATAAAATTTATTCACAATGTTGCGCACAGTTGCTTCACTAATGTGGTGATTGCGACCCCATTTTTGATGAATCGATCTTAGCGTTTGAACCAACGACTTGGAATTTAAGATCCAAAATTCGACGGTTTCAATGCGTTGTTCTTTCGTGTAGCAATCCATAACTAAAATCCTAACTGTCAAATTGACAATGACACAAAATATGGCGGACAGGGGTCGATGATGCAGGTTTTAATCAAAGTATCACACCCACTATTGGAACACCTTTTAAAATTTGTAAAAAGTATTTGTTGATTTATAAGTAACATTTGCTATGTTTTTTATCATGTATGTATAACGATCATCTTGGATCAACCACGCCCACAAAATATCCTTCTAATAACTGAGTGTCTACAAGAAGTTAATGTTTTAATTAAAAAATTAAATGTACAAGGTGGCGCAAAAATAACCTCCCGATGTTTTTTGGCTGTAATTTAAAAAAAAAATGAAAAACTTTGATTCTTCTTGTGGATTATTTTTATTTGGTCTTTTAATTTTTTTTACATCAAGTCGAGAATATGATGTCATGTAAATGGCCGCCGCCACAGTTGATTGTCATTTGAGCCCTTTTTATGGCATTTTCCATCACTTCGGCCAAAACTTCCGGCGATAGGTCCTCACATTCTTGACGGATATTGTCTTTAAGAGCTGCAAGAGTCTGAGGCTTGTTGACATAAACCCGCAACTTCAAAAATCCCCACAAAAAGAAGTCTGGAGCGGTCAAATCAGGCGATCTTGCTGGCCAGTGCAAATCGCCAAATCGGGAGATTAGGCGCCCGGGAAATGCATCCTTCAGCATATCGGTTGTGGCACGTGCAGTGTGTGCCGTTGCACCGTCCTGTTGGAACCACATGTTTTCCAATCCCAATTCATCAAGTTGCGGCAAAAAGAACTCGTTGATCATTGCTCTGTAGCGCTCACCATTCACAGTAACCGTTTGGCCCGCGACGTCTTGGAAGAAAAAAGGTCCGATGACTCCTCCAGCGAAAACAGCACACCATACAGTGACTTTGAGCGGGTGTAATGGCTCTTCATGGGTTACACGCGGATTGTCAGTGCCCCAGAAGCGTAAATTTGGCTTATTTACGTACCCGCTAAGATGGAAATGGGCCTCATCACTCATGATTATTTTTGATGAAAAATCATCTTCCTCTTGGTGGTGATTAAGGATGGCTTGAGCGTATGTTAGACGCGATTGGCGGTCAGCAGCTAACAGCTGATGCACCGTCTGGACTTTGTACGGAAGCATCTTCAAATCTTGTACCAAAATTCGCTGTAAAGACCGTCGACTGATACCCTTTTGCGTGGCACGTCGTCTGGTCGATGTCGACGGCGCTTCCATGACATCCTCGGCTACAGCAGCAATATTCTCTGCAGAACGGCTACTCCGGGGTCTGCCATGCCTGGCAGCATCTCGTGTTGTGCCAGTCTCTTCGAGGCGAGCGGCTAAACGTCGCAGTGTTTCACCAGTAGGCGTTGGACGGCCAGAAAATCTGCGGCGAAATTCACGTTGTGCCAAAGTCACCGACCAATTATTGGTCAAATAAATAGTCAGCAATATTCCGCGTTCTGGAGCAGTGTACCGTAACATTGTTTATTAACGTGTATCTCGCATGTGTTTACTACACAAATGTCAAAACAGAACTGACATTAGGGGCCAATCGCAAAATTTATAGCATTTTCTGATAGGAGGATTACTTTTGCGCCACCTTGTATGATAAAAGTTACATTCGTGATATGTTGCGAATGGATGGTAATACTGTTGAGAGGAAAAATTATTATCTTTATATTCATAAACTATTAATTTTTGTCGTAAAAATGTATATATTGGTCCAATGGGTAGAAAACTACCACAACTGTTACTCAAAAATGATTACAGATAGGGAAACAATTCTGATAAATTTTTCTTGATTTGGACCAAAATAGCTTGGGTTTTAAACTTCAGAAAAAATTTCGACGGGATACGGCACCGGATCAAAATAGGTTAAGTACACTTTAAACAAAAAAAAAAAAAAAAACATTTTTCTATGGTCTAATCACTAAAATTTAGCTTCGGAGTCATTTAATGTAAGAAATGGGAAAGGTTAACCATTACAGTGGATGGTAGTTTATATCTGTGACACATAAAAGCGAATTCATGCTATTACGTATCTAATATATTTAATATTATTGAAAAAGTTGGAATTGTACACATATATTGTTTTTTTTGTTTTTTTTTGTTTTTGTTGGGCACTATAAACAGTCTTAGATGTTGTTAAGAAAACTGTATGAAACCCATTAAATTAACTCAAAAGAAAACAACACAAGAAGCCAAGTACACAATAAGATATTTGCACATGCGAAGAAACATACACAGAAAGAAAAAAATATATTAGAAAGGTAAGAATGTGTGAAAAAAAAAATTATCCACACCAGATGCAGGTGCTAAGTTTTAAGTTTTCGCAGTTGCTATCTATATTGTTTTTGTTTATGTTAAAGCTGTAGTTGTTGTTGTTGTTAAATTTTCCATTTGGCTTTTCTTTTATCTGTCATAAAATTTTATGATTTTAGCACACGAGCTGGAAATGAAAAGCAACACATAAAAAAAAAACGCACAAAACAACCAAGAACAACAGAATCGGAGAAAAGCTGAGCTAAAGTAAAAAAGTCAAAACAAGAGAATTTGTAGCCGTCAAGGATGTTTTATGCATGTAGGTTTGTAGGTGCAAAGTTAGATAGGTAGGTACGCAGGTAGGTAGGTAAGTGAGTGGAAAGCACAAAACACAAATACACGCACTTATTTTTTGTTTTCACTTATTCTTAGTTGGCTGCAGCGTATTTATGTGTGTGCAATGAACACTTAACAAAACTCATTGAAAAAAAAGAGGAAAAGTAAAGAACCCCATTTTACCGCGGAATCTGCAAATTACCAAAGCTAGTAAGTGTTTTGCGCAAATAACTGTAATTAAAAATGCAAAGTCCACACATACATATTTAAGTGCGAGTAAAGTCGAATAAGAACACGTTCGCTTAAAAATCAACACAAATTCAAACATAAATTGTTGAACATTAAATAAATGTGCGTTTTAAGACATATTTTTAATTCGAAAAAAGTAAGATAAAAACTTTAATAATATAAGAAATACGCAGTCGGATGGAGTAAAAACTTATTTCTTTGTAGATGAGATTTCTTGGAAGGTTGCTTTTTATTTTGCATAATTTTAAGCAAAAAGGTTTTACTCTCTTTCGACCATATTTTTTATTACATTAAGATCAGGAAAAGTTTGCAAAATAAAAAAAAAGTGTCGGCTGCATATCTACACAGCCGGAAGTATTAACGTAACAACGTCAAAGTTTTGTTTTGAATTTTGATTTTTGGTTTTTTTTTTGTTTTGCTTTTGCCTTCTTTGCTTTTGTTTTTACTTTTGAATTTGCATTTGTTTTTGCTTTTGCATTTACATTTGTATTTGCATTTGCATTGGCTTTTACTTTTGCATTTACATTTGCTTTTGCTTCTGGTTTTGCTTTTGGTTTTGATTTTGCTTTTGCTTTTGCTTTTGCTTTTGCTTTTGATTTTGCTTTGCTTTGCTTTTGCTTTGCTTTTGCTTTTGCTTTTGCTTTTGCTTTTGCTTTTGCTTTTGCTTTTGCTTTTGCTTTTGCTTTTGCTTTTGCTTTTGCTTTTGCTTTTGCTTTTGCTTTTGCTTTTGCTTTTGCTTTTGCTTTTGCTTTTGCTTTTGCTTTGGCTTTGGCTTCTTCATTTTCAATTTGCATTTGCATTTAGATTTTCATTTGCTTATGCATTTGCATTTTCATTTACATTTACATTTACATTTACATTTGTATTTGCTTTTTCTTTTACTTTTGTATTTTTGCTTTTGCTTTTGCTTTTGCTTTTGCTTTTGCTTTTGCTTTTGCTTTTGCTTTTGCTTTTGCTTTTGATTTTGATTTTGATTTTGCTTTTGCTTTTGCATCTGCGTTTGCATTTACATTTGTTTTAACTTTTTGCATTTGATTTTGCTTTCGCTTTTGCTCTTGCTTTTTACGTGTATTTTTAATTGTTTTTGAATTTGCATTTGCATTTGCAATTGGTTTTGCATTTGTATTTACATTCGCATTTGGTTTGGCATTTGCTTCTGCATTTTTATTTGCATTTGCATTTATATCTGCATTTTTTTATGCATTTGCTTTTGCATTTGTATTTGCATTTGTATTTACATTTGTATTTGCATTTGTAGTTGCAGATGCATTTGCATTTGGATTTGCATTTTTAGCTGCATTTGAATTTAAATTTTTATTTGCAGTTGAAGTTGAATTTGCATTTGATTTTTATTTTGCTTTTGGATTTTTGTTGCATTTGTTTTTGCATTTTAATTTGTATTTGCATTTACTTTAGCATTTGCATTTGCATTTTGATTTTTATTTACATTTGCATTTGCATTTGCTTTTGCTTTTGCTTTTGCTTTTGCTTTTACTGTTGTCTTTATTTTGCTTTTTCTTTTGCATTTGTCTTGCTTTTGCTTTTGCTTGTGCTTTTGCTTCTGCTTCTGCTTCTGCTATTGCTTTTTTTATCCATCCAAACATGGTGCCATTCACGTTAGATTACACGGTCCCCACAAAGAGTACTCAGAACGCCAATTGACTTTTTTTTTTTTTTGCTTTTGCATGTGTTTTTGCATTTGCATTTGTTTTTGTTTCTCTTTTTGGATTTGTTTTTGCATTTGAATTTGTATTTGCATTTACTTTACGCCATTTGATTTTAATTCAAATAATTTTCTGTCGCTGCTGGAGTTCGAACCCGGGACTTCAAGTTCGTTGACATAGAGGCCACGCACTTTAACCAACTACGCCACGGACGCCACGAAAAGGAATAATATAAGGAGTAAAACAAAGATTAGAGCATGGAATTGGACAAGGATTAGGACAAAATTTCAGAGAAGGATTCTGAAGAGGACTACGGTACGGATTGGAACAAGGATAAAGACAAAGATTTTAAGACACACCTTTAATAATATTTAAGACAAGATTGGGAAAAGGATAACGACAAGAATCGGGACAAGAATTAGAACAAGGATTTGGACACACTTAGGACAAGATTTAGGACAAAGTTTGTGAAATGAAGTCCATAATTACGAAAGGGATTCGAACAAGCATAAGGTAAGGAACTTTGGCATGGATGAAATCAAGACTTTGAAGAAGAAGTAAGATTTTTGGCAAATCTAATAATAAGGATAAGGACAAGTTTGAGAACAAAGGACAGAATAAGGATGAGCACAATTTTGGGAACAAAACAAATAAGGACAAGGAACGCTGTCACGCCAAAACCTACAGGTGTGACCACGATATTTCAATTTAAATCTTAAGAACCGCTCCCCAGCTAGGTCCAATATATATATGATATAAGATACAATGATAGTTAGAACAAGAGCTCATCTGAGGAATAACAATACATATGTAGTTCTAGGTCAGTAGTGTTCACACGCATACTACTACAATTTCCGATTTTTGTGCTTGTGTTTGTAGCTCTCTCGCTCTCAGCACTGACAAAAATTGTTGTGCAGGTATTAAGCAAGAATTGTGTTATAATTATCATTGTCATCGTCATTATCATTATCAGTATAGTTGTCATTATCACTATCATTATTATTATTATAATTATTCTGCAAATTACGCATTTTCATGTGCCTCAAACATTTGGTGCAGTGCAAAACACACGACCAAAAGGCACGAATCTTCTTGCTTGAAGTTTCAGCGCCAACTGATTGAGAGAACTTCGTGCATTCGATCGTGTACGTGTTTCGATTCTCGAATAAAGCTTTCTAGTCTCACCACGCGTGGTACTGCGTGAACATCACTGTTCTAGGTATTTGAATTTTTAAGAGAAAATTATTTAAGAGAAAGAAAGTTATTTTGTCTGGATAGTTTTGTAAGCTACTGTTGTTCAAATGGTCAAGACTTCCTCTGAAAAATAAATTTAATATCTCAAAAACTTTTTCGAAAAAAAGAACAATTTTTAAAATGGAAGGGTGGGGGACTTTTTTGGAAATTCGTGATAGTGAAAAAATTTCAGTTTATTTTTGGAAGCTTGTTTGTTTGAAGAACGAAATTTTGAAAAAAAGACTTTTAGAACGAATTTTGACTGGGATAAATATACTTTGTGTGCATCAAGATATATCAGGAAACTGATTATATACCTACACTGAAAAATAGTTTTAAAATTGACGTCAATTGTTATTAATTTGACGAATTTTGTATTTAAAACAAAAGCTTGCACTAAAATCTCGTCAAATTAAGAGCAAATCGTCATATGAAATCAAAAAAGGCGTAAGTTACCAAAAATTCAAAATTCACTTTTTGATTGATTATGAAGCACCGTATCAAAATACATGTTCATGCAAAATTTTACACTCCTACTACTAGAAACGTCGTTTTTATATACAAAATTCAATAAGCTTTTCAGTGCAAGCTCAAAGCAAAGCCCAAGCATTTTTTGCTTCTCCTGCAAAATTTTTTAAATGTAACTTACGGCTTTTTTGATTTCATATGACGAAATGTGTTTAAAACTTTTGAAAAACAAATGAAAAAAAAGGCAAATTATGAACAAATTTTTTCCAAAAAATTATCCATATCGAAAATGGTTGAATTTTGTGGCGCATTATGTCAAGAACAAACACTTTTTTTATTTATAGAGAACCACCCAGTGTTACATCTGTTTAGGACGTTTACATATTGAACTTTTTGTAGGTAACACATTTTTGAGTTTATTTTCGTCCTCGACGTCATATAAACTATGAAAAAAGTTAAACAATTTAAGCTGTGGCATGACTTGGAGGTCAAAAATAAAAACGCTAAAATCCAAAATTTTGTTATTCTTCAAACACTTGGCAAAATTCTACGAATTTATTCGGTCAAGTGTGGCTAAATTAGCACAGTTGAATAATTGTCAATGCCCGGAAGTGAAAAACAAAAAAGTTTTTCGTTGCATTCTTTTTTATTTTGGGTTTTTTTTAGGATTTTAAAGCTGAAAGCTCGAGTGCAATGGCAAATGGCAAACTTCCCAAGCGGCCACTCAACAAGCGACCCAGCCGCAACACCCACAGTCAACCGGTATTGCCGTTGACGCCACCACTTAAGACCATTCGACACCCCGCCCACTAATGGTTTTGCCATTGAAATTTTTTGCAAGGGTCTTTTGAGTTATTTTTTTTTCAAATATATTTATCGCTCAAGATCTGCTAAACAAACATTTTAAACGAACCAAATTTTATAATCTGTAAAATAGCACAAAAAAAAAATAAAAAAAAAACACATGAGCATCACTGAGAAGCACGTTTTTATGTGCTGAGTTAAAAAAGAGTTTATATTTGCACCATGTGAGCCCCTGTCAGACATGGAATAGTGCCTCCCTAGCGCCTGCTAGTGTCAAGCGGCTGCCTAATATTTTAGAAATATTTCAGAAAAGTTCCCCCTTGGTAGTGTTACCAACCAAGCAGACGTCATGCCTACACCAACACCCTTAACCCTCGCAGCTAGGCAAGGGTTGCTGCTACTGCTGCTGCTGCTGCTGCTAAGCAAGGTGGAAGGTACTCCGACACATTCGCAGCACATGTGAGCAGCACTCGTGGAACAAAAGAGCTCTAGAACCAGGAGTTGCCACGCGGAACCAGGAGTTGCCACTTCTGTCTTCTTGGCTGACTGGGTTAAGTAGGATCCTAGTGTGTGCTTCAGTACTTGTTTTTTGTTGTTTTTATTTTTGTATTTATTTATTTGTTTGTTGTTCTTGTTGACGCTTTAGTTTTTTTTTGTTGTGTGGTGGTTAAAATATTCTTCTCTTTTTTTTTTAATTTTTTGGTGCACTTTGTGCCTTATTTTTAGAAGCTCTGACGTTGTGCTGATAACTAGTTGTTGGTTGGATTCACGTTAAAATTTTGTAAAAGCGTTATTTTTACTCTGACTGTCATTTGAGTTTTAAAAAGTTGCTATTTTTTGACATTTTAAAAAATGGTATTTTTAACAATGTGCTGCATTTCATCATGAACAGCATTATCATCATCATCATTATCTTCATCATCAGTGGCAACATCATCGCCATCATCATCATCTTTTAGCACATTTTTAAGTGTGAGTGAAAGAAAAGCTGTTAAAAGTAATTGGAACGAAACACTTAAGAACGTGCCATGGAATTTATTTGTTACACACACTAACAAACGATGTGGTTTTTTTGAAGTAACCAACAACAACTCCCACAACATAAATAAAAACATATATAAAAAGGTGTCAACACAACTTTGACAGCCACCGCCACGCCAGCACTTGACAATCAAGCGTAGAGTAGTAGTTGTTGTTGTTGTTGTTGTTGTTGTTGTAAGTACTGATTTGCATGCAATGGGTTAACATGTGGTTACAAGCTGTCAACATGTTCACGTGAGCTATAACGGAACATATTTTCAAAATTATTAAAAGAAGAATAACAGAGTTCTTCCATATTTAAAAACAGCCATACCCGGTCCCGTCATTAACCGGGAGTATACTGAAGTGAACAATAAGTTAAACAAACAGTTGTTGAACACACTTTAAATTCAAGGATACCAATCATAATTTAGGATTTTTCTTTCAGATTATATAGTCTTCGTTTTCCTTATATATTTTCTATATTATGAGTGATATATTCATTACAAGTTAGGATGTGACGGGTGTCTTATTGCGGATTCGGATATGGATGCGGATATTAAAACATCCAACGGAAAGATACGGAATCAGATGCAGTTGCCACGGCATTGCGGATGCTCCGCAGATTCGGATGCGGATGTCAAGTCATTGCGGATGCTTCGCAGTTACTGATATGTATGAGAAGCCCCGTCACATTCCACTGAGTAACCGTTACATAATAGCGATAGAATGATTTTGTTCTTTTTTTTATTTAATTTCCAACGGGTATTGACTCTGCAAGGACGTCTCGCAGCGTCTTTCTCAGAAACATGAAACTTTAAACGCGATTATCTCCAAACTATGTATTATTTAGTCGGTGAGGAAGATTTCTCGAAAATGACTGAACCGATTCGACTCAAAATTTTACTCAAGTTTTTGAAGTAAAGTTTTTAGTGATTGATCGAAGATTTTCTTTCTCAACGATTGAGTCTTAAAAATGTACACTTGGTCTTTTTGAGAAGCCTCCATCTTGTCAAAAATGATTATTTTTCTCCTCTTTCGATTTAATACTAAATAATGTCGAGATAGGGAAAATTTTCGGCATTTTATAGTACAAACACACATTTTTCTTTTAATTCAAAAAAGAATTTTTGAATCCAAGTACTTTCCATTCTTTTCAACTACCTTCTATCATTTTTCGACTGGAACCATGATTCTTTCATTGTAGAATTCCAGAATTTAATCTTTGAAAAACTGACGCAGATGTTTTTCGCAGTCGTCTGTAGAGGCCAATTTTTTTCGCAGCAAAAGAGGTTTGGAGAGATCAGAACTAATGATGATCTGACGGTTTAGTGCAGTGGTGTTCACACGCATACTACCATAATTTCCAACTTTTGTTAGTAGCTCTCTGCACTGACAAAAATTGTTGTGCCGGTATTAAGCAAGAATTGTTATATAATTATCATTATCAGTATCAGTATCAGTATCATTGTCATTATCATTATCATTATCAATATCATTATCAATATCATTAATATTATTCTTATTATTATTCTGCACTCATAACTGTACAAGAAAGAACTCATTCTCATATGCCTCAAAATTTTTGCGCAGTGCAAAGCAAACGACCAAGTGGCATGAACTTTTCAGCTTGAAGTTCAGCGCCAACTGATTGAGAGAACTTCGTGCGTGAGATCATGTACGTGTTTCGATTCTCGAATGGAATCTTCGAGTCTCACCACTTGTGGTACTGCGTGAATATCACTGGTTTAATGGCAAGATTATACGGTGGATGCATCAAAACCTCCCAGCTAAAGTCAATTTGTTGTTGACAAGCCAACAAAGAAGATGTGTGTGCTCTACTGAGCATTGAATTTTTTATATTTTATGAGGCATACATCGAGACACCTTATTGACAGTTTTTGAAATAAACTTTATGCAAATACTTTAAAACAGCGCAGGGCGCTCCATAACAGTGTTGCCAGAGAGATGAACTGAAATTAACCACTATTTGGGAAAAAATTTACCACTTTCGGAGAAAATTTACATTTTCCCAAAATAAAAATAAAATAAAAATTTTTTAAATGATTAACAACCGTTATAAATTTTTTGTTAGTATACATATATTTATCTCTCATCAACAAGCTAACCGTCAACTCTTGACGTATATAAACTATTTTGTTTCGCTTTTTTTTAATTTAATTCACTTGTTGCTTTTACCCCTTTTGCATTGGTTCTCTTTTGAACCCAAAAAGTTGACGATACAACACAAGCGTACCGTCAATTTTTTCCCCCTTCTCAGCCAAATCGCCGCTAACAAACTCGAAAAATTGCTTTCAATTATTGACTAATGTAAAAGGGGTCTTTGTTCAACAACTAAAGATGGATAATTCAGATTTTTTTGTTACATAGGATGATTCACAAGAATATTAAACTACTTGGGAGAATGTTCAGTAAGGTAACAGTACTGTCGATAACTCGAAAAATTAACAAGTCTAAAAAAATATTTATTTTCGCAAAATCTACCAGTTTTGGTAAAAAATTACCTTTTTTACCTCTGCCCAAAAAATGAGTCAAAAATTACCTCAATTAGGTAAATTTACCTCAATCTGGCAACAGTGCTCCATAGCTCACTGAGCTCTCTGTTAGCGTAACTTTTCACATGTACATAAAACTCACAACAGAAGAAAATATAATTCAGTCGTTCGCTGATGGTGATGCTGTAAGGACGTATGTCGTTTTGCGCTGCAAAATATATGTACACTCGTGAAAAATCAACTTATTGTAGATTCATAATACTTATGCACATATTTTTTTTAGTTTGTAGAATTTTATAGTCGTATATATTAGGGTTTCATAAAATTAATACATATTAGCTATTAAGACTTTTTGTATTGTTCATTCGCATTCTTTATTAATTTTTTAATACTTAATTTTTTTATTACTTGCTTACTTATTTTATTTAATTTCTTATTATTAACTTACATAATTTTAGTTATTAATTTAAATTATTCATATATATCCAGTTTTTATAATATTAAAATAATTATTCGTATGTATTAAGGTTTCATATAATCCATTCATATTATCTATTAAGATTATTTACATTATTCATTCATATTACTTGTAGTAATTAATTTCATAGAAAAAATAATGAACAATACGATGACTAAAAATAAAAACATAAAATAAAAAAGAAAAACTTACTAATTTAGATAATTGTGACAACTATTTCGCTCATTGTGCTCAATTCGAGAGAGCACCAATACTAACAAGACAAAATAAAATATGACTGTCTTAGAATGCCCAGCCCTGCTTTAAAACTGTTTTGTGGTCGATCCTCAGTTCCTTAGCTACGTCCGTGACTGCATACATCAGTGATGTTCATGTAGTACCACGCGTGGTGAGACTCGAAAGCTTTATTCGAGAATCGAAAAACGTACACGATCGAATGCACGAAGTTCTCTCAATCAGTTGCCGCTGAAACTTCTAGCTGGGTGGTTCGCGTGTGTTTTGTACTGCACGAAATGTTTGCGACATATGAAAATGCGTTATTTGCAGAGTTATAATAATAATTATGATAACGATAGTGACAAGGATAATGATACTTATAAATCATTAAATGATTTATATCATTAAAATGATGATGACAATGATAATTATAAAACAATTCTTGCTTAATATCTGCACAACAACACCACTGGCATACATGATGGTTTTTTTTAACCTCATTCATAACTTCACCGACTTTTTCGGTGATAAGTCGCTCAGGGCGAAGAGCATCTTTCACTTCAAAATTTCCAGAACGAGAAATTCCCTGGCAGTTGATTGGGATGCTGTTTATGGTAAAGCTACCATAAACTGCACACATCTTTTCACACGCCTGTGACGCATTTCCTAATTATGACACTTAAGAGTCAAGCGAACAGAAAACCACCGAATATTTACTTTTTTCCCCCAACCCAATACTTAAGTTAACGTAATTTTTTTGGATTATTTCAGATGATTTCCTCCAGAGATATCATGCTCATTCCAGGACGCCTTTTTAGAGGAGCTTGTAGGGATAACGTACAGCAGTTCTAAAAATAAATATTTCTACAAACTACCACGATATTTATATCTCAGGAAATTTATTTATGCTCAAAAAAAATCAGGAATGTTTTTTTTCTCCAGACTTGGCATAACCCTACATAAACCCCTAATTTCTTAAGTGTCGTTAGTTCCTATCATAACCTCCAAAAAAGTTTTTAACTTCACATAAAGTGCAAATAAGTTTTAAAATAAAAGAATTGCTTGTAATTCGTGTTGAAAAGATATAGTAGACAATTATTTGAGATGCAAAGTATCAAAACCGCCCGAGTCCATTTGTTATGTTTTTGGATAAATAGCAAAAACCGCATAACATCCAAGCAAATGACAAACTAAGTGACTTTAAAACTTAAACAGGTAAAATCAAACTTCTTTTAAAAATCAAAGTTCGAAAGAATACTTTGAACTTGGGATTTGATCTACTGAACATGGATTTGACTGGTTTTGGTATATCTCTTATAAACAAAAAGTTTTCGGTAAGAAAAGTGGACTTGTATGGCTTTGATACCAATTTGTTCATTTTTAGCATGTACGTCTGAGTCGGGATCACCATCTGAGTCGATTTAGCCATGTCCGTTTGTCGGGTCTACCTATTCATCTATCCATCGTCACGATTACAGTCGGAATTGACAAGCTATCGTAATAAAATTTGACATATATTTCGAATTTGACATATATAAGATCAATTTCGATAAGGGTCAAATCGAATATTAAACCCGCCTACCTCCAATACAAAGTGACGTCATCAAAATGATCAAATCTATGAAAGTTCCACTAAAATCAACGAAGTGTCTTGAAATTTTGCACATTAGGTTTAATTGTAAAGATACACTTCGAGTTTGACATTTATGAAAACTGCGCCTACTTCCCACACAAAGTAACGTCATCACAATGGTAAAATCTCTTGAAACTCCACAAAAACTTATCTAAAACCTTGTAATTTTGCTCATAACATTTGCTTTCAAAAACAAACCCTTCAAATCGATGGAAAACCACTCCCCCATCCCACACACAGTGCCTTTATCAAAATGGTAAATAAATTTTTGAGGAATTTTTAGAGATTTTCACAAAAATTAATCTAAAATCTTGATTTTGGCACACACGCTGTAATTTGAAACGCAAACTTTATGTTTGCAATTTGGAAACAATTTATATAAATCAGACTCAACTACTTCTAAACAGAGTGACGTCATCAAAATTATAAAATTTTTAAGAATTGTACAAAAATTAATCTAAAATATTGAAATCATAAAAAGAAGCTTTGATTCGAAACAAATTCCAAATAAATTAGAAAATATTCTCATAATATTTAATAACAAATACGCACTCTCAGTTGAAAATTGTTTGAATTTACGTTGCTTGAAGTGACGTCATAAAACTGGAGAAATCTCCAGCACTCTTACAAAATCTCAAACAATTCGACTAAAAAATAAACTCCAATGAAAACCACACGGAGAAGGTATTATAAGCTTTCTATACAAAGTGACATCATCGAAATGGTAAAATATCTACAAATGCCCAAAAACCATTAATCAAAAAACTTGAAATTTTCCACATAAGCTTTGACTTGAACAAGCGCACTACGTTTACTCTTATTTACCAAAATCAAATGAAAATCATGCTCACTTCTTGTATAAAGTGACGTCATCAAAATGGCAAAACCTTCATAAATATCACAAAAATTAATAAATTGAATTTATATTTTTCACATGAGCATTGATATATCTTCTTGATACAACCCTAATAATTTTTTCTTGAAAACTTTAAAGTTGATTATTTAAATTTATTATATTTATTATGTGACATAACATATTCTTCCAATCAGCGCTTCTTAAAATTATTTAAGAAGCTTTTTAAAATAATAGCTTCTAAAACAAGCTATTCTCAAAAATAGATTTCTTGTAATTCTCTGAGTGAATTCTTAAGAAATTATTATAAATTTCGAAATAAATTTGCCAGAGTTCTGAAAAACAAAGAAGCCATAAAATTTTCTAATATTTAAATAATTGAAATGACAAGTTGATGAGTTAAGCAATCATGAGGTTTCTATTTATATAACCATATAAATAATTGTAAGGTATGTTGAAGGAAAATAAATCTGAGTTGATTACTATTTTCAAATAAACCACAACTGAAAAGCTCTCATCTGTGTTTAAGGAGTTATAAGGCGGAGTAAAAGCACCTACGTACCACATGTGAATTGAATTTGAGATGGATTTATATGAAACCATGACATCAGCAACTATTGACAACTATTTCCGTATAATAACCAAAACCTATAGAATCTGAGCTCAACCACATTTTGACACAAATAATTAGGCTGTATATTAACTGCAGCTATAATTTTGAGCAAATATCAAATTAGTAACTGTTACAAAATCAATGGCAACCATTTGGCTAAAGCATAAAAGCCGCAAGGACAAATTCAAAACTGGAGGCAAGCATCATTTAGTAAACACACACACACACACACAAAGTTGGTCCACATACAGTGACGCCTCAATAACAACTGCAGTAAAACTGAAAATGTTTGAAATAAATCGAGCGAAACAAATTCAAACTGAAAAAGTTCAAATCGCTACAGTTTTCTGTCGTATTATTGGCGTGTGGAATGGGATGGTGAGGAGAGGGTTGACTATGCTGCTGAAAGGCAAGCGAATTGGTTGGTTTGTAGGTAGGTATGGGTAAGAAGCATGCATAATGGCCAAAACGAGCAGATAACGCGGACATCAACTCTTTGCCAAGCTCCATAGTTAGATGATGTGCTCAATTGCCAGTTCGGTTGAGGGTGGAGTGTAGTTTAGGGCGCACTAGAATCGTAACGGTAGGAGACGATGATGGGCAATATGATATGGGTTGCTTGTAATGGGCTGCTGCAGAGTGTTTATAACAAACAATGACACGATGTTACCAAAACCGTTTATAATGGGCAAAGTTTTTGTCATTGCGATAGCATGTTGATGATGATGCGTCATGAAGCTATTACCCAAAGTAAGTGAGTAGGGTGGGGTGGGGTGACAATGATAGAAGGATGTCGCAGGATGCGACAGCCTGAAAAAAAGCTGTAGCGACAAGACCATAAAAAGTAACCACAACTTGATTCAAGAAAAAACAACTTGCAAAGTCGCTAAAAGTAGAGGTACTTTTTGCAAGCAGAGCGAAAATGCGAAAATAAGGCATTACTGCGTGCTTTAAGCAATACCGCGTTATGCTTTAAAAAAAAACTCGAAAATCTGGACCATTTCTATAGAAAGCTCTTAGCACGTTGTAGGTCAAAAAAATAATTTCTTTCTCAGCGGCAAAAAACTTTCCCAACTTTCTCTCATAAAGTAAAGAGCAAAGAGACAGAGACCGCACAGTGCTTTGGCGCTCATACAAATTTTGGAAATAAATAGGAGTGCTCGTATGTTAGTAAAAATTTGTATGCCTACACCGAGAAAAATAGCAATAGTAAAATCACCAAAGCCGGCTTGGGTAAAGAAAATTGTATGGAAATTAGAAACTTATGGTTATTCACCAAAGTAATACATTGTTTAATACATTGCTTTGAAAGCACATACTTCGATACCCTGCCAATAAAAAACATGTTTGATTCACCCAAGCCAAGTGTATAACATTTAACCAATGGTGTAGGTAAATCACCGAAAACTTTGACACTTTATCAAAATGGTATGAGCAAAATTTGTCGCTGAATAATCCCCGCTTGTTATAGTTCTCAATTAGTTTTTGTAATAAAAATTATATAGTGTAGATGTTTAGCCAAGGTGCAATGCTTCATGAGTGCATTTTGTTGACATTAAATTAGATATATTTATAAGCGATCTAAATGCATAATTTTTTTTAGTTTGTAAGTCAATGTTTGGTTCAAAAATTTTTGGTTCATTTTGTTTAGAAGTTTCACCTAAGTGCTTGGGTAATTTTGCACAACAGCAATATACAAAATTTTACCTAAGTATATGTACATTTCATACTTGTCTTGAAATTTTTTACAATAAAAATATACAGTAATTTATCTAAGCAGTTGTATATTTTATACTTTTCCCTGTATATTTAATTATCTATTTAACTTTAATAGTTCAACAAAGTTTTTTGTTGAAAATTTGAACACTATATTCGGCAGAATAAGCAAGCACGCTTCATATAAATTGTCGAAGCCAATGTGTAAATTACAAAGTACTTCGCTATTATATCATCCAAATCAATATCGGTAAGTTAACATGTAAAACCTAGGTGTTTTGACCAAAAACTTAGAAGGCTGAAAGCTGCCAAAGCCATCGTATAAATTATACTAGGTTTTTTATTAATTTAGCATACGTTTTTTTCTCGACGTAGGGGAACCTATATAAATTTTTTACATTATTTTGTGACAATAAGAAGGCGTCTAATGGAAGCTAAGCTGTTCGCACGAAGCCCCCAAAAAGTACAAATACTGTTAAAAAAACACGGTTTTAAAAGACTTACTTTCGCTAGAGCACACATGGAGTGGTCTATTGGCGGTCTATTTTTATCTAAAATGGCGAAACAAAACATTCTCTGGAGCGATTAGAGTAAAATAGTTCTTTATGGATCAAAAGGTCGTCGGCAATACGTGATAAAGATCAGTTAATGCCGCTTATTTTTTGAGTATGTTTCTCCCGTAATGGTGTTGGTCCCGATATATGTCCGGAAACCGCAATTATAGATCAGTTTCTGTACATTCAGATACTTTAAGAAACCATGCTACCGATTGTTGAGGACAATATGCCGCTGAAATGGGTATATCAGCAGGATAATAACCCGAAGCACACAAATGGTTTATGAAGAAAAAACGTAAACTTAATGGATTGGCTGGATCAATCTGCGTACCTAAACAAAATCATCGTGAAGACATAAAAAATACAGTAAGTGCAGCAAATCCCAAAAATAGCTCTGGAAAACAGTGTAATACCGGTTGAGAGATGTCAGAATTTCGTTCATTCTATCCAACGCAGATTTATCGTAGTCATTCAAAATGGAGGCCATGCTACTAAATATTAACTGTTTATTAAATTACAAAGTTTATAATTAAAAAATATTTATGTTTTTTCTGTAGTTTCGCAAATTTTTTCATGATTGATAAGCGCTGCTAGTTTTGTGAACATCCGTTTTGATTTTTTTCTATTAAGGTCACATATTACTAGACACATATTTAAATGTTTTTCTATTTTTGGTGACGGCCAAACAGAAAAATTAATTCAATTGAAAAAACTTTCTGTCAGATGGAATTGAACCAGGGTTCTCTGGCGTATGGGTCACGCACTCTACCTACTACGCCACGGCCGCCACCATTTCAAAATTACAAACATAAAATCTTCAACATGTTCCAAAAATTTTGGAATTTAAATTTTTTTCTAGAAACCACAAAATAAAGACTTTTTCTTCAGAGATGAGGCCCATTTCGCTGGGTGGATACGTGAATAAGCAAAATTTCCATATATGGGGTTCTGAAAATCCCCAAACGATTGTGGAGATGCCATTGAATCCACAAAAAATTACTGGAGCTCATTATGATGTGTTGGTGTCATTGATCCGTATTCTTTTGAAACCGATCAAAAAACAACCGTTAGAGTCCATCCTGAGCGCTTTTTTTTTCGCCTGAAATTGAAGATGTGGATCTGAACGATATGTGGTTTCACCAAGATGGGGTCACAAGCCACACAACAGCACCAATTAGAGCTTTGTTGCGACAGAAATTTCCAGAAAAACTTGTTTTCAGGACAAAAATCATCGAAAATTACTTCAAAAGGATTGATTCGTGTAAGAACTCCCGTGGAGGACATTTGAAAAATATTGCAGTCCACTGTAATGGCAAAGTCCAAACATTATAACAAAATGAAAATTTCATCTTGTTACCAGTACTTTTGGAATTAACACGTGGACATTTTTGTGCGTTTATTTTTTACAACTTTTAACGAGAATTATCTTGATTTATCGATTATCTCGAACTCGATTCGGCTTTTGGCATAAAGCACCATCAACAATCTTTGTATATCAGTGATATACAGAATTAAAGCGGGGCCGTACTTCGCTCACTGACGAATTTCGTGAAGGGCATCCAAAATCCGTCGTTGTGCTTTAATTGTGAACTGACAATGCTTTAACGCCATTTGATATATGTAGGGTGAAATTGAGGCATTCCTTCTATTGAGCCATTACTTCCACTAGCGTACAGACTATTTTGACATGAACACATTGTTTTGAAAGTGTATTTTTTTTTTAGTTCACGTTGGATTCCACATAATTTGACAGTCGCGCAAAAAAGGCTGGTGTCGATTGGTGCAAAGAAACATTCAATAATTACAATCAAGACTTTTTTTAATTTTTTGGTGTTTCTAAATTTTTATTTTGGAATTTCTACTAATTATTTTTTTTAATTTAAAATCCTTTCTATGCTTAAATAATTTTTGGTTTTTTCGTAATTTTTTATTCTTAAATAATTTTTGAGTTTTTTTTTTTAATTTTTTATTCTTATTAATTTTTGATTTTTTTTAATTTTTTATTATTTAAAATTTATAAAAATAAATTTTTGTTTTTAATCATTTTTTATTTTTTAATAATTTTTTATTTCTTAATTTTTTATTTTTTAATAATTTTTTATTTTTTAGTTGTTTTTTTATTTACTTAAAGTTTTCTTCGCTTTTTTAATTTTTAATTTTCTCTTTTCATTTGTTTTAAATTTTTTTATTTGTTTTAATTTTTTTATTTTATATTTTTTTAATTATTTTATAGTTTTTTATTTATTTATATTTTACTTCGCTTTCTTCTATTTTTAATTTTCTCTTTTTATTTCTTTTTTAATATTTTTTTTTATTTTTTATTATTTTTATATTTTTTTTTTTATTTTTTATTATTTTTATATTTTTTTTTTTATTTTTTATTATTTTTATATTTTTTTTTTAATTTAGTTAAATTTTTCTTAGTTTTTATTTTCTATTTTTACTTTTCTTAATTTTTTTTTTTTTGTTTATTATTTTTTATAAATCTTTTAACTTGCTTTATATTAAAATTTATTGAATTTTCATTTTATTTTTCATTTCTGTTTTGTAGTCTTGTGGTTTTTGTTTCTTAATTATTTGTTTGGTTTTAGATAATTTTTTTTTTTATATTTTGTGAAATTTTTTTTATATAAAAGAAATTTAGCTTTTCATAAAGGTTTTTTTTTTTTTGTTTTCTTTAAATTATATGAAAATTTTGATATTAAAAGAAAAAATATATGTTTTTGATTTAAATTTTTTAACTGTTTAATCTGCTGGATTATCGCTTTATTTTTTACTCGTACGAGTTCTTTTCTTGGTACGAGCACTTTTTTAACCCTTCGAGCCACACTGGTGCTTTTCATCACCCCATGCCTTAAAAAACCTACTTTTTTAAATCAAAAACTTTTTATGCATACTCCTTACGTCACCTGGGTGTTCACAACTCTCAAGCAATTTAGAGTATAACTATACAAATACTATAACTATATAACTATAAATAACTATACAAAATGTTGGACAAGACCAAAAATAGTAACCATGTAAAGTTCTAAGCTTATATATCGAAAATTCGGGATTTTACAACGATTTTTTGACGTGGGGTGATGACATACCACCATGCGGCTCTATGTTACTGGAGTGACGGTGTGGCTCGAAGGGTTAATAGAAGTTCTTTTTTTTACCAATTCTCATTTATTTCTAGCACTTTTCTTAGGCTGAGTACTTTTCTTAATGAGAGTTCTTTTGTGGATATGAAACTTTGTTTATTTGATTACACTTCTAATAGGGACAACATATCTTCATACATATACTTTTCTTTTTATGAGTACTTTTTTCTTCTACGAATACTTTTGCATTTCTCGCTCTTAACTTAGTTCGATTACTTTTTCTTAATCCGAGTTTTTCCCCAGAGTATCTGCTCTTTTCTAAGTATGATTCTAAGTATGATAAGTATGGTTTTCTAAGTGTGATTCTGACTGATATCGTTATTTTTCGAGACACCACAGCACGTTGAAAAGTACAGTCTGTGTGTTTGGCAAGTGGTAAGTATTAATCACAATTTGCGGAAACATAAATTGTGCCAATAAAAATGTTGTTTCACAATAGAATGTTTAGCAGCAGCAGAAGGCATATCCTTGAAAAAATGCAAAAAAAAAAAAAAACTAAAACAAACAAAACAAAAAAAGAGCACATCATAAACTCTTAAAAAAGGCACAAAAATAGACAAAATGGGACAAATTTCAAAAGGAAGTTTTTGTCTACATGTTGACTGCGGCAGTTGCAAGCAAGTCATACGTAAATAAATCTCTCAATGGGTGCAGAACCAAAACAAAAAAAAAAAAAAACATACAAATCCTTGTTCTGAAAAAGCAGGGCTCACTCTTAACTAACGAAGCAAATAAGTCTATAGTTGGGAAAAAAAGAAAAACATAAAAATGGCGTTTGAATTAAAAAACGAAGAAAAATGAATAGCATTTCGAAAAACGACATCCTTACAACGACGTAGTTGCACCAGCAGCAGCAGCAGCAGCAGTAGTTTTAGCAGCTTCTGTTGTCCTGCTGCCAGCGAACTAGTCAGCCAGCAGTAGCATCGTACATCAGTTCAGGGCAATTAAAATGGAGAACTTCGCAATGCGCTCTAAGAATCAGTCTCTTGTTGGAGCAAGAGTGGTTTTTGATGAAGTACAACAAGATAGAACACAAGTGAGTGGGATGAACTGGAAAGTAGTAATTGAATTTTCGGTTTACATCCAAAAAATTTAAGAACTTTTTAGATATTTTCAATAAAAAAAATATAAAAAGAAATTTATATAAAAAAAACCAAAAACCCAACTCAATAGAGGACGAACGAGCCTTGCAAGTTATTGAGTTTATATGTTGTGGAAAATATTTGTTGCGCAATTTTTGGCAGTTTTTCAATTTAAGGTTATTCAAGCCAGAGGTCAACAAAATTGATGCTGAAAGTTGAAATAGCTTTCATGACGACAAAGAGGCGAAGTTATGGTATATCAAACAATTCACTTCAGCACCAAATAATATGTTAAAATATTGCTGCTTTTATATTTTGAAATATTGTTCAATTTTGAAGAACGAATCTCAAAACGACCCTCACACGTTGCCAGGGGGCGATTTTCACATGGCAATGTGTCTGACTGACTAAAACTGGTGAGACCAGCATTATCCATGTCGAAATCGACTAGTGTCGACTTATACCTATCCGTGGTTTCTTCTAGAAACGACAAACTGGCAACCGTTAGTTTAAAAGTTAAGCTGAGCGACGAGTTCCCTGTCTTTAAACGGTCGTGCGTTGGGTCTGAAGCCCACTTCATGAAAACCAATTTCATTGAAACAAAAATGAATAAAGAATAAAATTATTCCCAAATCTGATGACTACTTCCGCAATCGAAAGACTGACAATGATTTACAGATATGCACTCGGAATGTCCGAACCCCAAGTTGGGTTGATGCCTCTATCTACTGATAGGTATCTCGGAAAGATACAAAGCTGATATCACTTAAACCGAAGAAATGCGATGGAAGCGACAGGATTGCTCACGGGAAGCATTCTGCGATATGTACTAAAGCTGTCAAGAGGAGATGACATGTGCGGAGATGACATACTTATGAACGAACGACTTACAATATTCAGGAGATGACACACCTGTGAACAAACAACTTGCAATAATCCGTCTTAAGGTGAAAATTCTTTGCCATCAGCCTTATATATGCGTACGTTGCGACAGAAGACAAGGACGATGAGTGCAAAGAAAGCTACTATGAACGCCTTGAAGATGCCTTTGAGCGCTGCCCCAGTCAAGACATTAAAATCGTGTTCAACGTCAAGGTGGGCAGGGAAAACATCGCTGGTTCAACAATTACAAAATTCAGCCTCCATCACAGCACTTCCGATAGCAGAATGAGGCCGCAGCACGAAACATGGTGGTTAATAGCCCTAGATTCAAGCATCTCAATATTCATAAGACCACCACCGACCACCTGAATGTCTCCTGATCAAAAATCGCGCAACCAAATTGATCAAGTTTTGATTGACACTCTTCAAGTGTTTTAGTTATATCCGTGGTGCCAACATTGATTCGGGTGATTATTGTGTTGCAGCCAAGATCTGTACACGTCTGTGCCCAGTCAAAAATGCGGGCAATCCAACTCAGAGAAAGCTAGACTTTGAATGCTGCATTCAAAACGGAGAGCCGAAGACTTTGCTAATGAACTCTCACCTCTGCATAAAGAAAGCAATCCTCCAATCGACGACATATGCGCCCAGTGAACACACATTTCCAAATCACTGCCTTAATCTCCCGAAGAGAAGATTAGCTACCAAAACCGCTCTCGCCGCAACCAGTGGCACAAACAAGAGTATCGCAACGCTGCAACAGAGAAAAACTACAAGCCACCCTGCAGTCGGTTGTAATGTACTGAACACGTTGACGACTACACGACTTTACGAAGAAAGAAAGTCAACAATATCATACGATTTCATTCATTCATTCACGCCTACACAAACCTTTACATTTGCACTATTGTCGCTCGTCAAATTAGAAATAATTCGATGTAAGCAACATTGCTATGTCAATGCGACATTTCCACCATATTCACCTCCATAAGAAAAGCATGTAAAAAAAATTTTATAAATGTCGTAATGTCGTTGTCGTCGTCTATGTGTTCAGTACATAACGCTTGCTGCTAAGAAGCGTTACAAAAAGAAGAGAAGGGAAGAGAGACGCATTTTCAGGCGAGAGAAAAGAGAAGAATAAGAGCGTGAATGCAAGAAAATTGAGATGCATGGTGATAGGAGCAATAATACCCAAAAATTTTTCGTAAAAATAAGACACCTGGCCGACAGTTTTTAGACAGGGGTCTCCTCTTCCTGCAAGGACGAAAACGGGAATCTAGCGACAGATATTCAGAGTACACTGACAACGTGGAGGGAATGGCAACAACGACAACAATCCCGCCCATAGATATAGTTTCCCGGAAACCCCAAATGCGGACGACAGCGTTGAAGTTCCGCTGCCCGACATTAATTAAGTCTTGAGAGCTTAAGTTCGGCTTCAAAACAACAAAGCCACAGTAGCCGACCTGTAGCCTTCCTGCTGAGCTCTTCAAGAACGGAATTCAAATGCATTCATGAGCTTCTATGCGGATTATGGTCGAGGTAGTGTTCTTGACTGCCACGCCTAAAGTCCCGGGTTCGAATCCTATCCAGAAAGTGATCCTACGATTTAACCTTTCTGCATTTCTTTCCTAATTTGTCAGCAACTGAAACTAAAAATACATCAATATTTACGACTTAAAGTAAAAGTTATTGGTAAAGAAGTTTGTGGATGAAATTGTGGTAAAACTAGAATTTTTATTTTTTAGCTTTGAACCAAGGATTTCAGGTGGAATACTTATTCAATGACGTCCGATGCGTAGTTGGTTAAAGTGCGTGGCCGCTATGTCAACGAACCTGGAGACCCAGGTTCGAACCCCAGCAGCGACAGAAAATTATTTGAATTAAAATAATTTTTCTGTACAGCCGCCACCTCTCTGCAGACAATGGCAAGCCTCAGAGAGTATTCAAAATGCCATGTAAAGCTTTTTGAGAACAAGAACATTCCGTTCTTCGCCGTTCGAAGTCGGCGTTAAACCTGTAGGTCCGGTTCTCGGTCAATTGTGTACAAACATAATAACACGCACAACACAATTGATCATAAGAAGCTAGGTCAAAGTCCTTTCAAGGGCTGAAATGACCAGTTATTTATTTTTTTTTTTTACCTATTCAGTCAAGTCTACCTTGGTTCCAAAATGGGGTGATAGATAAGTGGGAGGGAAGGAGCAATCAAGTGAAACATGTGTAGGATGTTCTTAGTGTGGTAAAAAGCCGTAGACACATGTGAATTTGAATCTGAGGCAACTGGTATGCCTTTACCTCAGTCAATTCAAGTTATAAGGCAATCTCATCTACAAACTTCTCTACCACTCACTACTTACGACTTTAATTCGTAATTATTGATGAGTTTTCAATTTCAGTTGATTAGAAATGAGGAAAGAAAATTACAAATGCGAAATGTTTAAGCGTAGGACCATGGCCTGGCCGGGATTCGAACCCGGGACCTCAGAGATGGCAGTCGAGCACGCTACCTACTGGACTACCGAAGCCGCCAGCCGACTGAGGTGAAGTCATAACACTTACTTCAGACGCTTATAACAACCTACACATGTTTCAATTGATTGACCCTTCCTCCTTCCGACTAATCTATCACCACATTTAAAACCAAATTAGACCCTGACTGAATAAGTATTACACCTGAAATCCTTGACTCCAAGATAAAAAAATAAGGTCCTATCGAGCTATAATGTGAAAGACTGAAGAGCATCGTAAGCTAGCTAATTGGAATTTGTTAGTGTGACTTTTTATAAACGATGCGACAAATATTGAAGGAGAATCTAGAAAAACCAATCCACAAATATCATATTTTTGTCGATTACAAACCTATCATAGATAAGTTCAATAAGAAATCACCTATACCCCAATGGGTCTGAATTTGGTATTTCTCATCTATTTTTGCAGAATGACACTTAGCAACACCAGCAGCTCAGTTAAACTCGGGAGGGACCTCTTCTATCCATTCTATGACAAACGAGGATTCAGACAAAGTGATTTCTTGTAGAGCGACTTTTTCAACCTAATGATGGAGAAGATCATCCGAGCTACTGATCTACGACATAGGGTCATGATTTTTCACAAGAGTATCTGATATGCTGCTGGCAAATGCTGATGACATTGATATTATTGGTTATAATACAAGCGAAGTAAGTGCAGCATTCTCTAGACTAGCGAAAGAGTCAAGTCTCTGACACTGCAGCATTCTGAAATGGGTCTTAAAAAGAACGCAAATAGGACCAAATAGCCAGTGTCAACAAACAAGCAGGCACAACGTCTTGGAAACCACGTTTTGGAGGTTGTTACGGACTTCGTTAACCTGTGATCCAACATAAACTTCTCCAACGATGTTAGCATTGGAAATAAACGAAGGATAACTCTTACTAAAGGGCATTACTTTGGGATCTATAAGGAATTGAGAAGCGAAGCTCTCTCTCTCGCCGAACTTAAAACTCACGCTCTATAGGTCATTAATCATGCCCGTTCTATTGTATACAGCCCAAACTTGGAGGTTGGGCAGTTATGATCAAAAACTTCGGGAGACCAAACTTGGAGATTGAACAGTTATGATGAAAAACTTCGAGACCTTTTCAAAAAAAGACCCATTATAAGATCTTCTTTCGAATCTGCATCAATGGCGAGTACCGACTTCGATAGAACCACGAGCCGTATGAACAGTACGTCGACATCGATATAGTTAAGAACCGCATAGAACTGAAGCGGTTTCGCTGGCCGCGATCATGTTGATCGTATGAAAAAGAACTTCTAGGGAACAAATATTCAATTCGGTGCCCGGTGGGGGTCAAGTCAGAATAAGACGCCTACATCTCCATTGCAAGGATCAAGTGTTGGAAAACCTAACGACTCTTTTTTTTAGTTTTGAACTAAGAATTTTAAGGCGTTATACCTATTCAGTTAAGTCTACCTTGGTTCGAAAATGGGGTGATCTATTATTGGGAAGGAAGGGGTTATCAAGTGAAAAATGTTTAGGATGTTCTTAGCATGGCGGAAAGCTATAGAAACAAACATATGTATTTGAGTTTGAGGCAAGTGTTATGCCCTTACCTCAGCGAATTGAAGTTTCTAAACGATCCGCTTTATCAACAACTACAACTTTTGAGAAATGAGACATGAGAAATGAGGAAATGCAGAAAGGTTGAAGCGTCGGAGAATGGCTTGGCTGGGATTTGAACCCAGGATTACTGGGATGGCAGTAAAGCGTAGCTACCTACTCGACTACCGAGGCCGCCTTCTAGGCTTCTTGTACGAGGCCAAACCCAAGCGACGATTATGAGCTTCAAATAAGTAAGTTAACAAGCAAAATTGTCAACTCGCTAAAGCGGAAATATTCTACGCGGATTAAACATTTGAAATGCATTTGAAATTTAATCCGTTTGAAAATGAAAGGACTTCTGAGATTAATTAAAGCTAATGAAATTGTGTTTTTTTTCCATTTTTGACAATTCAATTCAATTTTAATCTTCTTATGGTTTTACTGTAAGTCACATCCACCCATTTCACGCCCAACATCCTACGCAAAGTCTTTTCATTATATTTTTGGAAAAGTTTCCACCCATACCACGACCTGCATCTGTTGTATGGCATTTATTTGTATTTATTTAATTAACATTTCCTTTACCATTGCGGTAACGGTTAAGAGTGCGTGTTTGTCCCTTTGTCGCTCATAACCGCCACAACACTTGTCGACGTTTTGGTTTCTCTGCTTTTTGTTTTTTGCCTCAGACAAATATTTGTCTGTACAAATGTTTTAAAAATTAATATCTCAAGAATTTTCTGCTTTGGCTTTATTGTTGTTACTGCCACGCCTAATTATTTAACCGAAGTTATGCAAGCGAACTCGAACAGGACAAGTCAGAGCAGTTACAGTACAGAACAGAACCAAACCGAACCGAGCATAGCAGAACAGAACAAGCTGCTACTGCTACTGCTACTGTTGCTTATAAATATGTTTACACATTAAGCAACTTTTTACTAGCTATCTATCTATGAGTGTTTCTAAACATTGTCTAGGTGTGGGTGTGGGTGTGGATGTTAATGTGTAAGTGTACATTGCTTTGTGAATATCCTTAAAACATTTTACGACTTGTTGATGTTTACCATTGCTGTGAAAGGTTCTTAACTTGATTTTGTTGCCAAGTCGTATTTAGTAACGCAAGCCTGGAGAGTAGCTTGGTATGTGTCTGTTTGTCTGTGTGATTGTGCGTGCGGTGGTATTTATATTTATTTTTTATTTTATTTGTTGCTTTGTGTTATATGTTTTTGTTAAATATTTAGAATATTCATGGGTAATTATAAACTTTGTATTAGCTTAGAAGCTTTTGGCATGAATGAACGAGAGAGCGAGAGCTTAAGATGGTTCTTGAAGCAGGTTGAGCAGCTTTTAAAGTAAAGTGCAAAGTCTGTGATTCTTCAATCTTGTGGCATAATTTATACAACAACACTTTAGAGAGCATATATCTTACGGTATTTAAACTTTAAATTGGTATTAATATGAATATTTAATGATTTCCTTTTCTATTCCGTTTGTTTTCATCTACATCTATTGGGAAGTTTTTGAAGAAAACTACAAGCCACAAAATTGAACTTTTGTTCTGAAGGTTTGTTCCTTTCGAAGGTTTATTTGATTAAGGGTGCTGAGGTGGAAGTACATTCATATATTCAGGAATGACTTTGTTACCTGAAAAACTAACTGTCAAGGAAAAAATTGTTAAACACGAAATTTTTGCATACCTTTTCGTGTTTAGTGTGAATATTTATTTACAAATGAAAATTTCGTAGAGAATTATATTGAAAAAATTAATTGGCATGCATGCATATTTGTTTATGTGTACGTTTTATAGTCTTCTGGATTGGTAACAATAAACTTTCCAAAAGAATTCGACTTCATTTGAAATTTTGTATTGAATTAAAATTCGACAAAGAATTAATGTGAAAAACACATTTATTCGATAAAAATCACTTTGCATCACTTTTACTTTCCTAATGAATTAGCCACCAGTTCTCTCGCTCAGAAGAGAGCGCAATTTGAGCGGCAAACTTAAAATAGAAAAAGAGTCTATTTTGGCGTCAAGTGGCGAGCTGCTTTGTTTCTTTTCACTGTGTGCGGATCGTTTATATGCAACTTTCATTGTGTGTTCGTTTTGTGGCCATCAAATATACACAAACAAATCGTTCGTCTGACCTGGTTTACACACATCAAGAGTCGAAGGTCAATATTTTAATATCCCCTTTTAAACTTGACGGTTCAGCTTACATTCGTCAAGAGTTGACGGCCAATTTTTCTTCGAAATAAAATTAAATATGACAGAACAACGGGCGAATGCAAAATGCCCAATTGCCCAAGAATTGACGGTATATTCAAGTTTGTTCTTTCCCCTTGCCACATGGGTAAATCGCCCTCAAGCACAAGAGTTGACCCATGATACAATTATAAAAAGTAGGAGTGACAGTTTTTTCGTCTTGCACCAACAGTTAAAATAGTATAAATTAGAGAACGAAAAAAGTAAAATAAAAATAGAAAATAAAATAACAGGCAAATGACAGTGTGTAAGAACTCTAAGCCAGAACCAGAACTCTAAGCCAGTTTATATATTTGGTTTCTCTTTCGTCGCTCATGTGCGGGTATGGGCACCACTATATTAAAAGTGCCTTTGCTGATCCTGTGTTTGTCGTTTGTATTATCTTTGTTGTTGCGTTGTGTTGCTACATAAGCCTTTGCTCTCAATTGCTCTCAGCTGGCTCCAAAGCTTGCTCCGTGCCAATAACTGCTCATGTTCGAGCGTAACCGATCTCATACCGCAGTGTAAAAAAATAAAAAATCCAACGAAGCGTTTTTTTTTCTTCTGTCCTTTTTATGCGGATCTTCTACGTGCATATGTGCCTACAATGGGTAAATACAATATACATCATTTCACCTGTTCAAAACGTATATTTCTATAAAAATTATTTGGTGCACTCCTTCTCCCTTCTCTAATTCATTAAAAAAAAAATTATCAAATTCGATTGGAAAACATGGGAGAAAAAGGTTCTTAACCCTTAAATGCCCAGTGCATCTTTTTGGATACAATCGAGAAAATAAGCTATTTATTTTAAAATATTGCAAAAATAAAAATGCTGGATATGTAGATTCACTCAGAAAATTGCAAACATAAAACACAAATTTAATTATTGGCACAACTTTGTTGGTTTGGGAAATATTGACCGTCAAATTCAAAAAATAGTTTTTATTTTTTTTTTTACGGAAAGTTCGCTTTTTGACATGAAATATCTTTTAAACTTTTAAAAATTTTTGAGTATCATTTAACAAACAAATTTAGAGTTATCATAAAAAGAATCGTTTTCCACGTTTTTGCCTCTAACTCCTACAACCAAGTTGATTGATGGTATACGTCGGAATGCCCACGGTACCTTTTTGGATACAACCATGTTTTCTTTAGTAACTCGTAAACAAAAATTTTTCTCAAAAAAAATAAAAACGGGGTCGTGTTCAGTGCAGTTCATTTAGCACAACATAATTTTTTTAATGATATCGGTGTTGTTGGGCATTTAGGGGTTAACTGTTTTGCCTCCGCCTATTTATATATAAATTTTTTTTTTTATATTTTATATTTTACTGTTTCATATTTTTTTTTTCTTTTTTTAATTTTTTCCATTTGTGTTATAAAATTTTAATTTGTTATACTTCTAAACACGTATATTTCTTTCAAAACTATAACAGTTAATCACAAAAACAAAAAATCAGTAAATATTTATCTTAATTCAAGGACCACACCTCAAAAATACAAACAAATAAAAACTAAAGTATGTTTAATATATTGAAATTATTTTATGAAATCAGTAAGTACTCATAAATACAAAATATCACAACAGAAAAATTACAAAATAACAAAAACAATTTTTTAATTTACCAAAAATTTTATTTTTTACCATTCATTATTTTCTAAAAGTTTCAAAAAAAGTTTGTAAATTTCCCATTTATTTTTTACGTAAATATTTCTAGTATTATATTAAAATTTTTAAATTTTTTGTGGTATTTCAAATAAAATATTTTTTTACGGATTTAAAAATATTTTTATATTTTCTAAAATTTTTCAATGTGTTTTTTAAGTTCAATCAGTTATTAGTTTGTAGTTTTATAATTTAATTTTAAAACTTTTACCAGATTTAAATTTTTTAATTTACTAAGTTTTTTTAATATTTTTTTGATGATTTTGCTCAAGGTAAATTTTTATATGTTTGAGAGGTAGAAGATATACATATTATTTTTTTATTTTTAAAGTTATTTTATCTTGTATGTATGAAAGATTGAATAAATAAGTTAAGAAATAAATTAAATTTCTTAATAAATAAATAAATAAATTAAGTTTTAATAAATTAATAAATTTAATAATGAGAACAAATTAAGTTTTTTCATATTTTCAATTTATTCTTTAATATTAATATACTAATGTATTAATTTCTAAATATGAATATTTATTTAGTTATTTATTTGTATTAAGTTTTGCATTTTTAAGTTTTTTGACATATTTTTCTTTATTTTTTTTTCCTTCATTTTCATTTTTTAATTTTTTTTATTTTAGTGCTTTTTTAATTTTGAAATTTTTCTTTTTTAGTTTTTTTAATCATTTTTTATTGATAAATTTTTTTTTAAATTTTGATATTTTTTTCTGTATTTTTATTTTCCATCATTTAATATTTTAGTTTCATTTAGTTGATTTTTTTTTATTTTGTGTTATTTTCTTGATTTATTTTATATTTTAATTTATCAGTATTTTGAATAGAAACTAAATAGTTGTTTTTTGCTTGTTTCGTTAATTTATTTTTTGTTTTTTCTGCTTTTATTTTTACAGTTTCCTCTAGCTGTTTGTTATCCTCGAATTGATTTTCAATCGTTTATTATTTATTTTTTACATATGTGGTTCTCTTTTCTTTTGTGTTAAAAATATAATTTTGAATACTTGATTTTTTGCGTTTTTTTTTTTCATTTTGTTTTTACGTTATTTTTTTCGTATATTTAATATATTATTTTATTTATTTTTTAATTTTTTTTTTAATTTTTTTATTTTTTTTTTATATTTTTTTTATATTTTTTTTTATTTTTTTTTTTAAATTTTTTTTTATATTGTTTTTTATATTTTTTTTTTATTTTTTTTTATATTTTTTTATATTTTTTTATATTTTTTTTTTGTTTTTTTTTTGTTTTTGTTTGTTTTTTTTTTTAGGGTAAAGAGGGGTACAGTGAAACACTTTTTTAACTTTTGGCAATAACTTTACCTGAGTGCATGTTAAGGGCAATTTGTTATTTGGTTGGAAAAAGCTACATTTTATCTAACTTTTTGCTGAACAATGTGTGTCGGAATACTTACTGGAACATGGTGAAAAATGAGTTTGAAAAGAAACCTATGTTCTATAGGGGGTATAATGGAACATTCCACAAAAATATTTTCAAAAGCAAAACTAAAACGCAAGTTTAATTGTGGAAAATAATGAAATTTTTTGTGTGCCTTTGATGAACTGTAAATGTAGCACTATATTCAGTACTTATAGTTCAACAGTATCCCCAATACTTCATTTACAAAACGTGCGGTTATGTAATCAAATAAAGTATTATAGAACGTGTCAAAAATCACCGCAGATTGGAAGAAAAATTAATAAACCCTACCTTACAAGAAGTTCTATGTATCCTACCTTAAAAAAAAGAAATGATCTCTGTTTATTTTCATGTACATGAGTGTACTGGGCATGTACACAGGGTGACATGTTTCCAACTTTTTTTTTATTCGACATATGCTACTAGAATGTGCTACCAATGGGTGTCGTAAAGTTCGGCAAATAACAGATGCCACTGTACCTCACGTTCCACAGTACCCACCTTAATCCTATTGATTCCATTAGAAAAGTTTTTTACTTTTTCATTTTTTATTGTTCATATTGAAATGTAGTTTTGAAAAGTTTTTAGTATATTTTTTGCTTGTTTATTCGTAAATTTTAATTTTCTTATTTATTTATTTTTACGTTTTTGCAAATTTTCATTTACAGCTTGTTGTGTTGAAATATTTGTAATATTAATTATAAAATAAAAATTATTGTTTTTAAGCAATTTTTATTCTTAGGATTTTCTTGTCTTTATTTTTTTAATGTTGAGATTTTTAGTTTAAAAATTATGCTTTTAAATTTTTTAAATTTTTTTTTATATATATATTTCTTTATTATAGTTTTAATTTTTGTAAATTTTTTCTGATTTATTTGTTATTTTTTTATGTTTTAGAAATTTTATTTTCACTTTTAATTTTAATTTAACTTTTAATTTTTTTTTTTTTTTATTTATTTCTTTTTAAACATACTTATAGTTTTTGTTTTTCTTTTGTAATATACATTTAGTAACTCTTTATTTCCAACTTGAAAAATATTTAAATGAAATTATTTAAATTTTTGATTTTGATTCGTTTTTAATTTTGATTTTTATTTTTGTTTTTAGTGTTTGTGAATATTTTTGTTCTAAAAATTTTTTATTTATTATTTTTTTTTACAGTTTTTAATTTTTTATTTTCTTTTAATATTTTATTTTTTTTTATTTCTTTTTTTTAATTTTTGTTGTTTTTTTATTTTTTTTTTGTTATTTTTTGTTATTTTTTGTTATTTTGTGTTATTTTTTTTTTTTAATTTATTTTATTTATTTTAATTTGTTTTATTTTTGTTATTTTTATTTTTTTTTATTTTTTGTTATTGTTTTTTACTTTCTCATATTTTCATCTTTTTAAATTTTATTTCCAATTCTAATAATTTATTTTAAAATTGTTTTAAAATTTTAGTTTTATTTATATTTCAATTTTGATTTTTTTTTTATGCTCTGAGTATTTGTATTTTTTTAATAATTTTAAATTTTTTCTTGACTTTATTATTATTTTTAATAATAATAAGTATTAACTTAATTTTAGTATTATTACTTAAAATTTATTTCTTCCATTTTTTTTACTTTTTGTATTTTAAGTTTTTTCGTAGAGCGGCACTTCCTGTACAAGTATTTTTTTTTTGTAATGAGTACTCTCTTGATACGATCAAGTTTTTTAGTACCAATAGTTTTCTGCCACGAATACTATTTTTAGTGTCGAAACTACTCTTGTTACTGTTTTTATTTCAAGCAGGAGTACTAAGGTTTTGATATGCTTACGTAAGTGCTGATATGTAACTCCGAGTACTTTTTCTAGTATATGTACTCAAGGGCGTAGGCAGGATGAAATTTCTTTTTACCATATCTTTCATATCTTTGCCATATCTTTTTACCATATCTAGTTTCAAAGAAAAAGGAAAAACCACATATTAAAAAGGATTAAAAAGGAATTACATATAGAAACTACTTTCAAAGCCATCGATTTAATTTAAAATCTCAGATTTAGGGGGACAGTTGCCCCCTTACCCCCTGGTTACGCCCTTGTATGTACTTATCTTCGTACCATCTAATTTCCTTAGAACGAGTACTTTTCTTTATACAAGTTTTTTCTTGGTACGACGACATTTCTTCGTATAATAACTTTCTTAACTACGACTATGTTGTTTTTGGTATAACTACTTATTTTCTTTATATGATTACTTTAAGAGTCCAAGGACGAGTACTTTTCTCGATATGAATACTTCTATTAGTGGGAGTAATTCGTAAGACGAGGACTTTTCTGGATACGAATTTTTTTCTAAAGATGACTTTATTTCTCGTTACGAGTCATTTTATCGGAAGTAGTTTTATTCATAGATCATGTAACAGTCTCATTATAATGACTTTTCTTAGTATGAATACATTTTAGAATATTTCTGTTCTACACTCCTGTAGGTTTAATCTATTCAATCAATCGAAAAGCAATATTTTATATCTTCCATAATAAATCCTTTAAGTCGATTTAAAGTTTAAGAGGAACTAGATCAAAAAAGCTTAGCAACAGCTTTAATATCTGAAGGTCATATAAGAGATAAACGAAGGTCGAAGTAAGAGTTTTAACGCAGTCTGTGCTCACTTTCACTTTCTAGCCAAATTTTTAAAGATGTTAAATTTGCACAGGTCGGTTACTGGGTGGACTAGGTACACAATTATGTATATAGAAGCAGCTTTCATAAACGAAGATGAAGTAGATAGACCGAGACAACCAAACAAAAGAACAGCGCCCAAATCTTAGCCTAAGCTTAAGGTTTTCAATGTATCCTTTGCGTGGCCGTAGCTCAAAAAACTATAAGCTTTAAGCTCATCATAAACAGTGAAAAAATATTACCACTCATTCGCCCCATCCATACTTTAAACTTGAATTTATTGAAGATTCTTTTGGAAATTTTTAAAATTTTCAAGATTTACATTTTTTTCATTTCATAAATACCTACCAAATCAGAACGTGAAGATAAGAGCGCATCGCTGCTTGAAAGTACTTTTCTTTATTATGGCAAAAAAAACAAAAAAATAATAATAATAATAAAGAAAAAAAAAGCATGAGATGATCCTTTTATAAAAAATGTCCGTCTGTTTGTCTGTCTGTCTGTCCATTTGCCACAAATGTCCCTCGAGTTATACACTTCCGCAGCACAGTGCAAAGCAGCAAAACAGTTCAACGAGCAACACTCAACATTTGTTCGTCCAACGGTAAAAATTCACAAAAATTTGTTGCTCGATTTGCGGTGAAGCTCAGCTAAGCAGTTAATGTGCTGCAATAAATTGGCTTACGGGCAGTTTGAGGTGCTCTGGCAAGGAAGCAGCGATGGCATACTTGGCCCACTTTGGGTTGGATGTGTTCCTTCCGGTCTATGCAGCTGGAACAGGAACTCAAAGTTATGCTCAGGTAGGTAGGTAGGTGGCTTTTATGTTGCTACCTAAAGATTTTATTATCACTTGTTAAAATGAAGCTAAGCAAGGTTGTTGGAATGTTTTTGGGGGAGGGGGGTTTGATTGGGGTAGGGGATTAGGAAGTGGTGCTCGTTTTTATATACTATATATGACTATGCTGAGCCATGCGATATTGTGTTGTGTGTATGTTTATTTATACAATTATAACCCCTAATTTTATTTAGCAACCTTCATTTTACGCGAAAGTAAACCTCAAGGAAGCACGTGTTGAAGGTAAAAATAAAAGCAAGCATATTAAATTTAATATTGTTGGCGAAGCACTTTGTACGGCCGCTTGTAGTACATGATAATGTCTTAAAATTCCTTCCGCGAATAGCTTCAGAGATCTTTAAGCTTAAATTCTGAAGGTGGTTTGGGGGTTATTCATGGTTATTTGGAATTTAATATAAGGTTAAATTTAGGATTAATGTTGAAAAATTTTTATATTAAAGGCAGTTAAGAAGCAGCTAGATAGACTTGGTAACTGTAAATATTCAAAGCAACTGAAATATTTGGTACTTTTTATTCGAAGTTATTTCTCGTTATCCTGAAAAAGAACGTGTTTACACCGCGAAAGCGCGTTATTTACATTTTTTTTTTTTTTTTTTGTATTTATTACATTTTAAAGCAGTGATCCCACAGCCTATGCCACAGGCGTTTGAGCTTTTGTGCTTAAAAGCTTTCTGTATGAATATTAACTCACGGACGAGCACTGAACTGTGTCAGTATCTATTGAACTTTCATGCAGAACAGATCTGCGGCACTTGTATGCTTGTTAGATTGTTGCTGTTGCTACACTCATAAAAATATAATTTTTTGTTATTTCTATGCAAAATGTCTCTACTTGAATGGGAGTTGCAATTCTTTTTTGCAGAAAATACTTTTCTGAACTGCAATGTATGGTGTGCTACCAGACTGTTGCTGATCGTTAAAAATATAATCTACCCTATCATGAAATATTTTCTACCGGGAATTGTAAAAGGGAATTTCCGCTTTTAAGATACATAGCAGGTAGACATTACATTTTTTGATTTTACACCCATGAATATTAAAGGTTGATGAACAAATTTGCATTAAAAATTTCCAAAGTTTTCGAGCTTTATCTTAAAAACGGAAACTCCCTTTTAAAAATTCCAGGGAGAAAATTTTTCATGATAGGACTGAATATTGAACGGCATTATAACGCGTGTTTCTCCCTCATATATATATGTGTCATTAGGGTGGCCCTTAACTGTATGCGCAATTTTTTTTTTTATAAATTGAATATGTGCGGTGCCCTCGTTTGTTTCTTATCATGCCAAAATTATATTCTGAAAATTTCAGGAAAAAATATTAATATTTAGACGTGCCGTAAAACGAAACTTCATTCGAAATACACATTCATATAGGAAAAAATTGTTTTTTTTTTCAACAATAATTAAAATTAAGACAATTTTGTGTGATTTTTTAATCAACGAAACATAATATCGCATTAGGCATATAATTTATTTTTCCAACGTGCTATCATTCGTCGAAAACGGTTGACTAATACGAAAATTACAACATTTTTATTGTTTTTAAGAAATATTTTTTTTTCCGAAAACATGAAATTAATGTAATCATTTTTTTTTCCAATCTTTTATTGGCGTATGAGTATAAACATTTCTTTCCAAGGAGATATTATGTGTCGAAATCGGGTAAAAAATGCGGAAACTCAAAATTTTTTGTGGAGCAAAAAAACTTTTTTAAAAAAATACTTTTTTCGAAAATACATATGTAAAATTAATTATTTTGTAAAAAGTTTATGTTTCCAATTATAAATTGTATAAAGTTTGTACGTTCCTAACACAACAATAACAACAAAAAATAAAATCTTAATCAATAGATTTGTTTTTTTTTTATTTTTTATTTTTTTTTTATTTAAATTTAACACCGTTTATTATTCATAATTGTTTTTACTTTAGTTATTGCTCGTAGGGCCGAAATAAAATTTCACGACTGTATCCTGGATATTTCTTACGATAGTCCCGAATAATCTACATTTAAAAAAGTAAAATCTTTAAATTCTCAATCAAACAATCAGAAATACATATATACTTTTAGGAGATAATCCCGTTAGTTAGTGTTTTTAGTTAGGAGGCTATTAAAATCAGTTATTAATTTAACCGCATGTTAAGCTGTGTCGTTCAGTACTATTAGAGAAGTAACGATTTTCAGAACATCAGTGTAGTCATTTTGAGATTTCCAATCTTCCGAATGTACTTAAAGAAAATCTGTTCTAATTTTGAAACGTTGGGAAAGTTTCATCGATGGTGGTGATAAAAAGTCGACGATATTTTTATTAATAAATGTTTGTATATCTTCTTTGGATAAAAATACTTTCTTTCTGCTATCACTTTCAAACTGGTCATCTTCCTGGATTTTTTTAGCCATGTCAACTTTAATTTCTGTTGTTTCGTCGAACGACACAAAAGGAGGAGAAAAGGTAAATTTGTCTATCTGGGTAGTACTAATACTCATGGAAACTGTAATTCATATGATATTTTTCCTGTGCTCTTTCTACATTATGATACTCGTAAGATCTCAAATAACAAAGCTAAACCAATTTTTAATTATTATATAAATCATACTTCTTTCCCGCTTCTTCTCCTCGAGTTTGCGCTTCCTATGTTTTTCTTTTTTTTCCCGATTACGTTTGAGCTTCTGCCATGCTCTTCAGACGTCATCAACGTCAATCATGCAACCGGGTCTTCCATTTTCTCTATGGAGTAGTAAGAACTGGCTGCCTTCCTCTATTCGGATTAGGTGCAGAACGTCCCTGTGTGAAATATCAAATAGATTGTCCAATTCATCGCAGAATAAAGTTTTTTCTGTTGTGCATTTCTGACTTCTTTGTAAATTTTTCGAACATTTGTGCAAATCGAACAACTTTTGAACACATCGATGGGGGATTTCGCAGGTATGCTTGCCTTTTCCAAAAATCTATGCAAGTTAAGATCACCTTTTATTCAATAAGTAAATTGTAAATGTAAACAAAATTGTATCTTAAAGATTCAAGAATGGTTTTGTCTTAAGATTCTTTTTTTAAGCTTAAAATTTGTTATGTCAGCAAATATTCTGGCTGATGCAATATTTCATCTTGTCATGAAATACTTTTGTTTATAACAAAGCAATCAAGCCATCCTCACTTTTGTTTATATTAAAAGCCTTTAAATAAGAGAAGAACTGATTTTTACAGATAGGTTTTTAGTCCAGCTCAGCCACTTGAGTTCCTAGAGTGTTTAAGTGAAGTGAATAAAAAATAATAAACTTTTTTAAAAACACAGAAAGTACAAGTGTTTAATTAATTTGCATTCTTCTATAGTAAGACTTGCACTTGAATTCAAAGATAATTTCACTGTTTTTATTTTAAAAAATAATACTTGAAGGACATATATGTTAGAAGGTAACCAGTGTTTTCACTTTTAATAGATTCAATTACATATATTTTTTGTTTTAAATGTAATAACTTGATCGGTAAAACATAATTGTAGAACGTTAGTTAAAATAATTTTCGAAAAAAATTAAATTTTTTTTTTCGCTCGACAAAATAGTTGTAGTTTTCTCACTTTGTAACCAATTTCAACGGATGATAGATCGTTTGTGAGATAATGTTATGTTAAATACGATATTATGTTGAGTAGACTAGAAAAGAACATTAAATTGTCTTAATTTTAATTAAAAAAATAAAAATAAATAACTGGCCATTTCAGCCCTTGAAAGGACTTTGACCTAGCTTCTTAGGATCAATCAACTTAATTTTAATTATTGTTGGAAAAAAAAAACAGTTTTTTCTAATATAAAGGCATATTTTGAATGAAGTTTCGCTTTGCGGCACGTCTAAATATTAATATTTTTTCTTGAAATTTTCACAATATACTTTTGATATGATAAGAAATAAACGAGAGCACCGCACATGTTCAATTTCTAAAAAAAAAATTAAGGGCCACTCTAATGTGTCATATATATTTCTCCCTCACACCCCTCCCGTAGATTTTTAATACACCAGATGAACATTTCTTTCGGGCGCTACTGAGTTCTGCATCTGCGCAATCATGAGAATAAACAAACGAGCGCACCATCGCCTTGCATGAAAGTTGAACTGAGACTCAAGTAGTATTTTTTTTTTTCAGTGCAAAGCTTTCAATGAGCTTTTATACATAGAGTTTGGTGACCAATTCTTTTTTCATAGAATTGTTTTTCATAGATCGAATTTTTCTCGAAAAGTTTTGGTTGGTTTATTTTAAATAATTAATAATTTCAAATTTTTTCTGATTTTTGTTAATTTTTTTAATTTATACACAAATTAAATAATTAAAACAAGAAGAACAAGAACTAAAAGTACATGTTAAGTTTTAATTTTAACAGTTTTAAGTTCTATAATTTTTATTTCTTCAGTTTTTTAATTTTTTTATTTTTTAAATTTCGTTTTTGATAAAAAAAAATAAAGTTATTTTTAATTTTAGAAATAAGTAATTATTTTAAAGTTTTTTTTATTGTTATTTTTTAATTTTTTTGTGTTTAATATTTTGCTAAGAATTTTTTAAAGATTAGTTGTTTTTTTAATATTTTAATTTATTTTGCTGAGTGTTTATTTTTTATTTTTACTTATGTGTCATTTAGTGCTGTATGTTATTGTTATAATTTTTATTATTTTATTTTTTTATTATTTATTTTATTTTTTTATTATTTATTTTATTTTTTTATTATTTATTTTATTTTTTATTATTATTTTAAATAATAAATTTATTGTTTATTTTTTATGTGTTGTAATTAATTTTAAGTTATTTTTATTTATTTTTAAAATGTTTTTATTTATTTTTTTTAAATGTTACTATTTATATTTTATTATTTTTATTTATTTTAAATGTTTAGTATTTATTTTTGTTTTCTTGAAAATTTTGCAATTTATTTTTTAACATTTCCTTTGTCATTACCATCATATATTATGACATGTTTTTAGTTTTTTGTTTTGTTTTTATTTGTCCCTAAAAAAACAAAATGTTAAAAATTTTGTCTCTATTTTTAAAAATTTTGTTTTAATTAAATATTTTGTTTTTTTTTTGGTTTTTTTTTTTTTTTTTTTTTTGTTTTTGTTAACTTCATTTGCTGTTAGTTTTTTGTTTTAAAAGGTTGCATTTTATTTTCTAGCATTTTCTTGTCATTCCCAACATATGTTATTTTTATTTTAAATTAAAATATATTATTTTATTTATATTATTATATATTATTTCATATATTATTTTATTTTTTTTTTATTGCTTAAAATTTGTTTTTATAAAAATTTTTCGAAATTATTATTTTCAGTTTTAAATTTTTTGAAGTCTTAATTTGTATTCTTCTTTATTTCTTTTTTTTTATATATTTTTATATTTTTTAATTTAATTATTTTTATACTTATTTAAAGTTTAATTGCTAACTTGTTGTTACAACAAATTTGTTTTTATTTATTTTTTTATTTATTGTAAAAATATTAGATTTAATGTCGTAACATTTATTTATATACATAGATATCTTAATAGTTTATATTTTACATTATTTTCTTTTTTTTTTATTTATTTTTTTTTTTTTATTTTTAAACTTTTTTTTTTATTTATTTTAAATTTAGTATTTTTTATTTTATGGTTTATTTCTATTTTTAAGTAGGGTACTGTTTAAGTAGGGTACTTTTCTGCATACTGTTGAAACGGTGGACGGATATCTCGACACTGTGCGTGATGAGGTGAGGGATACAAGAGGAGAATAAAGCGGGTGATAAGTCGAAACACGAATTTTCGAGTTGAGTCGCTCTTCGCGCGCTGTGCTTGTATATAGGAGGGCCCATTGTGTTTTTGACGGAAAAGTATGTGATTTTTGTTCGTACATTTTTGCAATTATTATGGTTTTATTAATGTTAGAGTATTGAAAGTTTTGTATCGTTTTAATTGAAGTTTGTATAATATGGCTGTATGATTAATTTTTACACAAAATTATTATCATTCTTACTGTGAACCGTCTTATACCTAGAAGGGTGGTTGGGGACAGTTGAAACAAGTTTTGTGGGTACGGTTGAAACAGTTTATTTATTTAATTTTCTTGTTTCTTAGATGTCAAGAGTACGCCAAAGGAAGACTACGAGAGGTCAGGCCGACTTAGTGTTTAAAGCTGTCAAATTTTTTTCTCTTAAACAAAAAGTATTGAAGTATTATTTTATCATTTGTTTATCTATGTATCAAAATGTATATGTTTATAGAAATCATGTTTTGAACTTATACTCAAAGCGTTTTACCAGCTGGATTGCTAAATTCACCTTTATAATTGAGTGGTGGTGTTGAGTTTTGGGAAATACAATAATAGTGGTACACAAACATTAAAAAAATAAAAAATGGTTTTATTATATTTTGTATAATTTGCATGTATTTCAATTGGCACCAGGCACTGTTCCAACTGACCCTGGACATGGAGACGGTTGAAACCAATTACTTTTTTTTTTTAATTTGATTTTACACATAAAATACAATACAGTGATCTCAAATAACATTTCCCATTAGTAGACAGATATATGGTATTTTATTTAATATATTTTCGTCATCGCTCGCTGAACTAATCCCGGTGCAATGGATGACAAACGCGTAAATGTTTCAATTCAATGTTAACTGTAGCGTTTTTTACTAATTTTTATATTTATTTTTGTTTCTTTTAGTTCTAGTTTCTTATTTTTTTAGTTTTGATTAAAAATTTTTATCATGCTTTCAATTTTGCAATTTATTTATCTTTTATATTTATTTTTTTTTAATTTCTTTTTTAATTTATTTTTTTAATTCATTTTTTTAATTATATTTTTTTTTTAATTTTTATAAATTTTTATTTTTGTCCTACTATTTATTTAATAATTCTTGCAAGCTTTTAAGTTCTTCTATTTTAAAATTTTGAAATATTTTGTGTAATTTTTTTTGTGCTTTAAAAAGTAATTTTTGTTTTTTTTTTTTTGTTTTGTTTCGAATTTTGCAATATTTTTTGTTTTTTTTTTTAATCAATTGCATAAAAATATTTTGAATATTTAAATTTTTCAGTTTTTTTATGATTTGTGGTATCGTTTTTAGCTCTTTTTTTTCTTTCTATTTAATTTTTTTATGTAATTTTTTGTAAATTTTTAATTTTATTTAAATTTATAATTTTGTTTCAATTTTCAGTTATGTTTAAATTTTTAATATTAATACTTTTTTTATTAAATTTTTGTTTTTAAATTTATATTCTTTTTTTATTTATTTTGTTTTTTATTTTATATTTTCAATTTTTTGGGTACTAACATATATTTTGAAATGTTTTTAATTTTTAATATTTTTTTTTATTTTTTAATTTTTGGTTTTTTATTTTTTAATTTTTGGTTTTTTATGTTAAGCATTTTTCAATTTTTATTTTTTATTTTTATTTTTGTTTTTGTTTTTGTTTTTTTTTATTAATTTATTAAAGAACTACTACTTAGATTTTCAACAATATTTTGTGAATTAATGTTGGCTATTGCCGGAGATATAAAAAAATAAAAAAAAAAAATAAAAAACAAATAAAAAAAAAAATAAAAATCAAATAAAAAAAAAAATAAAAAACAAAGAAAAAAAAATAAAAAACAAAAAACATTCAAAAGTTAAAGAAGAGTCTAAGAGTTAATTTCGAGTAGTTAACTGGCTCAATTTAGATGGATAACGTTAAAGATTTCAACAAATTAAATGTTTAACTTTATGGTAATGGCAAAGTGCTGATAGCCCTCGTGAAAATTTTAATTTCTAGAAAATAATAAGCAAATAATCATGAGCTGTTAAAACAAAAGTCATCAAAAAAGTTCTTAAAAATTAATTGCGAATAGTTTTAAGTGAACATATTTTTTAATAAGCCGTTAGCTCTTAAGAAAATTACGCATTCTTTTCTTTGTTTTTTTTTTTATTATGCATCAAAATTTTTTGAACTTTTGGTATTTTATGCTAAAAATTTAAAAAAAAAGAGTAAACAACTACAGTGAACCTACAGACAAAATTTGCATAAGTTCAACTTTTCATATAAAATTCCGAGAAAAACATTTAAATTGAACTTCTAATGACTTGGCTTACGACGACGATGACGATGACAACGACAACGACAACAAGGAGACGACAAGTGCAGCGACAACTGTGAAATGGGTAAATTTTTATTGAACACAGTGAATGACTGAATGATTGGAAGTAGCGGAACGAAGAAGAAGAAGGAAAAGAAGAAGATAATGAAGTTAGTTTGAAGCTATTTCAGTCATTTTTGAGATAAGCCCCGTGAGACGATGACACGATGAAGCGATGAGTCGTCAGCTCAGAGGCAGATAGAAACGGCGTTAGTGGGTGGTTACTTTGCTAAGGATGCGTGCTTCTTTCGTTGACATTTTCGCAAAAAGAAATCACAAGATTATTTGTGATATTTTTTTTTTGCATCGATTTTGACTTTGTGGCCTGTTGCAGCTAAAGACGAAGAAAATAAGAAATCTTGGCTCTACTGTTAAAGTGGGCGTTGCATGCAACAAGATTGCAGCAAGTTTTTTTTTCATCCAAGTTTGTTTTTCGCTCAAAAGCGTTAGTGTTTTATTTTTATTTTTCGCTTTTTTATTGTTGCTGCCAGGATTTGCTTTTGTATCAGCGATGAATCCACCAATAAATGTAACGCAATCCATTGTTTTATATCTCATGCTGTGCTGAAGTAATAGTGCTTCTTTGTGTATGTACGTGTATGGGTGGGTTGCATTCTGAATATCCTTTTTTGTAGATTTTATTATTTTTTATATCCTTTGATTATGCTAATTTTATGTCCTTTTGCTATGTTGTAACATGCAATTTTGCAACGAATCAGTGTGGGAAACATGAAAGCTGCCTTGCAAGGGGAACTCTTTTGTAACTCGTTGTTTGCATAAGAATGAAAAGTATGCAAATTTGACAATTTAATAAAAGAAGGAACTTTTAGTAAAATTAAAGTAATTTTTTTTTCAATGTTGGCCCAGCACCAAAAACTTATTTTCACATTTTTATTTGTTTTACTACAAGTGAAAAAAAAACTTACATCGCCACTGGTACCGAGACATGTGTTATTTCTTGCTGACTTAAGTTGACTAAAGTATACAGCCATTATTGCCGAAAATAAATTGACACTTTTAAGATATTCTTGCGAACACAAAAATAAAACAAAACAGCCAACGAAATTTCAAAAATTCCGGTACTTTTTGATCAAACCTCGAATACTTTTTTGTGCTTACATTTTATTTTTATTTGATAACTTACTTTTATTTAACAATATTTTAAATTTTATTTTACAGATTTATTTATTTTACTTTCTTTAAAGTTTTTTAGTATTCATATTTCTTTATTTACTTTTGCCGTTTTTATTACAATTTTTTTTATTTTTTAAATTTTATTATTTCTATAATTTTTTTGTAATTTTTTTAATTTTCTTAATTAGCTTAAAAGTAATTTTTTAATTTTTTTTTAAATTTTTTTTTTTATATTTTTTTACTTTTTGTAATTTTTTGATTTTTTTTTTAATGTTTTTTTTAATTTTTTTTAATTTTTTTTAATTTTTTTTTTAATTTTTTTTTAATTTTTTTTTAATTTTTGTTATAATTTTTTATTTATAATAAAATATTAATAATATAATTTTTTATTTGCATTAATTTTTAATATTTTTATTTTCTTTGTTCAAATTTTTATTATTTTGCACGATTTTTTTACGAAATTTCCTTAATTTTACTTTTTCATTAAGTTTAGGTTTGTTTTTGTGAATTCCTTCTAACTTTTATTATTTATTACTTATTTATTTTTTATTTTTTTTTTAGTTTTTAGTATATTTTTATTTTTTATATTTAAATTAATTTTTATTATTTTATTAAATTCTTTTTGGTTTATATTAATTTTTATTTTTTTATTATTTATATACGTATATAACTATTACTAAAAAATCAATTAACCAAGATATCAGCAATTACACTTAATAATTAAACATGATAAGAGTTGTGCTTCAACATAAAACTTAAACATTTAAAAAACATTACATTTTTTATAATTTTCGTTCGAATTTGTTCTAATTTTTGGTTTTTTTTTTTTTTTTGTATAATTTTATAAGATTTATTTTGATTTTTCAATGTTTACTTCTAAATTTTATGTATTTTCAGTTTTATTTTTACTAGTTTATTTTTCTTTATATTAATTTTAAATTTTTATAAATTTTTAATCTTAATTTATTGTAAATTTTTATTTCTTTTAAATTTTGTATTTTTTTTTTTCTTATATATATATATATATTTTTTTTGTTTTCATAATTGTTGTTTTGATTTATTTTTGTGTGATTAATCTTTAGTTTCGATCTACTTTTTGTTTTCCATTAGTTTTATTTGTTATAATCTTATTCCTGTTTTTTAATTATTTTTATTAATATGTATTTATTTAATTTGTTTTCTTATTTCTTATTTTCAATATATTTTTATTTTTAATAAATCTGTACAAAAATTTTTATTAATTTCGTTAATATTTTTTATCATAATACAGATAGAAATCTTGTCATTTTTTGTAATCGTTTTATTTATTTTTTTTTTTGTTTTATTATAAATTAAAAAGGAAATTTTTATCTTACTTCTATTACAATTTATTTAGTTTTATTTTTAAGTAAATTGTTTATTCGTTTTTGATTTAATTAATTTTATAATATATTTTATTTTAAATTTTTTTCATTTCTTTATTTGTTTTTTTTTTATTTATTTTTTGTTTTACTTTCTTCTATTAATTTATTTGTGTTTACTTGTATTTCTTATATAGGCTTGAAATATCTTTTAACTATTTTTATTTTTTAAAGAAATGTTTATTACTTATGTTTTATTTATTTTTGCATTTTATTCGGTTTTTATTTGATTTTAGTTTATAAGTTTTTTTCATCATCTACTGTTATTTTTTTATTTTTATTTTTTTTTTCAGTTTAGTTTTTTAACTTTTACATTCTCTTTATTTTATTTTTTTTACTTTTTTATTATTCAACACTTTACTTGATTTATTTGTTTTTATTTTTTAGTTGTTATTTTATTTATTTTTATTTTTTATAATTTATTTTATATTTTTATATTTTATAAATAATTTTATATTTTTATTTTTAATATTTTATATTTTATTTGCTTTCAGTGTTCATGTGGTTTAAAATCATATTGATTTTGAATTTTTATCTGTTTTAATTATTTTTTTTTTATTTATTTCTTTTGTCATTAATTGGTTTTCATTATTTGTCTTGATTTTTAATTTCATATATTTTTCTATTTTTATTTTATTTATTTATGTATCTGTTATTTTTTGTTTTTTTTTTTTGTGTTTTATTTTGTGTATTTCTTTTATTATTTATAACTCATACTCATTTATTTGTTTTCAGTTTTTTATTTTGTTTTTATTGAATTAGTTTTTATTTTTTTTTGGTTTATTTTTTTTTATTTTTTTGTTTTGTTTATTTTTTTTTTTTTGTTTATTTTTTTTTTTCTGTTCCTATTTTTTGGTTTTTTTTCGTTAATTATTTTTTTCATAAATTTTTTATTTGTTTTTATGCACATTTTTTTTTTTGTATTTTTATTTTAATTTTTGTTTTTTATTTGTGTTTATTTTAGATTTTTTATATTTTATTTATTATTATTTATTATTATTTATAATTATTTTCTTGATTTCTTATAGATTTTTTTTTTATAATTTTTTATATCTATTTTTTTGAATTTGCATTTTATTGCTTTTTTACTTATTTATTTGTTTTTGTTTTTTATCCATTAATTTTAATTTGTGTTTTAATATTTTTTAATTAATTTTATTTCTTTAAGTATATTTCCAAAATTTTATTTATTTCTTTTTGTTTTTGTTACTAAGTTTATATTTCTCAGTTTTCATTTTCAATGTGAATTATTTTTTTATTTTCTTATTATGTTTTCTTTCAATTTATTTTTTATCGTCCCTATTTTTTGTTATGTAAATATTTTTAATTTTAAAATGGTATTTTATTATTATTTTTATGTTTGCAATTAATTTCTTTGTATAATATTTATATATTAATTTTTATTATTTTATTGATTAATAAACAACTATTAATTTATTAGAATTATTTGTTATTTAAAAATTTTATTTTATTACTTAATTTTTTTAATTTTATTATTTAATTTTAGTTTTTGTATAGTTTTATATTTAATGTCTTTAATAAAATATTTAATTTATTTTTTATATTTTTATAATATATAGCTTTAAAAAAAGGTTTTTTATTTATTTTTTTATTTTTTTATTGGATTTTTATAAGATTTTGTTCATTATTATGTGCTTACTAGAAATATAACGTACATAAAAAAAACAAAATCGAAAATATAAATTTTTGGCTGTTCGCTTAACGCTAAAATAACGTTGTAACATATTTGATTTTATAATTTTTAATAAAAAACTTGTATTAAATTAATTATATAATTTAATTTTGAACAATTTTATTTATGCTTATTTTGATATTTTTTATTATTATTATTTTATTTTGACACTTATTTTAATTTTTTATTAGTTTTTATAATTTATATCTTATTTTATATTTTTTATTTTACATTTTTTAATCGATTTGTTTTTTATTTTAATTTTTGTGTTCGATATTTTTTTTAATTTAAATTTTTCATATTTTTTCAAAATGTTTTATTTACTTTTTTCGTTTTTGAGTTTTTGTTTTTATTTTATTTTTTATTATTTTTTATTTATTACTCTATGTTTTTTTTTTTGTCTTTTTTTATTGTTTTTTTATGTGTAAAAACTAAATTGGATTCAACTTAAAATTGTTCTTTCCCGAACTCAATTTTTTGTTTTCTCGTGGTAATAAATTTATGAACATTATTTGGTTTTTTGATCAAAACTTACCGAAAAGAGTTGCAACCCTGATGGGAAAACTATCTACGTGAGCTTAAAATAACTTTTTTAATAGTTAAAACAAAGTTAACTTCAATTAAAATTAGAACTTTTGTAGTCAACAAATAAATTTTGCATTTTTTTTTTCTCCAACAGCATCAGATGGCAACAGGAAATAGAAGAGATGAGCAAGAATGATAGTAGCAGATATGCTTTAACTTTTTTTCTTTATCTTTATAGAAGGTCGGGAATTAGCATACTGTGTAAAAAACAACAATGTATGAAAAAATTTGGATCTTAAAAAAAAAAAAATAACAAGTAACAACTAACAAAGATATTTGCCAAATTAAAAAAGATGAAATGGCAATAAGACAATAAACGAACAAAAAAAAAAATACAACAGCAACTTTTTGTTTTGTTTTTTTTTTTCAGAACTGTGAAAATACGGGATAAAAGTGATCCTTTGAGAGAGTTGTTGGTTCGAGAACTAAAAGCTAAAAAACAACAACAACAACAACAAGAAAAATGGAACGAGAATAAAAACAGAATAAAAAATATTAAAAAAAAACAGAAAAAAAAATATTAAAAAAAAAAGAAAATATATGCAACATTGGTGCAAACAATAGATACGAATGAGAAAGTAAAAATTTTTTTATCAACATGGAAAAAGTAACAAATTTTCAAAGTTGTTGTTGTGTGAAAACGTGCTACAAAGCATGGCCATGTGATGCTGCTGCTACTGCTGCTGCTGCATTTGCTGGTGGTATATAACAACCCAGACCAACGACTGCTTAACACTGTATAGTAGTGATGAATGAGCAACAACAATACGCGCCTACCTCAGACCACAGGACACGCTGTTGATGATGGCGGCTGTTGGTGGTGGCAGGCAACTTTTTTGCAGTTTTTGTGACTAGTGTTGCAACGCCGCCATTTTTATGATGATGTTCATGATGGTGATGATGATGAATTTCGATACTTGGTAGGAAAACACTACAATTTCGAGTGCTGCCACATTGTTGCAGTGTGTTCATTCTAATGCGACCATGAGTAAAAATAGTAGCAAGGTATTTTTTATTTTTTTTTTTTCGTTATATTTGGATGGATTGCATTGCATAACAGAAAATGGCGCAAAATAATTGTAGTATAAATATATTGTTATTTTTTTCGTTTTTTTTTTTAATTAGACTGACTACCGGTCGACGAAGGTTGCTAATTATGATGAAATGAAAATTAAAGGACGGTCACAAGTCAAGCTTGGTTGGAAATTAAATTTTGAAAATTAACGAAAATATTTTGAAAACATCTTTACTATACATAGTTATCTAAAATCCAAAAAGACATTTTATTTATTATGATTCATAAGACTAAATGACATTTAGTCTTAACTTAAACGTCTGAACACATTGTTGACGGGACACGTAAAAATACGTTCTACTCTTCTGTGGGTAGAGCGCGGGTCACGTAGTTATACGTTTTTTATAGATGGGTGGTAGAAAGAGCGAAATAAAGCTAATAAAAAAAAGAAAACATTTCACAATAAAATTCACGAACATTTTTCAAGTAACTACCCGCTTTCCAGCCATAATGCAACGGCTCAAAACTCGCCAGGCTTATTTTTTCTTAATGTGAGGAAACAATATGAAGTTATTGGGTGCCAAGTTAGGACTGTGAGTGAGATGACCCATGAGTTCCAAGTTTTGAGTGCTAAAAACTCTTTTGTTTGAGCTGATGCGTGGAAACTCGCAATGTCGTGATGGCTCTTCCTTTGGTGGTTGGTTTTCACCAATTCTCCGAAGACTTCCGGCAAACAATAACAACGAAAACTTCCGCCAGATTGTGTACCATTCACTATTAAAAGTTTTCCGTTGCTTTAATGGTACAGTAGTGACATGGATGGTTTTTCTGAAAAAACTGGCAACCATTTGCCTGGATGTGCTCCATTCACAGATAACTTTTGTCGGGTTTGACTCACTTTAAAAGACGCAAGCAGTAGATTTTTGCTTTGTGTTGGACTCATAAGCGTTGGTCCATGATTCGTCATTTGTGGTGATGTAGTAGATGTTTTTCGAACCACCCTGCTGTATTTTCTAAGCATTTTCTGGCATCAAACGAATTTTGTTTTGAGCAATCGTCAAATTATAAAGTATCCAACGGGCACAAATCTTCCTGACGCCTTAATGCTCTTGTAAAATACAAAGTATGTTAGTCCCACTTATACCTTAGGATAACTCCATCTCATGGTATGTCACATGCCGATCTGCTTAAAAAGTTCACGCACAGCATTGATGTTTTCTGCCACAACAGCCATTCTTGGACGACCTTCACGAAATTCGTTTTGGAGAGAATGAAAACCTCGCTCGAACTCATTGAACCAGCGATTTATAGTCGTTGAGTGTGATGCTCACAATAAGTCGAACTAAATTGGTTGATGCATTTTTTTCTTGTCAACCCAAGTCGAAAATGGTAAAAAATCATCACCCGAAAATGTTCACAGTTTAATCTCTTTTTTTTTTTGCTGAAATACAATTTTCAAACCACTATAAACCAGAAAGTAAGTGCAGAAGCACCAAAATGCTGTGAGTACGTTTATGATAGAAAATGTCAAACTTTCTAATATAACTGTCAAAATTCAACAATGTTAAGTGTTGTCGAGGCGCAAGACTTAAAAGACAACCCACGTATTAAACCTCTTTTGTACCGAAATTTCAAAATTTGGGCAAAACTGACTTGTTTCGACAACAACTTTTGCTGTTGAATAATTATCGATATATTTTGACCTCTTCTTTCGCAATCCTTGATCGTAATCAGCCTACGATTTCGTGGACCAAGTGGTGATCTTTTTGAAAAAAATACCGATTTTTTCAACTTTTTTTTGCGGAAGTTGTATATTTTGACATTGAAAAGGGCAATACTGATCATTTCAAAAGGTACTTATCGCGTTTCATTATCAACCCTTTTCTTTTTCCATCGGAATTTTTTATTTTTTTTTTTTTTTAATCTAAATGACTGCCTTCTGTTCTAAACGTATCTTATGTTTTCCTATAGGAGGAAAAGGAGTACTGCCGAGAAGAAAATAGGATACATGAGTAATTTGGGATAAGAAAAGAACCATTTTGAGCTCAGCTATTCGGAAATGATAATCGTAACTTTTTTCCCCATATCCGTGATCGTCATAAATGCATAACTGTAAAATAATCGATATAGTACTACACGCAAAGAAATTTTTCGTTTACCGCAACTGAAAAATTCACCAACTACACTTCGTTTGCGAATTGTATTTGCCGCAAACGAATATTCAGTTGTCATCAACTTAAAAATATATCTTATCTTCTATACTTTTATATAAAATTAAAGTGAAAATTTTTTGTGGCCGCTAAACTCCAAAAGTACTGGTCCGATTTTTATGAAATATCTTTTAAGATATCACATTTGTGCTGCAAAAGGATATAGGGGTATTTTCTTTACGAAATTTTAATAAGTATCTTTATCTTTACACTTTAATGCAAAGATTTTTAAGTAACCATCAACATTGCCATGCATTGCTTAATTGTTAGCTTTTAATGCGTTTGTGCTGCGAGAACTTCAATAAACTACATGTTGCTCTCGACGCTATCCTCTCTTTGTTCTCAGCAAGCACACAACACAACTAAATAAACAAGCAAATACATATTGCAACGCTTAAAATAAAGGACAAATGACTTCACCACACCAATTGCCAATTGGATCGAAATAGGTTCTAATATGTTGAAATTAGTTTTGATGTGATGGATTAATCCAACAGTTTTGTTAAATGGGGCTTCACTGAGCATATTCAAGCATTTTTTTTTATATGCAATTTTTCTGCTATATCTCTCTACATTTTCAATGAGACTCAATCCGACTTGATGTAGGTATATTTGTTGCGCGGCATGCAACTTTTCTCTACATGTTTTGACCGTGGTTTTTCTGTAATTTATAGATGACCAAAAAAAAACAAACGGCTGACTTTTAACTTTTATAGAATTGGCATTGTTTCATTCAATCAGTTTTTTATAAATTGATAAATATAAACTATTGATAAAGATAAAACGTCCGTGGCGAAGCCACGAACAACTATGGCCTGCTATTATATATACAACGCAAGCTACTTCGGTCATTATTATTTATTATTTATTATTTATTATTTATTATTTATTATATTAATTATCTTTCGCCCTATGTCCGTCCGTCTTCTTAAGGATTGTGGTCATTGTACCTATGTTGCTATCTCCGTCCGCGTATTAAGGAAATCACCAATTTGCTTATATAGTAGCAACTTGTCCAAAAAGTAACTCTGAATTATAAGCGTTGTGTTTATACAACGAAGGGAAAAACAAAAGAAGTTTTAAGTTGGGAAAAACAAATTTTTCAATTGCTGCAATTTAAAAATCACTCGCGTCTATGACAAACAAAATTCATTTCCTGCAACTAAACGACGCGTTTCTCGCAACTGACTATTATTATGTCAACTGTTTAAACGTTTGCAAATAACGATTTCAAGCACGACAAGCGAAGTTCGTTTGCGGCAAACTGGCGACAAATGTTTTTTTGTTTGCGTGTTGTCATCATGGATAAAACATGGATTCACCACTATACACCGATTCGAAGGAATCAGCAAAAGAGTGGGTTGGTCTCAGTGGATGTGCACGAAGGCAAACGGCCGGAAAGGTGTTGGCGCCGGTTTTTTGGGATTCAAGTGACATTTTGTTCATCAACTATTTGAGAAAAGGAAAAACAATCAACAGCGACTATTACGGTAAATTATTGTACCGACTGAAGAACGAAATCACACATAAACGGCCCCATTTATCGAAGAAAAAAATCATATTTTTGCAAGACAATGCTCCAGCTTAGAAATCAATGGAAATCATTGCCAAATTGCATGAGTTACGCTTCGAACTCCAGATTTGGCCCCCAGCGACTAGTGGCTGTTTCCAAACTGTTAAAAATATCGCTCCAGGGAAGGAGATTTGCGACGAATAAACAGGTCGAATTGAAAACTGAAGAGTATTTCAGAGATCTTGATAAATCCTGACATTCAAAGTTCATCACAAGGTTAGAAAATCGTTGGAACAAGTGTATTCTTCCAGTTATTCTTCCACATAGTCCCCTTTCAGAAACGATTTTCCTATTAACACTATCCATCTCTTTGTGGTAATTGAAAATCCAAGAAACTTTTAATGGCTAAACTGAACATTTTTGAGTATAAGAAAAAAAAACTTAATTTTAATACTATCCGGAAGTCATGCGTGTCAAAAGCGTGAATTTATGGAACTTTGAAAATATTTTTATGAGTTGAGCTGATTTATTACTGCGATTATGAGCTTTATTTTCTCTAAGCTCATTAGCTCGATAGAGAGCAATAATGATTTATTTACCACTCTCATTTCTTTATTAAGGCTCTTGCAGCTAACAGCAAATTTTTTCACCTTTCTCTCAAAAACCAGTCAATATATTGTAGCCAGCAGCCTCTATTTTACTGGCTTTTTTTCATTTTAATTTAGTAGAAAACTTAAAATTACGTTCTTGTTAGTTGAGTACCTGCAATTGTATTGGCAGCATTAGCAGCAATGGCAAGATTTATGTGGGTGGTGTGGGTGGTGTGAGTGAATGTCGGAGAGTTCGTTGGGATAGCAAATTAATTAGTGTTCATTTGAAAGTATTTCAGAGCCTGTGTTAATGGCAGCCGGTATTTGTGTCGAAATGCAGCTGAAATTTATGTCTATTGACATCTTTAGTGTACTAATTCTTCTTCTTCTTCTTCTTCTTCTTCTTCTTATTCTACTTATACTTCCTTTTCTTTCCCTTTTACTTCTACTCCTGCTTAAGTTGGCATTTTTCCAAAATGGCGATATTCAATTTTGAAAACATCTTGGAACAATTACAAGCAGTTGCTATCTTGTTGTTTTGGATGCAGTGAGTAGAGTAGGGTAGAATGGGGTAAGTGTGGGCAGCTGGGTGTTTGTTGGTTGCAGGATGGATATTTCTTTTTATATCGAAATTTTTGCAAAGGTTCTTTTATTTATTTGGCAAACTCTTAATTAGGGTGCAGCATGAGTTAATGTTTAGTGCACGTAGTAGTAAGTTGAAGGTGGACAAACATTAATTAAAGGTGAAAACATGTTTATTATAAAGCAAGCTGTTTATCAGATAGATTAATGGGGGTCTTTTTGGTTATTTTTGAGGGTGCAATATAAATAATTAGCTTTAAGGTGTGATTTTTGAAAAATGGGCTAAGGATTTATGATCTCGATAAGTGGTAATGATTCGAAAAGTTTTCTGAAAAAATTTAGAAATTATAAATATAACAGTTTTCTTTATAAAATAACTTATTTATTTATTTAGTCATGTATAACAAGGGCCAATAGTACATAGTATATCCCTCACAAGGATTTTTTATTTTTTTTTTTTTTTTTTTTTTTTTGAATTGTTTACTAGAACTAATTTAGAAAATATTAAATTGTAAAACATAGTTATTTTCAAAACAAACTATAGGATTTAAGAGCTTTCTAAATACATAAAAGGAAAGCATGCTGCTCCACACCTCATGCTATGTTTACACAGATGGTTTAGTTTCAGTTTGCAGTAAAAAAGTTGAGTTTTGCCATTGAACTCAAAATAAACTCTTGAGTTTCCAGTACAATTATGCCGGATGAAACTCAACCTAAACTCAAGTTGCTTTCTGAGTTTATCAAAACTTAATTTGAGATATGCCTAAAAGTATGCTAATGTTCGAATGAAAAGGTACGTACAGATACAACTTTTTAGATGACAAGGTACGTTCAGAGTATTGAATGATTTTTTGCTGAGAAATGTCAAAACAGCTGTTGTCATATAGTGCAATTTACTTTTTGCAAAAAATTAACAAAAAAAGCAAAGATAAGGACTTGGGCAAGTGTAGAAGATAAGGTCTTGGTATCAGTATAAAAATTCCGATTTGCGCAGCGCAAGGAAAAACTGACATGTGTACGCAGAGATAGCTGCAATCTTGTCGTTAAGTGAAATTGATGCCACGGTGGTGGAGGTGCAAAAAGTGTGAAAACACATAAGTAAACAAAGAAATGTCATACTGAATTCAATTCTGCTGACGCATCCCTGTGTGAACAGCTTTGATTGATTGAACTAAACTCAAACTAGTCTCTCGGTGTATACATAACACAATAACGCTCAAACTGTTATTATTTCTTACTATTACAGTGCTTTTTAAAATGTTGAGCCTGAAAGTATGCACAAAAAATTTTGCAAAGTGAGTTTTTGCAAAGTGATCTGCATAAATCAGTGTTGATCAACGCACGGTTCAGCAACAACAAAGAGAGCTTTCCGAGTGCTCAGCTTTACACTGAAACAAGAATATGTTAAAAGCTCTCACAACATTTGGTACAAGGAAATCTTGTCGAAGTTTGGATTTTCAATATAACCATTTCTTTTTTATTTTTGTGTTTGTTTTTCGCTATTTTAACATAGAAAACATAAAAAAAGTAAAAGTGGAGAATAGAATGTATTTATATTTTTCCTGAAACATTGCAAAATATTTACATACATTAATAATTAAAACAGCGAACGATTCCATACCACATGAGCGCTCAAAGCATACTGACTTGAAATTTAAAGCACAGCAGAAAAAACGAACTTTTACGCAGTGTACAAGCACAGCGAGCCGATTGCTACTTCGTGTGCAAAAGCTCAACAACAAACATTGTCTGCGGGCTATGGGAGACCCTGTATTCACCAGCACTGGCATAAATCTAACAAATTGTTTGTCGTATTTTTTACTCTAAATGGTTACAACCTGTCGTAGTATGGGCTGTTAGACTAGTATATTTATAAATATCTTAAAATATTTCTAGATTTTCCCAGAAATCTTGCTTTTCGGAGGTATGTTGAGATGCTGTTTACAAATGTGAAGTCAGATTTTGAGGATTCTTTAATGTGGGATGAAATATGAGGAGCCAAACATTGAAATAGTTTTGAAGACTTATTGTTTTCTGACAATCTGGATTCTTGGATTCGATGATTAACGGGGAAAATAGGTTGAAATGGCTTGAGAAATTTAAAATTTTTCATTCCATAAATTCTTGGTAAAAACATTAAGAAATATGTCGCCAAAGGTTCAACTAAAAATTTCAAGTCGTTCTAATGTTATGAATGATTAAGTGATAATTCGACCACTCCTTAAGTGCCGGAGTGCGTGGCATGGAAAACGGATCGGTCATCCGGCAGTCATTTACATACTTGGAAGACAGTCATAATTCAATAGTATTTCGAAGGCAAGGGAACGTTGACAGATGCGTCTTTTAAATATTAAAGCGTAGGTTTTAACATTATTTTAGCATCGACCTTCGCAACGTGTGTTTCAAGTTTAGGGACAAAATGTAAACGTATCTGACATGGTACGTCTACTCGCACTAGTAAATCACGTTAAGGGACCGCGACTTCAGACCGCAGCGTAGACCGAAAAATCGAAGTAGCGCCTTGGGGACTAAGGAGGCTGGAAAAGAATTGTTTCAAGGCCAAAACGAAGGATATAAAGATGAAGAAAAGGAATAATAATAATATGAAGAAGAAGAAGATGATGAAGATGAAGATGAAGATGAAGATGAAGATGAAGATGAAGATGAAGATGAAGATGAAGATGAAGATGAAGAAGAAGAAGAAGAAATGTTTTACAGTGCTGGAAACGCTAATTAACCAGTGAGTACCTAAAATAAATTCATTACTTGTCTTGAATTTTTTATTGTTTTTCTTTTTTTCATTTTTTATTTTTTTTTTAATTTTTTGTTTTTTTTTTAATTTTTAATTTTTTTTAAATTTTTTATTTTTTTTTAATCATTTATTTTTTTTAATTATTTATTTTTTTTTAATTTTTTTTTTTTTTTTTTGATAATTTAGATAAAATTTTTATAATTTAGATAAAAAAAAATATTTTTTACAGTTTTGTTTTTTTTTATTTTATTTATTTTATTTTTTTTTTTATTTTTTTTATTTTGTCTAATTGTTTTATCTGTGTTTTATTCCGTTATTTTTTTTAATTTTTTTTATTTTTTCTTTTTTTTTAATATTTTTTATGTTTAGTTGATTTTTATATATTTTTTTATTTTTTTTTATTTTGTTTTATATTTAGTTTTTTTTTTAATTTTTTATTACATTTTTTTTTAATTTTTTTTTTTTTTTATTATTTTGCTTAATTTTTGTTTTATTTTTGTATTTCTTTTTTATTTTTTTTTTTTTCATTTTAATATTTTTTTTTTTTATTTCTTAATTTTTTTTTCTTATTAATTTGTTTTTTTATATATGCTATTTATTTGATTTATTTTTTTATTTCTTTTTTATTTTATCTTCAAATCGCCATCGTCGACATAGAGCCCCAATTAATGGGTAAGAATGATCGAAAATTTCGGAAAAAGCATAAAGGTCTGCAAGTGAAGCCGAGATGGTCATTCGAAAAAATTATATTCCATACATAATCTATGTGTCTTCTTTATATAGTACTCCAATAAAAAGTTAAGAGATATCCAAACAATTGTTGGTTTTATCCCAAAAATGAATTCTACATCTCGTGTTGATACAACCTCTATTAGCCTCATGAAAGAACTTCAGGATCCCATTTTTTATTTTGCGTTTTTTGCGAATTCAATACATCTATTTTTAACAATTTTATCGAACTTCTTTTGGTTGTAATCAGTGGCGTATTATTAGGTCCTCAAACCCCTGAAACGAAACTTTCACGAGAGATTGCTAGCAATTAAAATTGATGCGTGTGAACCGAGCATTGAAGAAGAAATGACCGGAATACTTTAAAAGACAAAGTGCAAAGTGATTTTGCAGATCAACAATGCTTGACCGAATGTTGCAACACTTGTCAAAAACACTTAAGGGGGAGGTTTGCACCAACTGTATTCAACAGACATTGCTCCTTATGACTGACACTTCATCTGATCGATGATTTATGGCTTGGATGAGCAGTACTTTTATTCCAATGACGATGCCAAAAATTGGGTCGATTCTTAGTTAGTTTAAAAAGATGTGTGTTCTTCCAAAGTACACTACCAAAAATGCTTCCAAAAAGTTGGGACAAAGTTGTGGCTTGCTATGAACAGTATTTAAAATAAAATTATGAATTATGAAGTATTTATTTCCATGAAAAATACGACGAAAGTTTATGCATTCACACGATCAAATATTATAAAAAATAAGCGAGATATTTCAGCAAATCTCAAAATATTATAAACACATCAACTCTAAAAAAAAACAAAAAAATTTGGTTTGAATATTTTTTTTAATCCATAATAAGTCCACAATAAGTTATTTAAAAAAAGTTTTAGTGTCCAAAAATATGGTTTAATTATTATTGCTTCATTCCTAATTAGAAATAAAAATATGCATCCCTGAAATTATGCAACACTTTGCAATAAGTACAACTGAGTGTTTATATGATGCAGCAACCTACGCATAAGAAATAATTTTCTTAAAATATTAACTGACTAAATGCAAAAACAAAAAAAAAGAAAGAGATATTTACCAAAACGGGAATAACGCAGTAGACACAGGGATGCGCTGCAGCAGCTGCAGCAGCGACGGTTGGCAGACTGTAACCGTTCAAGCACAGATGCTCCGTCTTAAAAATCTTTGTTGGCGGTGGATGGGCAATAATTGAAGATGCACACAACGCCGTTGAGAACGACGATGTCGAGGACGTGGAATAAGTGTTGGAGAACGTTGGCTGCTGCTGCAGCAATTGATGATGATGCACCGGACGGGTGGTGTAGATGGTGGCAGCGCTGGAAGAGGGCGCTGGCAGATCCTGCGTTGCGACTGCTGCTGCTGCGGAAGCAGGCGCAGACAGTGACAAAGCAATTGATGCGTTTGTATTTGTTGTTGTTGTTATTTTGTTTAATGAATTTGCCGTAGAAACAGCGGATGTGGCGTAGTTGTTGTTGTTGTTGCTGTTACTAGATTTGGATGTAACGATGCTGTTGCTCGATATGCTGGTAGCGGATGTTACGACGGCGTTGCTTGTTGCGGCGGCGGCGGTGGCGGTGTTGGCGGCGAGAGCAGCAGCAGCAGCAACAATTGATGATTGAGGAGTTGGAGCCGGAGACGTTTTTCTCTTGATTGACGAAATTTTAGTGGTTTTTAGTGGAGCTGTTGATGGGACAACAGCTGACGCAATGGTGAATGATGATAGACGAGCTGAAAAGTTGTTGTTGGTTTTTGGTTAGGAAGAACGTGTTGCTTGTGTCGTCGTCGTTGTTTTTGTTTTTGTTTTGTTTATTCTTTCTGTTTACTTGCCAGCGCTTTATTTATCAAGATAAGTAAGCTGCTGACAACCGTTTGGCTACACTTGGGATTTTTTTTACTTTAAATGTTGTGGTTGTTGGTGTTGTTGTTGTATTTTAAACAACAATAATTCAACACATTTATAGGAAAATAGCAAAGTTCTAGCGAGTTTTGAATTACTTTCAATATGCTTGATTATGCAAAGTTTATATTGTTGTTTTTTTTTTAGTTTTGAAAGCTTTCGAGCTTTATAAAATATATATAGTTATATATATATATATATATATTTTTTTTTTAAGTTAAACTTTATATTTTTATTTATTACTTAAATTTATCGATAAAGCTTTTTTTATATTAAAGCAGTTGAGCGAGCAAGTAAATGTTTTTAAAAAGCTTTTTTTACTACAAGCTTTTGTAGTTTTATTTAAGATAAAGCTTATTTTTATTTCTTATTTTAATTGTTTTATATTTTCTATAGCTTTTCTGAAACAAATTCCAATTTTTTATGGTTTAGTAAAGCTTTTGTTATTTTGGTTGACTCTGGATAATGTTTTCGGATTTTAATTCAATTTTTTTTTTAATTATTTCAATTTTATTTTTAGGTATATTTTGAATTGTGAATATTTTCTTAAAATTTTATTTCAGATTTACGTTTTTAATTTTATTTTTATATATTTCTTGTAAATATTACTCCAACTATTTGTAGATGTTGAAAGCTTATTTCGGCAAAATACAATTTTCTACGTTTTTGCGAGCTTTTTTACTGTTAAGTGAGCGAGCTTTTTCTACTTTCAGTTAATCTTATTAATAAATTTCACATTTCACTTTCAATAATTGTTTTTTTTTATAACTTCTTCGGTGAGCACGTGCGCTTTTTTCAAAAGCTTTTATTTATTTGAGCTTTGCTCCAAGTAATTTCAATTTGAATTTGATGATCATCTAATTTATTGTTTTATTTTAATTTTGAGTGCTGCTTATTTCTCCAAAAGCTCTCAATGAGTTTTGTTTTTGCAGAAAGCTTTTACAATTTTAACTTTTCACTGATTTTTATTTTTTATTATTATTTTTTGTGTTTTAACACTATTTTCACGTGTTTTTCGCTTTTTTTATATTTTTATGTAAGTATATTTTACTTTAAACTGAAAACTTACTTTAAGCTTTCGTTATATGTTCATTCTCTTTGGTATTTATTTTGGAAGTTTTGAATTTTCTATTGAAATTCTGATAAATTTATTCACTTAAATTAAAAAAATTAGTTTAAGATATTTCAGTTCAGTACGAAATGTTTCCAACTTTTAAAATAACGAAAGCTCAGAAAACGAATCACAATACAACTAAAGTTATGCTCAAAGCTTATTATGATTGTGTTTACCGTTATACTACTTTCAAAAATTAACTATTAACAGCATTAACTACAGTATCACGTATCAAAATAGGTATAAACGACAATAAAGACACAATCAAGAAGACTTTCTTCGATAAAAAAACCGATTGCTTCTCGTATCTTGCTTATCGTTGATGTGCTTCTTCATGATACAAAACGAATGAGTAAGATAACCTAAAAAACATTTTTCATATACACAGTATTATGAAATTTTGGAAGTGAAAATTCTCAGGGCTCAAGTCTCAACGAACGAACGATAAAAAAAAACGATCAGCACTACTTTCTTCCATACAAAAATCTATTCCTTCTCGTGTGTTGCAAATTTTTGATTTTACTCGTGATATGAAATGAAGGGAGAAGTTCATAAAATTAAATAAAAGTGAACTAAAACCTCTATAAATAGAGCTCCATCTACGCTAGAAGGTTAAACCTTTAAATTCAGGCTAACAGGTGTTCTACAAACGTTATGTCAAATAATGGAAGTCACAAGCCCACTTATACACAAGTGTGCGACATGTTTGAAAATCGATAAAGAATTTATAAATTAAGAAATAAAACGATGCGTTTGATAAAAAAATTAAAATTGGGACACCCTTATGATATCCAAAGTTTGGAAGGTTTTATTGTTTTGATGACGTCAGAAAATCGTGATTTTTATAAAATTTATCGAAATTTCAAACTCATTGTACGTTTTGAATATGAAAGCTTATGTATAAAATATCAAGTCAACGCACGAATTATTCGTGGGATTTATTAAGGTTTTGTCAATTTTGATGACGTCACTTAGTATGGGAAGTGGGCTTGATTTTTATTTGATTTGGAAACATTTCAAACAAAAAGCTTTTATACACTAAGGGAAAAAAATATTAAATTTATCCAAAAACTTTTTTAATTTATCCAAAAAGCGAGTCATTTTTGCACCAATAACGCATTTGAATAAATCGACTACGTAAATATTTAAAATTTATTTGAATACTTTTTTAATTAAATTAAATATTTAAATATTTAAACAGAATTAATAAAAAAATATATTAAAATTATGCACGAATTTTTTAAAATATCTTTCAAATATTTACTATTTGAAAATAAACTATCGCATTTAAAGAAAATTTAAATAAAAATATTGAATTTAAAAAAACATATTTAAATTGAATATGTTATTAATAGTTTTATAGCATTATTTTCTTCATATTGCGTCCATCAAATGTCATTTGCCTGTATTATTTATTCTGTTTCACAATTCTATATTTCACTGTTATACTATTTTTGACAGTTGGTAAAATATTAGGGCACCAAAAGTCAAAAATAGCATAAACTAGAACATGGTATAATAATACATGGTAGCATTGACAGTTGCTTGGGAAATCATATACTGTCAAAAAATATACTCAAAAAGAGAGCGCTCACAATCCGCCATTGAAAACACAAGCAATGTTGAAAACGTTGAAGTGAAAAAAAACAACAACCACAGCAGCTGCTGATGTATTTCCACAAAAAGCTGTTTTTGACAATTTATGTTTTCCTGTTGAAGAGAAAATAAGCAGTTGTCAATGCTACCATGTATTATTATACCATGAACTGGAAGAAGAAAAAGTAACAGAAAATTATAAGCAAAATATGTAGGTAAATGACAACCGGTACAAGATATTTGTGAGTTAATATCAAGCTGTCACTCCACCCTACATCATTTAACTTCATTGCCAAACATGCATACTATATTACTCTGGCAACAATAACTAAATGAGAACTATAAGAACTGCAAATGCAAGAAATAAACTGCAGGAACAGAGTGCGATGCTGTTGCTGCTTGCTTGTTGGAATATGTGTGTACGTGTGTGGTATAAACAAAATTCAAATACGGAAAAAAACGAGTTGTATGGAAAATATTTGATTTATCCACGTAAATATTTAAATAAAATTGATACTCAGGCGTGGATAATGTTAATATGCATTATTTCCCTTAGTGTATGTGCAATATTCCAAGATTTTAACTTGATTTTTGAGAAATATTTAGAAATTGTATAATTTTTAATGTCATTTTGTATGGGATGTAGGCGTGGTTTCACCCGATTTTGCAAAAATTTCAAACTTAGCGTGAGTATTTGGAATCAAAACTTATGCACAAAATTCCGATGCATAGATTAATTTTTGGAAATTCAATGAGATTACCAATCTGTGGACGTCACTTTGTATGGGAGGTAGGCGTGGGTATCAGCTGATTTGGCACACTTTCGAACTAAATTTTTCTTTTTAAAAAAAAAAGCTTCATTAAAGTTTAAAAATTACGGCAGAAATCGTGACGACCGTCAGACGGACATAACTAAATTGACTCAGGTGGTTATCTGATCAAGAATATAAAAATTTTTCTATACCTACAACGACTCCTTTTGGATTTTACAAACGAAGTGACAAAATTAATATTCTTCTTATGCAGTAAGCGTGGGGTAACAAAAACAAATAGATAATAAGAGTAAGATCAACTGAAGAGTAAGATGACTCTTTTAATTTAAGTTTAATGTTTTCACTTTTTCAACTAGCTCGACTGATTGTATTATTTAATACTGCATACTTTTGGGCTTATTAAATATAATCAATCTCTTTTTTCCCACTTTTGGCATTAAGAATTTTTTGCGCTTTTTATTTATTTTTTATTAGTTAAATTTTAAGCTGTGTTTAATATTGACTACACTTATTTCATAAATTATTTGAGCTTGAGTTTCAGTAGGAGTCTGGTTTTTGTTTAAAATTGAGCGTTGTTCATTGGCTTCAGAGAAGTGAAGATGTTTTTGTAGATAACGGGAAAAGTTTCCTCGCTTAACTTTGGGCCCAATATGTTAAACGGATTTTGTTTAATTAACCAGCGCACAAATGTTTAACTCACAAGCTGTGTTTAGTGAACAACAGCTTTTTAGTGTTTCAGAACAATATGGCTGACTTTGGTATGATTTTGACGCGTTTTGTTTTTTAAGTTGTTAGCAAAGTTGTTTTTTATAATTTTTGTTTTCTTTTGTGTTAATTTAACTTGTACTTTAAAAAGAAAGAACGCATGACGGATTTATTGTGACTTGTTATGGACAAAATTTAAAATTGAAAACAAAAAACTTCTCTATTGAGCTTTTCTATTGAGCTTTTCTATACCTACAACGAATCCTTTTGGATTTTACAAACGAAGTGACAAAATTAATATTCTTCTTATGCAGTAAGCGTGGGGTAACAAAAACAAATAGATAATAAGAGTAAGATCAAGGCAAACATGACAAAAAACAATTACATTTTGAGCTTAGGGACTTCAGAACAACCTTTTTCTCCCTAAGAACAATCTTTTTCTGAAGTCCCTAAGTTGGAATTATCAGTGTCACGCCTTTTCTAACAAAAGTGCGATTTATACACAAAAATTGGATTTAATTTTAATTATGTACAAGCAAAATTGATAAAATTTTATTATTTTGCTGTAATCTTAAGCAAAGTGCTTCGTTAAAACTGAGAATGACACACCTATTTATATGAAAGTGGGCGTAGTCTAATTAAAATTATATTATTTTCGTATTGTACAAGTGATTTAAGGTGAAATTTTGTGTTTTAAGCTTTTAGATAAAATTACACGCCCACTTAAACAAAAGGGGACGATATGGTATAAGTGAGGTATGATGGGTTTGGTATGTTGGGGATATGATATGATGGGTATGGTATGATTAATATCGTTTCATGGTTATGGCATGTTTATTATGGTATGTAGCTTATGATATGTTTAATAGGTACTGTTATGATCGGGTACGAGCACCACTACATTTAAAACCACTTCTGTGTTGTTTCTGCGTTTGTCGTTTGTCTTTGCTTTGTTGTTGCGTTTTGTGTTGCTACATAAGCCTTTGCTCTCAATTGCTCTCAACTGGCTCCGAAGCTTGCTGCGTGCCCATAACCAATTATGATGGATTTGGTAAGATGAGTATAGTGGGTATGCTAAGATGAATGTAGTAAGAAAGGAACGTTATTTTGAACGTGGTAGGATGGGATATTATAAATGAGTTGTTTAGTATCTACGGTATTGTGTTTATAATATGATGGGATAGGTATGATGTAAAGGTTATCTGGGTATGATGGGTATGATATAATGGTTATTTTGGGTATGAAGGCTATGATATAATGGTTATCTTGGTGTCTACGGTATGGTCTATATAATATGACGGGTATGATATAATTGATATCTTGTGTCTATATGATGGGTATGGTATGGTAAGGTCACGGTATGCATACTGTTTCGATTTCTTAGTATTCCTTCTTTAAATAGATATTGTATTGCATACAAAATTATGCGGATGTGAAGTATTTTTAAGACATTACATTACATTACAGAAAGAGATTTTTATCTGAAAATAAGTTGTGGCATTTTATTGTTTTAATAAATATTTTTACAATTCTTAAAAAACATCATATGGTGCACTATGATCTCTTGCATCACAAGTAGAAAAACATAAAAAGTTAAACTCTTGATTTCTATGATAAAGTTATTTGTGACTAAAATCGTACTTATGTTCTGACAAGTTTCAAACTTTCCAAAAACAGTTTTATATATTGACGAAGGCCCTATTCACTCTCTTCATTTCTTATTTTCAAATTGGGTGTTTTGTTTGGGTGGTGATACTGCTACACCCATTAACCAAATCGCGCTATTGAGATGTTTTGCTGCTACTACCTCTTATTCCTACATATTCAAGTGCTTGGTTCGCTGTGGGAGTAAGAAAAATTAATGATAAAAGAACAAATTTGCCATTTCAGCTCTTGAAATTCATTTTAACGAGCATCTTATGATCAAATTGTATTAAATGTTTGCACATAGAGCAGCGAGAAGTGGACCTACTAGTTTATTGCGAATTCCAAATGACTAACTTGCATGTTCTGAAGAAGTCTTAAAATAAAAAAAAAAATAAATAACTGACCATTTCAGCCCTTGAAAGGACTTTGACCTAGCTTCTTATGATCAATTGTGTTGTGAGTGTTATTAAGTTTTGTACACAATTGACCGATAACTGGACCTACAAGTTTAACGCCGACTCCGAACGGCGCTGAACATAAAGTTCTTGTTCTCAAGAAGCTTTACATGGCATTTTGATTACTCTCTGAGGTTTGCCATTGTCTGAAGAGAGGTGACGACCGTACAGAAAAATTATTTTAATTCAAATAATTTTCTGTCGATGCTGGGGTTCGAACCCGGGTCTCCAGGTTCGTTGACATAGAGGCCACGCACTTTAACCAACTACACCACGGACGCCACTGAAGAAGTCTTCTAAATTTAAATTGAAAAAACCTTGTTTCATATCGGAGATTCAAACCATGGACCTCATGGATCGTGACGATCACCACCCGAGCAAACATTGAGGTTTGAGAATGATTTGAGTATGATTTGATATCAAATGTATTTCTCAAATGTCAAACGATTGATATCAATTTGAGATTGATTTGAAAATGATAGCATTCTCAACAAAAAGGAGACTTTATTAGTAGTAGTCGCCATGGCAAAAATCCATAAATTAAACTACGAACTGCTATCCACGATATTCACCAGATTTAGCGCCGTGAGACTATTTCCAAATCTAAAAAAATGACTCGGCGGCAAGAGATTTGTGTCGAATAAAGAGGTCATCTCTAAAACAAACGCTTTATTTAAGGACCTTGATGCAAGCTATTGTTTGGGGGAATGAAAAATTTGAGAAAATACTGGACTAAATATATCGATCTAAAAGGGGAAAAAATATATTTTATTTAAAAAGTCACTGACTTATCAAATTGCCCTTTTACATAGAAAATGTACTAATATTTCCTATCCTTTAGGGGTCATTACAACCTCAACAGTGGGAATTGAAGAGATGACAATTATTTCGGCATGTTCAGAATTGCATGTCGCCTACTAACTGCCGCGAGTCTAGATATATCAGCTCGGGACTTAGAGAGTTCACATGTTCTTCCTAAATTGTATGTAAGTGACATTTTTCTTGCTTTGTTATAGGTTGCTGTACTTAACTTATATAGAACCATTTACGTCATAGTTGTATTCAATTGGTTAATCTCTTGAAATTTCACGGAAAGAGCTTTATAATAATAATAAACTGGCCATTTCAACCCTTGAAAGAACTTTGACCGAACTTCTTATGATCAAGTTGTGGTGTACCTGTTATGAAATGTATGTACACAATTGATCGAGAACTGGAACTACTAGTTTTATGTCGACTTTGAACGGCTGATTTGCATGTTTTCAAGAAGCTTTTACATGGCATTATTTACTCTCTGAGGTTTCCCATTGTCTGCAGAGAGATGACGACGGATCAGAAAAATTAATTTTAATTGAAAAGCTTTCTGTGTCAGATGGAATTGAACCAGGGTTCTCTGGCGTATGGGTCACGAACTCTACCCACTGCGCCACGGTAAGAGCCTTACTTAGGAATATTATTCACTTCCTCATCATTATAAATCTGCCTGTGGCTGAGAACCCAAATAATAGTTATGACAAGCTGGTGAGTTAGCCTGATCTCTAAAGAGAACCTAGTCTTTAGACTGCTTTACCATTTTCGAAGATATTTGATGCATTTTTCAAAAGATATCAATATTGAAAAAGGTATCGAAAGTTATGTAAGGTTTCTTAAACGATATTCGTCATTTAAAAATATTGAAAGTTTCTAAACAACAAAAACTACACAAAGACTTCGCTTAAGGAAAAATTAATAAAAGATTCTCAAGCATTCTGCTCGAGCTTTGCTCTTATTTTCATCTTTAAATTTATTTCATTACAATTTTTGATTTTCTTTTATTTTTTAAGGTGTGATCAAAATATCTCAAAAACTATTTGGCAGATAAATTGTATACTAAGTACAGTAATTTTCCAAGGAAAGGTTTTTTAACTTTTCACAAAGTGGGTTGACTGTAACTCTTTTCTCAATTTTCGAAACGCATGGAAGAATTGCATCTGTCCGCTTATTGAGCATTACAAAAATTAAATCCTATGAGAGCTTTTTCTAATTATTATGATTTTCGGACACTTGGCGTGTTAGTTTTTATAAAATTTTCTAAAAGCTCCATTAAAAAGCTTTAAAGAAATATTGAAGATTTAAAAGTGGATGGATTGTTACTCTTTTCTCAAATTTCGAATAATGGAACAATTTTATCGGTCTCATCAAAATATTCAAAAATTCAAAAATAAGAGCTTTTCTAATGTTTATAATTTTCACACGCTTGATGCTTTAATTTTTTTAATTTGTGAGTAAATTTTCACAAAGCTCCATTAAAAAGCTTTAAGGGAATATTGAAGATTTAAATGTGGGTGGACTGTAACACTTTTTAAATTTCGAAACTTATGGAACAATTCATCTGTCCGATTATGGAGCATTTAAAAAAGAAGAGCTTTTCTAATAGTTAATCGACTGTAATGTCTACTCAAATTTCGAAACATGGAACAAATTTGTCTGTCCGATTATGTATCATTTCAAAAATAAGAGCTTTTCTAATTTTTATAATTTTCACACGCTTGATGTTTTAATTTTTATAATTTGTAAGAAAATTTCCTCAAAGCTCTATAAAAAAGCTTTAAGGAAATATTGAAAATCTATAAGAATGCAATAAGCACGATCTTATTGAAAGCTTTTTTGAGCATTACTCCAGTAGTACTGTTGAAACTCTTATAAGTATTATCTCAAAACTATCTGAAGTTGGTTGAAATACCTTTTCTTTACTTAGGGCTCTGAATAAACAGTAGCACTTGGGTTTTTTTTTTCAAACAAAATTGTTTTGAGCACTTCTTTCGAAAAATTTGTTTTGATTTTATTTCAATTTAATTTTATTCAAAATTCTTGAAACTTGTTATATTGAGTTAAAGCAAAAACTAAAGTAATTCTATTGAATTATTTATGTTTTTTGAGCTTTGAGCTTTTTTGATATTTTATATGTATTAAGCTAGTAGGAATTCTGTGGTTTCTTGGCGGCGATTAAATTTGAAAACTTGTTTTTTTTCACTTTTTGGACACTTATGTTTTCATAAAAAGAAAGACTTTTCTAAAAATTTTATTTTATCCACTCTTTGGTTATAAGCTATGAGCTAAATTTTTACTTTCTAAGGAGTAATTTATTTCTAAAGCAACACGCACAAAATTTAGCTAAATATTTGACTAAGTTTTGTTTGTATTTGTTTGAGTTTCTTCAAACAATTGTTGTTGTTATAGTTAAAAATGTATTGACTCTTTTAATTTAAGTTTAATGTTTTCACTTTTTCAACTAGCTCGACTGATTGTATTATTTAATACTGCATACTTTTGGGCTTATTAAATATAATCAATCTCTTTTTTTCCAGTTTTGGCATTAAGAATTTTTTGCGCTTTTTATTTATTTTTTATTAGTTAAATTTTAAGCTGTGTTTAATATTGACTACACTTATTTCATAAATTATTTGAGCTTGAGTTTCAGTAGGAGTCTGGTTTTTGTTTAAAATTGAGCGTTGTTCATTGGCTTCATTCAGAGAAGTGAAGATGTTTTTGTAGATAACGGGAAAAGTTTCCTCGCTTAACTTTGGGCACAATATGTTAAACGGATTTTGTTTAATTAACCAGCGCACAAATGTTTAACTCACAAGCTGTGTTTAGTGAACAACAGCTTTTTAGTGTTTCAGAACAATATGGCTGACTTTGGTATGATTTTGACGCGTTTTGTTTTTTAAGTTGTTAGCGAAGTTGTTTTTTATAATTTTTGTTTTCTTTTGTGTTAATTTAACTTGTACTTTAAAAAGAAAGAACGCACGACGGATTTATTGTGACTTGTTATGGACAAAATTTAAAATTGAAAACAAAAAACTTCTCTATTGAGCTTTTTCACATAAACAGCTGTTTAGCACGAGCTGCGACACGCCCTACGCCCACGCTGTAATATTGCTTAAAATGGAATTTCTATGTCGGCGACGCTTGACTGACTGCTTGAGTTTGTATGTCTAGAGCTCGCAGTTTCAAAGATGGCTGAAGAAGCGGCGGTTTTTTTCGGTGTGAACTTGACTTGACTGACGACGAATGGATTCTGTTTTTCGCATTGAGTAAGGTTTGGCCCACGATGGCTATCAAGGAGCAGCCAGCAGCCAGCAACGGCAGCAGCAGCAGCCACTCATAAAGAACAAGCAGCAACAAAAGACGACGAAGAGGAAGAAGAATCAGTAGCAGCAGACATACCAACACCAACGCAACGCATTTTATTTGCCGGCTTGCAGGCGCTCCCTAATATTAAGCTACACGTATTTAGCGTCAGCGCACTACATACTTTCACTCTCTTGCGCTTGTGCTTATACTCTCATGCTCCCACTCTCTCTCTATCACTCTCTCTGTCTTCTTTCTCTTAATAAAGTTGAGCTTAACTTAGTTTAAACAATAAATAAATTGTATTTATTTGCGCAGTGAGCGCGATTCAATTATTTTTATTCATATAACTTTTATTTTCACTCGTGCCTGGAGGCTATCGCCATTGCTGAATATTTACAGAGTTGCAAGGGTGGTTGGGGGATGTAGTGGTGGCAATAGGCATGCGCACTTTTGCACCGGAAGTATTTGTTATCAACACAAGCATGTATAGCACGGCATCGGTAACAGCAACAGCAACAGCAATAGCAACAGCAATAGCAGCAGCAACAGCAGCGGCAGCAGCAGCTGTTTACATCGGTTGCACGCACACACATGCGGGCGGCTTTTATGTCCACTCACACAATTGCATGATTTTATAAACTTTGTTGTCTTGTTGTCGATGTGGTTGTTGTTCTTTATTGCTCGAAGACCGGATGTGGTGAACTTATTTAGGGTGAATATTATTTGAACAGAGCTTATTGCGCTCTTTTGCTGACAGCGAAGAGAAATCAGTTAAAATAGAGGAGTAAGCTTTTAACGCTTACAAAACTGAGAAATGTTTTGAACTTGTTCGGTCCAGACCGACTTAGCCGAGAGTTATATGTTGGGTTCATTAGTTTAAATCAAGTTTTTTAAAATAATAGAGGCAATGCCTTTGTAACGACGCTTTTTCAGAGGACCACTCTAGGGCCTGTCTAAAAGATATAGCACCCCCAGGCAATAAAAAGTACTACTAAACCTTGAATATTTAACTAGGAACGTTTTATAGATTGATTTATGTGTAAGTTATTTTTCTATTTTTCTGTTATATTTTTAATATTTCTTCTTTTATAGTCCTTTTGTCCATTCAATGTAGGTTTTTCCGGCCGTAGTAGCAGGGTGCTCGCAAAGACCAGCGCTGAATTAATGAGGCAAAAGGCGACAAAAGGCGGCAGAGGACCGTTCTTATAAAGGGTGTTTAAGAGCTTGAGAACTTTAAGGCATGTTGCTACTTGGCGCTTGGTATTCGACTGAAAATTCAAAATTTTTTTCAGGAAAACAGTTAGAGACAATGGAACAATTTTTTTAGGGTGAATTTTTTTAGGAAATACACTAAATATTATTTACAAAAAAAAACTTTTTATTAATATTTAACATTTGTTATGTAAGAAGCTTTAATTTGAAGTTGACGTGTCGATATCGGAAGAGCTGATGGTTACTATAACTACAGTTTGGCAGCACCTAGAAAATCCAAGAAACCAAATTCATAAATAATATGAGTATGGTTATCATGTGAACTAAAATTTTTAAGTTTGGCAAAAAAATAAAAAAATTATGAAGATTTAAAAAAAAAAAATTTAAATATGCAAGTTTTTCCTGGATTTGTGCACAAAAATATAGAAAACATAAAAATGTTGCAATTTTTTAGTTCAAACGGAAACTACGCATGTGGAAAGTATGCGGTTAAAATTTGGAGATAATCGGACAAGGTAGTTTTATGTAACGATGGTAACCAGGTATAAAAATTTAAAAAACTTGAAATTAAAGTTTCATACCTAAAAAATATTAAAAATTAATAAAAAATTTTTTTGTACAAATTTTTTTGAGTGTATTAATTCACTCCAAAAAAATTTTTCCATTATCTCTTGCCGTTTTCCTGTAAAAAAAATTAAAATTTACACTAGCAACATGCCTTAAATAAGAATACAAGGCAGGAATATTTTTGGAACGAATTTTTTATTATTATAATCTAGTAGATAAGTTTATGGCATTTCTTTTTTAAGTATGATTTTCAACAAATGTCCGCCGCGGCTACGAATTACATACTCCATTCGATCAGTCCAATTTTTCACTACTTTTGCCAATAAATCTGGGCGTATGGCGTCAATGGTGACTTGAATATTGGTTTTCAATGCTTCAAAAGTTGCTGTTTTGTCGGCTTAACATAAAAAGTAGTCGAGAGGCGGTAAGTCGCACTAACGAGGGGGCTAGTTAACAGGCTAAACAGCGCCATACATCGCATGGCAAGTTGCGACGTCTTGTTGGAAAGAAATATCGGCGATGTTTAGCTGATTAATTTTTGGAAACAAAAAATCAGTCAGAATGGGTCGATAGCGCTCGTCATTCACCGTAACGGTAGCTCCTTCCTCATTTCGAAAGAAATAAGCACCGATGATGCCGCCAGCGTGTAAACCGCACCAAACAGTCAATTTTATTGAATGCAATGGTGATTCGAGATGTTTTTGAATCGAGAAGAGTAAAAGTAGTGCGAAAACGATCAATAACTGCACGAATTGCTTGCTTACGAAGCCGATTATGTTGACCGTAAAATGGATGCTGATCAAGAACATATATACTTTGCTATACCTACGCCTCTTTATGGGCCTTACAGAGTGACAAAATTAATATGCCCCTATTTCGTTTTTGTATTGGAGCCCATGTAAGGAGTGGTGAGAGGATATAGGTCCCCAAGGGAAAAATTTTCCTTTTTCAGAAGTAAAGGGGGTCGGTCATACATATTAACTTTCTCCGGCACTCCCTTGAAGGTCATCTGTACAGGTATATGGAATAAATATACAAAAACCATAAAATTTTTATGGGAGCCCCCCTAAGGAGTGGTCGGATAGTATAGGTGTCTATGGGAAAAATTTTCCTTTTGCAGAAATAATGGGGGTGGGTCATACTTATTAACCCTCTCCGACACTCTCTTAAAGGTCATATGCTCAGGTGTATGGAATAAATATACAAAAACCATAAAATTTGAATGGGAGCCCCCTAAGGAGTGGTCGGAGGGAATAAGTGTGTAAAGGAAAAATGTTTCTTTTACAAAAGTAACGGGGGTCGGTCATACATATTAATCCTCTCCGGCCTTCTCTTAAAGCTCTTCTGTTCAGGTGTAGAGAATACATATACAAAAACCATAACATTTGGTTACAACCATTACGTAGCTGCTCTGAAGTTGTAGGCCAAACATTCAACGAGTTCGAGGCAACATTGTTGCTTACAACGTAGAGCAACATTGTTCTTGCTTACAACGTAAAGTAACATATTTAATAAGCACGAAAAATTGCTTCTACAACTCAAAGGAACTACATAGTTCCGCGAACATGTTTCCGCCAACTAGTTCCGTTGTACAAAAAAAGTTCCATGTTCGTTCCGGCACCGGAACTGTTTAGCACAAGAATACTGAACAGAAATGTCAACATAGTTTGAAATTCTCAACTGTCAAACCATAGACAATAACCATTGAAACTACTCATGCAGCTAAAAAACACCATTTACTTTTTTTTTTATTTGTCAAATAAAATTGAAATTAATGGTAACTATTATTTTTGTCCGAAAGAATTAAAGGTAAGGTAAGAGCGGGACTATTTAAAAAAGTGGTACCTTCCAATTAAAATTATGGTTTTCGAATCAATTTGATTCTTTCCCAGTCAACACATGAAAACACACAACAATCACATTTGTAGCATATATTTCTCTAACTATAAACCATAAATTTTATACTTAATACTGATCTGATAATGCACAAATCTTTAAAATCGTTAAACTGCTCTGCCATTAGCTAAAGGAATAATACAAGTACAAACCTGAATATTTTCGAGAGTTCAAGGACTAAGAAATATTTTATTTTCTAAGCTGCTCATCAGTACTGTTCTTGGACAATTTGCCTTTTTCGATACTTGACGTACAACAACTCCATCATAAAAATGATAATGCTAATACAAATAGAGGTCAAAAAGCATGTCCAAGCCCACTGCAAGTCCTCAAACTTCAATGGACCACTATTGAACAGCGGCTTGCTCCAGTCCTGAAAAGTAATACTGCCGATGCCAACCATATCGTAGAAATTCATTTGAACCCAATAGTCATACAAGCCATTGGCGTGTACTTCAAGTATTAACTGCTCCAAAGCGGAACGATACATTGAATTGACACGCAACGGAAAGCTAGAGAACTCAAAGGGTTTATTAGCACACGCATCCTTCGCAAATAGGAACAATTTCTGTGCAAAGAAACTCTGCTGCTCATCATAGGCACGCCAACGTACGAAACCAACCCAGTAGGCAAAAGCTGTGTTCATGTTGTTACGCTGGCGTACAACGTTTTCGAAAGACTCAGCCACGACAATCATTCTGCGCATGTTCGTCATTTCATCGAGCTTCAGATTTTTATATAGGGTACGTTCCTCCAACGAGATCAATATCGGAAATTTATTATCGATGGTATCATTTAAGGTAGTCATTTGTTTCTGCTTGCCGGGACTTGTCAAGAGTGTGTTGAGATGAGCATTGTAGATGGTATTGATATACAGACCGGTCAAGGAGAGCAAGACATAGATGGTATTTAGACGCCAACAAGTAAACTTCATGGACATAGGAAAGGAACTGCCGATTACACCGCGAAACGCGCTGTCATTGAGAATATAATCCACATAGTTACGCACCATGCCAAGATTTTTGCTAAGATGAAACTTGCGCTGAGTCACAAAGAAACCAAAGATGTAGAAAGCGACTGTGACAATGAAGAACATTTCCAGATTAAATATGATGAGGTAGACATCTTTGAGCGGTATATCGCTGGCTAGAGGTATCATCATGCAGTTGATGTCCAACTCGAATGGATAAGAGTGCTGGGTGAAGTTCGATGCCAGACCCATACCCAAAATACTCGCTGGTATATCTAGACTACCGTTGTGTGTCATCTTTTCTAGATCACCATAGAAGATAAGTTGTCCTCTTTTTAGAGGATACGGAAAACGTAGAGTGGCATTCAACTTCCAGGCAAGAGTACGCATAAACTTGCCTATATAGCCGATAAGTTGCTGGTTACCTTTGTTGTCATTGACTAGATATGTGCGTGGTAGCCATTGTTCGGGTAAAGTTAGAATGCCATGACCATGTAAATCCTTGAGACGTTCCGGAAAAAATCGGGTTTCCGTTATAATTTCAGGCTGTTCCAATTTAAATGCTGGAAAAAGACAAAACGTATGATAGACTCCTGTGGTGTTGAAGTCCTTGAAAATGAGTATAGAATTAATCATGCTTTCTGCAAGACAAAATTGAAAAAGTTGCTCTAATTCGACTAAGCCCTCCTCCTCCTCCTGAATTTCTGAGCAGTTTTGTTCTACAAAGAATACAATTTTGGTTTCCCTCATTTGTTCTAGTGTTGCGGCCAGAGAATGAATAGCTTCTGTTGAGAATATCGCAGGCTGACACACTATAACTAACATATTATTATTGCACTGGGTTCTGAGATAGGATGCTGCCTCCAGACTCTGTATTAGAACTGGTATCTTTAGACGAGTTAGAAACGTGCTCATAGGACAAGAAGCGTTACCAGACTGCATTAATAATATAGCATTGAAGTCGTTTTGTTCCAGTATGGTTGTCATTAGGTCAGCGAATTGGTTATCCTCAGATATTTGCTCCAAAAAAATTTCAATCGATTGAGATTGGATAGCGATTGGTTGAGCCTGTATAACAGCTAGTAATATAAGCACTTTACTCCAATGGAGAGACATGGTAAGACTTTGTTAAAATTAAGCAAACTGCAGCAATGTGGCATGAAAGCTTGCCTTAAATAGTCCTTGTATGGAGTTGAGGAATTGTTGCAAGTCATTTTAATTTCGTAGAGATTGTAGCCGTGTAGAAAGGATAACAATTTTTGGGTGTTTCTTTGGGACATTAAAGGCAGTAAAAGAGATTTCAACAATTAGATAATCTCTTCCACATTTAAGCTACAAAAGGTCGAGATTGGAGCGTTGATTTGATAACAGTTAACTTGAATTTATATTTTCCTTTTTTTCCGACAGAGTTAAAAGGAAATTTTAAGACGTCTTATCCGTGTTGAAGAACCATACAGGAAGGCATGAAGCAAGCAGAATTATTTACTCTGCTCTAACTGTCAATTTTACAGTGGAATGTGGATTATATTTTGTCTGTTGGGTCTACATGAATGACAGGACTACAACTTCGCATCGCTATCGTTAACTACAGAAGCGAACAGCTTCTTTTAAATATATACCTAAGATTTTCCGTCATTTGATCTACTGTAACAAAACAAAAAAAAATTTATAAATAATTTGCTACATTTGAGGGACAACCATGATTGGGCAACAAAGTGTTAAGATAGCGAAAGTTTGTCATGCCAGCTAACTCAGTGAAACAGTTATTGGATAAAGTACACAAATTCTCGCCAGTCATTGCTGTTGAAAGTAGTTTGAGCGATGATGAAGAAATCTAGGAAAAGTTTAGATAACATCTTGGGCGTTCATCTGGAAAACGGTTAAAACATAGCAGATACAAGTAATTAGCTTATCATTCAGAAACTATGTACAGCAAGCAGTTGATGAAGCAGCAATTGTCGTGGTTTTGTAGCCTCTGTTCATTTATTGAACTTTTGCCATCAACATTTGCAAGATAATAAATACACAACACAATAAATACAAATTTTGTTTTGGGTGTTGTAATTTTCTCTTATGATTTGTGAATTTTTGCACAAAACAACATTCTGGTTAACATTAAACCATTATCCGCTGACCTTTGGTATCATTTTCTAAATTTTTAGGCAAAATCGCAATTTATTTTTGTAAAGGTCTGACAACAGCTATCTACCTCTACCTCTACCTCTACCTCTAGCTCTACCTCTACCTCTATCTCTACCTCTACCTCTACCTCTACCTCTACCTCTACCTCTACCTCTACCTCTACCTCTACCTCTACCTCTACCTCTACCTCTACCTCTACCTCGACCTCTACCTCTACCTCTACCTCTACCTCTACCTCTACCTCTACCTCTACCTCTACCTCTACCTCTACCTCTACCTCTACCTCTACCTCTACCTCTACCTCTACCTCTACCTCTACCTCTACCTCTACCTCTACCTCTACCTTTACCTCTACCTCTACCTCTACCTCTACCTCTACCTCTACCTCTACCTCTACCTCTACCTCTACCTCTACCTCTACCTCTACCTCTACCTCTACCTCTACCTCTACCTCTACCTCTACCTCTACCTCTACCTCTACCTCTACCTCTACCTCTACCTCTACCTCTACCTCTACCTCTACCTCTACCTCTACCTCTACCACTACTTCTACCACTAATTCTATAGGAAACGCTTTAAAATTACTGACAAAAACAGCTTATTTCTGATGAAAACCAATTTTTATTAAAATTACATTAGAAATTAAATTGTAAAGTGAATCGTAATTTTGCGAAACATATTCACATTTCTACACTATATACCTTTAACTACATATGTTGATAACAACACAAACAAATTTCCTCTAAAGATAACCAATAGAACTTAAAATGGGTGGGTTTCGGTGAATTTCTATAGTTAGCCTTTTCATGGCAATTGAACCAACGAGGCAGAAAAACTTAACATGGTCAAGTGGTAGAAAATCAAATATTTGCCATATAAAACTTTCTTTCGTATTCAATCGACTAGAGTCCAGACATTTGTGAAACTAAAGAGTGAATAAAAGAAAGAAAAAAATAAAAAACAAAAAGGGAAAATGAAGGAACTCAAATAGAAGTGGCTGTGCAACAGCCAAGTTACTGCGGTCAATTACATTGCAAATAACTGCATGGTACTTACTCTATGTTAGAGAGCGAGTTCGAGTTGTGAGCCAAAATATGGAAAAGCCAACACTAAACTACTGTCGGACTATTAGTTAACGAAAGAAAAGACAGACAGGCAGATAGACAAAAAGACGAACAAGGTTACTAACAGAGTGGTCAGTCAGCCAGCCAGAGAGTAAAATGGAAGCGAAGTGAATGCGTTTAAGTTAATTAATTTTTAATTAACATGTTTTGGAAAAGGAAAGTTTGGTTTAATTGGTTCTTTGAGAATAGAAAAATGCAAGATTTAAACTAATAATTGCAAACAATGTGAAAATGTTCTCTAATGCAAAGATTCAGTATTAAATAAGTAACGGAAAGCACAAGAATTGATTAGTTCTTGGAGAAGGTAAAGAATTAGGCAGAGATAAGGGAGGAGGTGAAATTGCTGGTTAATCAGAGGCAGTAGTATAGATAGAGGTAGAGGTTACAGAGAGTTAGAGTTAGAGTTAGAGTTAGAGTTAGAGTTAGAGTTAGAGTTAGAGTTAGAGTTAGAGTTAGAGTTAGAGTTAGAGTTAGAGTTAGAGTTAGAGTTAGAGTTAGAGTTAGAGTTAGAGTTAGAGTTAGAGTTGGAGTTAGAGTTAGAGTTAGAGTTAGAGTAAGAGTTAGAGTTAGAGTTAGAGTTAGAGTTAGAGTTAGAGTTAGAGTTAGAGTTAGAGTTAGAGTTAGAGTTAGAGTTAGAGTTAGAGTTAGAGTTAGAGTTAGAGTTAGAGTTAGAGCTAGAATTAGAGTTAGAGTTAGAGTTAGAGTTAGAGTTAGAGTTAGAGTTAGAGTTAGAGTTAGAGTTAGAGTTAGAGTTAGAGTTAGAGTTAGAGTTAGAGTTAGAGTTAGAGTTAGAGTTAGAGTTAGAGTTAGAGTTAGAGTTAGAGTTAGAGTTAGAGTTAGAGTTAGAGTTAGAGTTAGAGTTAGAGTTAGAGTTAGAGTTAGAGTTAGAGTTAGAGTTAGAGTTAGAGTTAGAGTTAGAGTTAGAGTTAGAGTTAGAGTTAGAGTTAGAGTTAGAGTTATAGTTAGAGTTATAGTTAGAGTTATAGTTAGAGTTAAAGTCAGAATTAAAGTTAGAGTAAGAGTTGGAGGTAGAGTTAAAAGTGTAAGTAGATATAGAGATAAAGATGTAGAAATATGGATACATAGAAATATAAAGAAATAGAGATTTAGAGATATAGAGATATATAGATATATAGATAGAGATATAGAGATATAGAGATATAGAGACATAGAGATATAGAAATATAGAGATATAGAGACATAGAGATATAGAGATATAGAGATAAAGAGATATAGAGATATAGAGACATAGAGATATAGAAATATAGAGATATAGAGACATAGAGATATAGAGATATAGAGATAAAGAGATATAGAGATATAGAGATATAGAGATATAGAGATATAGAGATATAGAGATATAGAGATATAGAGATAAAGAGATATAGAGATATAGAGATATAGAGATATAGAGATATAGAGATATAGAGATATAGAGATATAGAGATATAGAGATATAGAGATATAGAGATATAGAGATATAGAGATATATAGATATATAGAGATATAGGCATATAGAGATATAGAGATATAAAGATATAGAGATATGCACTAGGCGACAATTGAAAGTATAAATTTGCAATCAAAGTAATTACAATGCTCTAAATAAAAATATTAGCACAATTTATTTTGAAATCAGTAAAGAAATATTTAAAAAAGAGAGAAGAGTTTTGAAACAAAAAAATTATGTTAATTTATTCACATTTTGAAGCATTTAGATAATTAATAGTATTATAGAACCGACAAATGAAAGTATAAACTAAAAAATGTTTTGCTTAAGGTAAATAATACATAAACTTTAAGTATTTTTTAATAATCTGTATTTCCACCTTTGTTTTTTATGACCGCACGGAGTCGGTTTGGTATACTTCCGACAAGTGTCTCGTGAGGAATTTTGGTCCATTGATTCTGCATCTCTGCCCAAAAGTTGTTGAGGTTCGTCCTGCTATGAGCAGATATTTTTGTATCGAGAATCGACCACAAGTGCTCAATGGGATTCAAGTCAGGTGGTTGGGCCGGCCACTCTAACTTTTGAATTCCATTGCTCTCAAAAAACTCCTTTGTGCTTAGGATCGTTGTCCTGTTGGAAGACGAACGATCCTAAATCCAAATTTTCGGCGGATTGTTGGAGGTTTTGTTGCAGTATGTCCACGTAAGTAATTTTCGTCATTCTGCTATCAATTTTTACCAAGTTGCCGACTCCGCTAGCAGAAAAACAACCCCATACCAAAAGAGATGCTCCTTCATGTTTGACGGTATTCTGAATAAAATTTGGTTTGAGGCGATCTGACTGCTTACACCAAACACGTTTTCGTTTCTTCGCATTTTTTAACTCAAACTTGGACTCATCAGACCAAATTATGGTGTTCCAGAACGAAATTGGCTCGTCAACATATTTCTTTGCAAAAGCAAGACTTTTTTTCTGTTGATGTTTGATATCATTAGTCTTTTTTTAGCAGCCAAGTTTTTCAGACCCAGTGATCGAAGCTTCCTTTGAATCGTCCTTTCGGAAACGCTTAAATTGAGCTCTTCTTTTAATTCCCGAGCGGAAGAATCTGGCTTAACAGCCACTCTTCTACCAAGTAATCGCGTTCATGTGTCGTTATTTTTAATTGACGTCCTCCTCCATAGAGGGTTTTGCATGTTCCCGTCTTTTGAAACTTCTCAAAGATTTTTCGCGCTCCACCAATTGAAATTTTATACTTCTTAGCTATTGTAGCATAAGTTTCACCTCTTTCTCTGTCTGCCACAATAAGTTTTCGGACTTCTTCATTTTTCCTCATTTTTGTACACAGAACTGCAATTTTATTATAAGTATTTCATTTGAAATATTTTCAATTAATTTCTATTTTACCTTAAAGATAAGTTGTCGTTTTATTTTTATTTTAAAACACTGAAGCTAATTTTTTTCATTAAATTATACTTTCAATTGTCGCACCTCACTGTGAGCACGGACTACTTTTATTAATTTATCAACCACAAATGACATGCAAAAACAAATTCACGGACATATTTTTGACTAAATAGATTACGGTAATTATTTATGCTTTGTCCTCATTCTTCGAATTTGAGTCATTAACCTGCAAAATGACTTTAAAGCTTACTGAGAAGAATTTATACTTTCAATTGACGCCTAGTGTAGATATATAGTGATAGAGATAGAGGCGGTTAAATTTCGGGACTAAAAAATACAGAACAAATGAGTATCTTTTTAGGTAGTTGTCAAATGAATAATTTCTTTACGAACATAAGAATTTGTAAAACCCAATTTGTCTATAACTTCTTAAGAGATAAGGCAACCCTTGTAAAATCTTTTGAATAGTTTATACTTTGTGTTTTTTTTCTTAATTTTTTGTAAATTTTTTTTTTTATTTTTTTTTTTATTTCTTTGTTAAGTTTTTAATTTTTTTATGCTTTTATGTTCCATTTTGTGGCGTCCGTGGCGTAGTTGGTTAAAGTGCGTGGCCGCTATGTCAAAGAACCTGGAGACCCAGGTTCGAACCCCAGCATTTGAATTAAAATGATTTTTCTGTACGGCCGCCACCTCTCTGCAGACAATGGCAAACCTCAGAGAGTAATCAAAATGCCATGTAAAGCTTCTTGAGAACGAGAACATTCCGTTCATCGCCGTTCGGAGTCGGCGTTAAGCATGTAGGTCCGGTTCTCGGTCAATTGTGTACAAACTTAATTACACGCACAACACAATTGATTATAAGAAGCTAGGTCAAAGTCCTTTCAAGGGCTGAAATGGCCAGTTATTTATTATTTTTATTTATGTTCCATTTTTAAAAACACTTTAATTTTTCCTCGAAATAAATTATTTATTTTTATATTTCTCTTATTTTTCCCCTTTTTTATACCGTTTTTTTATACTATACTGCACACTGTATTTTATTTTTTAGTTTTAATTAATTTATTTTTATTTGTTTCTCAAATGTTTTGTTAATTGTTAATTTTAATTATTTATTGTTTTAGTGGTATGTATTTTTATTTTTGCTTTTATTTTTTATTTTACTTTTTTTTTATTTTTTATTTTATTTTGGCATTTTTTATTTACTTTTTAATTTTATTTTTTTTTTTTTTATTATTTTTATTTTATATTATTTTTATTTTATTTTATTTTTTTTTATTTTTTTATTTTTTATTTTTATTTTGATATGTGGTGTTTTTTATATTTAAAAATTTTTTAATTAATTATATTTTATTTTACTTTCTTTAATTTTTGTGTTTTAATTGTACTTCTTGGACATTTTGTTTTAAGTATTTTTTTAGTTTATTTTTGTTTTCTTCTTTTTGACATTCACTTTCTTTTTTTTATTTTTACATTTTATTTGTGTTTTTTTTTACATATTATTTTAATTTTAATTTTACTTTTTATTTTTTTTTAATGTTATATATATTGTTATTCATTTATTATATAAATTATTTTTTATGCATAATTTTAACACACAATTTTGTTTTATAATTCCAATTTTTTATGTTTGTTATTTGGTTTTGATTTTGTATTTGGTTTTGATTTTTTCTTTGGTTTTGATTTTGTATTTGGTTTTTTATTTATATTGTAGGTATTTCGATTTATGTTTAAGTATTTTCTTTTAAACGATAATTTTATGGTCTTTGTAGATCATTTTTAATTTTTATTTTTATTATTTTTTATTTATTTTTAATTTTTTTTATTTTATATTTTTTTATTTCCTGTCTATATATTAAATCTTTACGTATATAATTCTTTATAATAATTTTATATTTTATTTAATTTTATTTTATAATATTAAATTTTTATATTTTATATTTTAAATTTTGGGCAAAAATTAAGTGGGGAAAATTTTGTTGCACAATATTTTCTGAAATCTTGAATTGTAAAATAAATTCCGATTTTAAGTGAATAAAAATTGGGCAGTTTTAAGCTTAAAATAACGATACATTTGCATAGTTTAGCTTATTCAGTGCTTTTGTTTGATTTTATTTTACAGACATGTTGCCATGACATACAGAGATATATGTATGTATATGTGTACAGTGAACAACACTATCAAACACTCACATACACGCACACTCAGCCATATGCGAATACATGATAAATATTGCTGCATAAAAAGTCGTATATTAAGGCATTTTCGAGAAAACGTGATTTGAGGGTTAAATAGTGTTGATTAACGTCAGGGCAGGACTTCACCATGTAACAGTAGGAGTGTTGTGTCAGGATAGACACCATGTTGCACGTAAAAAAAAATGGTTTCTTCCTGGAAAGTACTTTTTTACATTCCTTACATGCCGTTAAACTAAAAAAGGTTTATTCGTGTTAAGTTTAAGACCATTTAAATGGCGGCTTTGAACACAATTTACATACAAAAATATCAAAATTAAAGTATAAATTTTAAGCTTTAAATGCATAAGAAACTTCATAATTTCAATTAAGGTGAAATTTTTTTTAAAATTTTTATTTTATTGATGCATTCTGGGACGATTATTTCTCAAAATGTTCTCTTCACTTCTTGACAAAATTTACTGTTTGTGTAAAATATTCAAAATAATTCAAACAAAGGATTTTGTCATGAATTTCTTCACATCTTCTTCTATACAAAATGATTCAGACAGCCAACCAGCCAGCAACCAGCAGCCAAAACGATGAGGACAACGACAGGAACAAAGGACAACAAATGGCTAACAAACAGCAGCATCAGAGCCATCGGAGCATCAGCTTTAAATGACCACCAACAATGGCTGACAAATTGCGGAGAAACTTACTTAGCTATGGTAAATTGCACTTGAATTCAATGCAAAAGCAAACCGAATGCGATTACCAGGTAACCATAGAGAAGTTGTTGTTTTGTTGTTGTTTTTTTTTTAGAAAATTTCGATAAATCGATGGATTTGTAGTTTAAACAGATTATTTATTTGTTACAAAGTGAAAACATTTTAACGGAGTCAGTACTGAATGCAATTCCAAGGACGAATTGTTGTGTACACATAGTACGAGTATCTTTCGGATAAAAAAAGCTATGAGAAAATAACTCTAAAATAGCAACAAATGGGATTATGAACTTTTTTCTTTTTTTTTAATCTGTTAAAAGACGAGAATGGAAACTTAAGCTCAAAACTAGTGAACAGAATTAAAAAAAAAAAATAATTTAAATGAAAATTTTCTTTTATGATCTTAATCAGTTCACCTTAAAATTATAAAATCAACTTCTCAGTTATGTTCAAGGTCTAACTATCCATTCATTACAAGGACAACATTTAATAACACGCACAACACAATTTGATCATACGAAGCTCGTTCAAAGTTCATTCAAGCGCTGAAATGGCCAAATCATTTCTTCATGAAACGTTAAGGGGTTAGGCCTCTAGACGCTGGAAAGATATGCTGTCTTTGGATTTTTTTTTTTTAGAAATGCTACACAATAAATCGAGATTCTAAAAAAGAAAGTTTATTATACATACAGTGACTGTATACAATAATTTTTTAAAGCGATTAATTTCAAAATTACGTCCGTGCAGCATTTTTGAGAAGACGTCTCCTTTCTGTCATGGTTCACGGTCGGACAAACAGCACCTGTAATTTTTGAATTACAATAAGACAGTTAATTTTTTTCGATAAAATATAATATCTGCCATAGTAGTACGTAGGATATTATTGATATATTGATTTTCGATCATATGGCTTTTTGTTTTGGGTAGTAGTAGTTGTAGTACCAGGCGGCCTCATACTAAAATTCAAAAACCAAGTACATAGAAATTTTTCCCTGCCATAATTTTTTGAGACATCATTTTTGAGATCATAAGGGACCATTTAAAAACAAAACAAAAAAAAAACATTATTGATTTTTGGAAAATTCTAGACTGGGTCTAACTCCTTAAGTTATCACGATACGCATTTTTCCAAAACTGTAATTTTTTTATAACAAATCCTCTTTAAGTTTTCGTTTTTAATAAATTCAGTTTTTTTAATTTTATTAAAACTTCATTTTTTATTAATATTAAAATTTTAATTTTTAATTATATTAAAAAATTTAGTTTTAAATTTTTTAAGGGTTTTATTTTTAAGTTTTTTATTTTTGATTCATTTAGTTTTTTCATTTATAATTTTGTGCTTTTGTTTTTATTTTCATTTCTTATTTCTTTTTATTTATTTTTATTTTTTTTTTTTTTGTTATTTTAAGTTTTTTAATTTGTTTTAATTTTTAAAGTTTATTTCTTTTAAAATAAACATTTTCACATTTTTTTATGATTTGATATTTTTTTTTTTTGTTTGAATTTAATAATTAACATTTTTTAATGTCATGTGTTTTAGATTTTATTTTATTTTTAATGAAATAAATTACAAAGTAAATTTTTAATATTTTAAATTCAAAATTATTATTTTATAAATTTTTATATCAAAATTTAACTCTTATTAAGTTATTTTTTATGTTGCAAATGTTTTAATTTTTTTCATTTCAAATTTGTTATTATATTTCGTTATTTTACTATTTGTTTTTATTAGTTGAATTTTTTCATTTTAATTTTGTTTTTATATTTAATTTAACTTTTTTATTTGTTTTTTTATTTTGGCAATATTTTGTTGAATCCAAGTTTTATATTTAATTTTTTTTTTTTAGGTATTTCATACTTTTTTTTATTTTAGTGTTACTTTTTTGAATTTTTTTGAATTTTTTTGAATTTTTTTTTTATTTTTTTTTTATATTTTTACTTTTTTTACATTGTTTAAATTTTTCTAATTACTTATGTTTATATCTTATTTGCTTCCAATTTTTTAATGTTTTTTTTTATTATTTAGAAAAACACATTTTCGTCATTTTTATTTTAAGTTACTTTTTAATTTTTTGATGCTTAATATTTTTAATTTTTTTATTTTATTTTCAAGTTTTTATTTTTATTTGAGTGTTGTTTAAGTTTTTTATGTTTTCATTTTTAAATTTTCCAAATTTTTATTGTTTTATTTAGCAAAAGACATTTTGTTTTTTATACTTTTTTTATGTTAAATATATTTAAAAGTTTTTTAAATATTTTGTATAGGTACAGTGAAACCTCTCTTGGGCGGACACTCACCGTCAGCCCATTTTTTGTCCGTTCAATATAGGTGTCCGCTTAATAGAGGGGCTGAGTCTTATATTTTTAAATTTTGGTCGTGGAAAAACTGTCCGCTCAAGAGAAGTGTCCGCTGAAGAGAGAGGTGTCCGTTAGTAGAGGTTTGACTGTATTGTCATTTTTAACTTCTTCATTCTTTTTTATTTGTTTCCATTTTATTTTTAATTTCGTTTGTTGTATTTTTAATTTTTTTTTAAATTTTTTACTTTTTTAATTTTTTACTTTTTCAATTTTTTTTATTTAAAATTTTTTTATTTAAAATTTTTTAATTTTTAATTTTTTAAATTTTTGTTTTCCATTTTGTAACTTTTTTGTTTAGTTCACGAATTTGTGTTTTTTTTTTTTTTTTTTTTTTTTGTAAAAATGATAAACTTATTAAAAAACGCCCTAAATTAATTTTTACCTATTCGCTATTTTTAACTCACCGTGATTTTTTCGATCTCGGTGCCCTTTATAGGTACTGAATTCCCACTCCAATTTTGAAAAAGCTCAATAAATCATTTTATTTTATTAACAATGATTCTGGACTGGATTTTGGCAACGATAGAGACTTTTTCAACTTAATAATAAGATTTTCATCAACAATTTCTGTCGGTATCTACTTTTTTTCGAATGATGCCAAATGAGAAATTTTAAGAACAAAGTCAAAAAAGTTTTCTAGAAGACCACAAAAATCAAAAGAGAAAATATTTATATAATTCTTAACAAATAGTATGGGATGGATAATTGCATTCCAATAAATTGGTGGTGACTATTTTTAAAGAATTTTTTTATAATTTTTTATTTGTTATAATTTTTTAAATAATTAAATTTTGTGCTTTTACAATGTAATCGTTTTCAATGTGTTAAGGCTATAATAGTTAGTAAAGTATGTTGGGGTAGTGTCGTAACAAAAGGGCTTTATTGCAACCATGTTGCTGTCGTTAGTATAGATCGATTTCTAATTTGAAAGACGATAAGTAAAAAAAGCAGGTAATTTCACAAATAAAGTTTCAAAAATGTTTTCTAAAAACAAAAAAAAAACAAAATAAGTAGTTTTTAACAGAAAGAATAGGATGGATAATTTGTTTTTTATTAAAAAAATGTTTTTTTCATTTTTTATTTTTTTTTTATTTTAAAAATTTTTTTAATTTTTTAGTTTTTATGAAAGTAGTTTAGTTTTTACAGAAAGAATAGGATGGATAATTTGTTTTTTATTAAAAAATGTTTTTTTAATTTTTTATTTTTTTTTTTTTTTTTATTTTAAAAATTTTTTTAATTTTTTTAATTTTTTTAATTTTTTAGTTTTTATGATTTATAATAGAATTAATTTTTCAATAATTTAATTTTATCTTTCTTACCTTTTTTATTATTTTTTGTAATTAATTTTTCAATAATTGAATTTTATCCTTTTTATCTATTTTTTTTTTTTTTTTATTTTTTTATTAAAACAAAAAAGTTAATACGTTTATTTGTTTTATTAAATTATTTAATTTAATTCCATTTATAAAAAGTTTTTAATTTTTGTTTTTTCTTTTAATTTTATTATTTTTACATTTTAAATTTGAAAATTTTTTTCCCTTGTTATTTATTCTTTTTAGTTAAGTAAATTTTTGACTTTATTTTTTATTTTTTTGTTTGTTTTTAATTTATCGTAAAAAAAACTCGAGAGATTTTTTATCATTAGATATTTTGTAAAATAGAAAACCAAAAACAAAAAAAAATATTTATTTGAATAAATTAATTTTTTAACTAACCAATATTTTTTTTTTTTTAATTTTCTTAAAAGAACTAGAGAAAATCAATTTCATATTTCTTAAAAAAAAAGAAATTCTATAAAACCAAAAAAGAAAAATTGTTATCTTGTTCAACAATTAGATTTTTAGGTGATTATGGGTAATTTTAGTGTTTTTTTTAGAAGTTCTTAAGAATCATATTTTAATTGATGTCAAATAAAAACTTTTTAAATCTTGTCAGTACTTACATTTGCAAAAGTTTGGGGGCGTGGCGGCAACTGTGCCGGTGGTCTCATGCCAGTAACTTGGGGTGGTGGTGCTGGGCTGTAACGTGGTTGATGCATTTTGATTTCAGAGTTTTTGTATTACTTTAATGTCTTAGATGCTGTGGATTGACGTTAATGATGTGAAGAAATTATAGCTAAGAAAATATAAAAAAAATATTTCAAATTAATCGTTGGTATTGAATTTTGTTTTGAGTTTTTGATTAAGAATTTAAAAATCATTTTTATTTTCTAATGAAAACAAAAAAGTCAAAATTTAAAAAAGATTTAAATTCAGCTTTAAAAAATATGTTGATATATGTACTTAAAAAAAAAAAATAAAAAAAAATATTTCAAACTTACAAAATACATAAAAGGACAAAAGCAAGAAATGATTTTCTTCATAAATTTGAAGGTTATGAAAGTAAACTAAATTGAATAGGCCTTTTCCAAAATAAAATAAAAAATATATATTTAATAAATTTTATAAATACATATTTTTTTAATTTTCTCCTAGGGATTCTCCAAAAAAAAATATACACAATTGGTATGATATGCAAGATCGTTGGATTGCCTACTAAGTCAATGAAAAACTCCCGAGACTGTCCACTAGATGGCGCCGCAAGCAAATGATAAAAGTTTGTGTTGTACCATATCAAAAAGAGCATCGTGACATTGATTCAAAGAACAATTTTGCTATCTTTCGATTGGCGATCTTCTCTTCTCGCCAATCGCTCAGAGCACGTCCAGAATACGCCAGTGTTCCCAGATTAGGGGATTTTCCCCTAGATTTAGGGATTTTTCGGTTTAGTAGAAAATTTAGGGCTCAAAAATCTTTAGGGGAAAACTTAGGGGATTTTAATTTTCTGTTAGGGTTTTTTGAGAATTTTTAGTGGTTTCTAAAAGAAGTGACAGCATCAACTATGAACTGTTTTTTTTTCATTTGATGCACCCTTTTGTGTTCTATTTTTCATTTTGTTTTAGCTCTTAAAAGGTTTATTTTGTCAAAGTCAGTCAAAACAATTGCGTACCATCGAAACAATGCTGCTGATTGTTTTTCGAATGAGCGAAATAGCACCAGAATATGTGTGAGACGTGACGATGTTTTAAATTCTGACAACGAGAAAGCATATATTTAAATTTGTTGTTTTTTTTTTTTTGTATTTTTTAATGACTTAAATACTATTGAATTTGTAACAACCAAAAAAAAAAATGTTAAAAAAACAAAAATTAGAAAAAACGTGGAAGGATGTCTCTAAATTTATTAAGCCGTTTTTATTTTACTAAAAATGAGTATAAAAAAACTAAATAGTTCAACCTAATTACAATCGAAGAATTATACTTTCATAAAATAAAGTATATCTGCCCTATGTTTCTTAAACAATTGGCTGCGCAAAGTTGCGTATAAGATAAAACACTTCATTTAAAAAAAAGCTTAAAAAACAAGTTTTCCTCAAAACGCACTAATTTTCAAAACAAATTCTGTTATAGAACTAAAAGATGTTTGTGAAAGATGTGTTTGTGTTAATTAACAAAGGTACTTAAAATTAGTAAGATATATTATTCTCCCGCCTTTTGCCATGTTTCCGTCTGTCCGATTGTCGGTCTGTTATGGCGATTATAGCTCTTATATTGAAGCGATATTAATGAAATTCAAAATACGTAATTTCCTCGTTACTATTCCTTACTATGTACAAAAAAAACTAACGTGATTGTACTTCTACGCAAAGTACGAATTTAACTTTGGGTACGAATTTAACTTCATTTGTACTGAAATCACTTTGACATCGACTTTTAAACAAAAAAAAGTTGACAAATTTATGAAAAATTCTAAAAAATATTTTTAAATGTAAACAAAAGCAAAAAAGTAATTTAATTAAAGAATTTTGCCGATTAGAAATTTTTGAAAAGCTATAATAGGTTCATGGTTTAATACTTTTCAAAATTTTTCACTGGCCAAAATCTTAACTGTGCCACAAAGAGTCATATATCGTTGGAAAGGTGCATCAATTACCTGTCCATTGGTATGCATTATTTAAGAATTGTGCGTTTCAGTTTTGAGAATTTCGTCATTGAAAAGTAGTACCATGAACCTAACATTTGCTACTATGAAAGGTACTTTTCGAAAATTTCCAATGGCCAAAATCCTAACTGTGCCACAAAGAGTCATATGTCGTTGGAAAGGTGCATCAATTGCCTGTCTATTGGTATTCATTATTTAAGAATTGTGCGTTTCAGTTTTGAGAATTTTGTCATTGAAAAGTAGTGTATGATGAACCTAACATTTGCTACTATTCAAAAATTTCCAATGGCCAAAATCCTAACTGTGCCACAAAGAGTCATATGTCGTTGGAAAGGTGCATCAATTACCTGTCCATTGGTATGCATTATTTAAGAATTGTGCGTTCCAGTTTTGAGAATTTTGTCATTGAAAAGTAGTGTATCATGAACCTAACATTTGCTACTATTCAAAAATTTCCAATGGCCAAAATCCTAACTGTGCCACAAAGAGTCATATGTCGTTGGAAAGGTGCATCAATTGCCTGTCCATTGGTGTTCATTATTTAAGAATTGTGCGTTTCAGTTTTGAGAATTTTGTCATTGAAAAGTAGTGTATCATGAACCTAACATTTGCTACTATTCAAAAATTTCCAATGGGCAAAATCCTAACTGTGCCACAAAGAGTCATATGTCGTTGGAAAGGTACATCAATTACCTGTCCATTGGTATGCATTATTTAAGAATTGTGCGTTTCAGTTTTGAGAATTTTGTCATTGAAAAGTAGTACCATAAACCATGATTTTCCTACATTTCAAAAATTTCCAATCGCTAAAATTCTTACATGAAATAACTTATTTGCATTTGTTTACATTTAAAAATATTTTTTAGAATTTTTCATAAATTTTGAAAATTTTTTTTGTTTAAAAGTCGATGTCAAAGTGATTTCAGTACAAATGAAGTTAGATTCGTACCCAAAGTTAAATTCGTACTTTGCGTAGAAGTACGAATTTAACTTCGTTGTGTCGTGAGTTAAATTCGTATCAAAAGTTAAATTCGTACTTTGCAGAAAAGTACGAATTTAACTTTGTACAGAGAAGAAATAATGGTTTGTGTCTTTGCTAAGTTATCTTCGGATTTACGAATTTAACTTCACGCAGTTAACCTTTACCTACAAAGTTAGTACCTTTTGCCTACACTTCAATACTTTTTCAAAAATTTCCTTTGGCCAAAATCTTGAGTGTGCACTTATGAATGATATATCGTTGGAAAGGTGCATCAATTACCTATTCTGGACGTATTCTCAGTGGATTTCTCCGAGAGAGGTCCGCCAACCGACAACCGCTTTGGTTCTGTTCGGGCTCTTAGAATCTCTTCTATTTCTTCTCTTGCGACCGGCGATTCTCTCTCTGAGTGCCATTAGTGTTGCCATATTTTTGCTAAGAATTGGCTGTGTTTCATGAAAGTTGCTTAGTTTTTTTTTTATCTTCTGACATTTCTTGTTTGTGTGTGTTGTATTCACACAATTGAAGAGACCAATACATTGAAATGAAATAGAAAAAATAAATAAAAAAATACTAAATAAAAGCAACTTTGAATCGTTAATCGCAATCGCATCATTCTGGACACATTCTCTGTGTTCGACGACCAGAGAGGGTCGTTGGTCGCAACGATTTTTGATTCTGTTCAGGCTCTATAGTGTTGTTCGCTTATCCATATTTCTCGTTATTTTTATAAACTAGTAAACAAAAATATTGACTGCAGTGTTACCAGATGCCTCTCATCATTAACCACTAGATTGGATTTCAAATCCCCCTAAAATTCCCCTACAATTTTTTTTCGAAAAACATGCAAAAATACAGTTGTAAATAACTTAAAATTTATTGAGTTAAAACTTCAGCTTCAAGGGGCAGCTGAAGAGAAGCGCAACTGCAATGGAAATTGCTAATGTGTTTCTACTAAACCTCTGCACAAATGCACTCGTTTTTTCCACAACAGTAGATCCAACAGTGCAGAGTTCAGAGCTTGACAGAACTCTGTTAGTCAAGCAGAGCTTATCCAAGTCATTGAATGATAACAAACGAACACTGCAGAGCACTCGTCAGCTTCAAATCAAACCATGTTCTCGGTTTGCTTTAACAGAACAATTACTAACAGCGAAAAATGCACCAATCACACCTAACACAACAGAACCTTGGCGAAGTAATTATTTCTACCATTGGCAAATAGAAATGTAATTTTTACGAATTCGATGTTTGGGCGAACACTAGGTCAAACTAGGTCGCTGAATCCGAAATCGTTGTCAGTATTTTAAATTTATAAAATTTTTAACAAAAGGGTTGCCACCTTATAATGTATTTTTTACGAGTTTTAAACATTGTAAAACAGTTTTAGGGGGTCACTGTTTTCGAATCTGATGTCAGAATTTTAAAATTAAAGATAGCTGAAAGGGCTGCCACCTAATTTTATTTTATTTTTCGAATTCGGTGCTGGGGCGAACACTAGGTAAAAATGGGTCGCTGAATCCGAATCCGTTGTCAGAATTTCAAAATTATGAAATTTTTAATCCTATAGGGTTGCCACCTAAACATTTGTTTTTTTTAAACTTTTAATCACTATTCTACAGTTTTAGGGGGTCGCTGATTTCGAATCTGAAGTCAGAATTTTAAAATTCAAGATGGCTGATAGGGTTGCCACCTAATTTTTTTTCATTTTTACGAATTCGATGCTGGGGCGAACACTAGGTAAAAATGGGTCGCTGAATCCGAATCCGTTGTCAGAATTTCAAAATTTTTAGGTGGCAACCCTATAGGATTAAAAATTTCATAATTTTGAAATTCTGACAACGGATTCGGATTCAGCGACCCATTTTTACCTAGTGTTCGCCCCAGCATCGAATTCGTAAAAATGAAAAAAAAATAGGTGGCAACCCTATCAGCCATCTTGAATTTTAAAATTCTGACTTCAGATTCGAAATCAGCGACCCCCAAAAACTGTAGAATAGTGATTAAAAGTTTTAAAAAAGCATATTTTTAGGTGGCAACCCTATAGGATTAAAAATTTCATAATTTTGAAATTCTGACAACGGATTCGGATTCAGCGACCCATTTTTACCTAGTGTTCGCCCCAGCATCGAATTCGTAAAAATGAAAAAAAATTAGGTGGCAACCCTATCCACCATCTTTAATATTAAAATTCTGAAATCAGATTCGAAATCAGCTACCCCCAAAAACGGCTAAACACGAAATCTACAGAACTCTAAACGGTCTTAATACGCTTAAGTTTTTCCTACACTTCATTGAATTATTTGGATACTTGAATTATTTGGATCGGAGCCACACCCATTTGTCAAATCCCCATCCCAGTACCCTACTTCCCATATTCTACTTTCTAGTAGAAGGATATACCAAGTAAGAACTCCATACATATTGAGTTTCATTGTTATACGGCATTAACTTCCAAAGCTATTCAAAGACAGCATAACTCCAAGCGTTCTGCTGTTGTGTACATGACAACATAACTTTCTAGTCAGTGCACACTTCTTTTACGAATCGTGCCTAACATTGGTTTGGTTTTTGTTTGTTCTTGTTCTGCTCAAGCGACGAGTGCTCTCTGTAGTGTTAGGCTTGATTTCATTGATGAGAGCAAAACATAGCAAAAGCTTGCACTACAAACGAGTGCTTTGAAACGCATTTCAAGCGCACTCGTGCAGAGGTTTAGTTTCTACATATGTATTTAAAGGCCTGAGCTGTTGAAAGTCTTCAACAAGCTCAGGAAGTTGCTTTGTAGTTGCTTTTTCAATTGTCCAAACTGAAATTGGCCTTAAAATTTAGTTTCACCTTTGAAAGCAGGCTCCGGCTCCCATTTGTTTGTATATTTTTGGTTTTTTTTTTTTTGGTAATTATAATTATAAGTATTATAATTATCATACCATGGTAAAAAACGAAAAAGCAAACAAAACAATTTTACGATAAGACAAGATAATGATTACGATGATGATGATATTGACTACGATGATAATAATGATAATGACGATAATGACTTCGATGATAATAATGATAATGATGGTAGTGCTTGTAGTGAGAAGTCACGAAGCCGGTAATCCAAGAACAAGCAAGAGGAGGCAAAAAAAATAAAGTGCCGACAAGAGCCACACGTAAATTAATTAAAAATCTAAATATAACTGCTCAAAAAATAAAAAACAATGGTTGATATACAAACTCAAGGAAGAATACCTTGTTTTGCTTTTATTCCTTTTGCTATTTATATTCTTGTAATTATTGGCAAATTTGTTATTTTTTGCTTTGGTTTTTCATTCTTCTATTTATGCCATTCTGATTAAGCAACGAGTAGACATGAATTCGCCGCAAAGAAAGAACAAAGGAGAACCGAAAAAGCAGCAAAGTAGTGTTGCCAGTTTCGTTTAATTTATATAATGGTCTTTGTAGTCTTCCTGATACAGATTTTTATTAGGGCTATTCACAAAGTGATGTATTTAGTCTCATTAAGCGTGTTTGTGATGTATTTGAGATTTTGTAATAAATTTGTGAAATTAAAAAGAAAAATATATTACGACTGCTCAAAATCCGGTGCAAATAGTCTTGCATCATAGCAAATGTTAAATATATTTACATCTTTTACAACATAATAACAAATCGTACCCGTTTTCATGCTATAATGAAATCCTATTGCATATATTTGCAATATGATCTCACGAAATTGCAAAATCTCTCACTTCAATAGTTGCGATGTTTGCTGCAGCAATTTCACAATTATATTTGTTTGACAGTCGAAAATTAAAGTAAAAAATATTTTAAAAATTGAATGAGGAACAAATTAAATCTAAGGGAAAAATTAAAAAAATAAATGATTAAAAATAGATGATTTTTAAGAAAGATGAGAATTAGAGGTAAAAGAAGATATCTGCAACATCACCGATTATTATGATTATTATGAATAATCAATATCAATTGTGCTTTTTTACTACGGCAAATTGAATCGTTGACTTCTAGCAAAATGTAAAAATCATTGGAAAACATCGCTCAAAATGTTAAAATGGTTTTGGTAGGTTATATTTACAAATATGAGAGTTATTTTGACTTATTTGGTACAGATGATAAGCAAACGGTATGGCCTCAATTACAAAATTTGAAGCCTAATAATAAACCCGGCGGTGGCTCTGTAACGGTAGGAGGCTTCTTGGCGGGTAGTGGTACCAATAATCTTAAGCACATTCCAGGCACAATGAATAGATTTGTCTATGTTGACATTTTAAAACAAAACGTCAAGCTAAGTGTTTAAAACTTAGGAATAGAAGACAAGATCCTTAACACAAGTCTTTTATGTTTAACGCTTATGGCTGTTGTCTTACTGCCCTCATGTATTTGAAGTTGCACCTCAGCCTCCGGACTTAAAAATCATTGAAAACTTGTGGGCTCGTCTCGACCAAAATATGCGAAAACACAAAATTTCGTAAGAGAAAGACCTTTCCGATTCACTGCAAGCGTAATGGCGTGCAATTCCTTCAACGTATACATCTAACCTTTTAAATTCGATGACACAACGTGAGCAAGCCGATAGTTGTGCCAAAGGGGGACGGACCAAAGTAGTTTTAAGGTATTTTTATTTCATTTTCTTTAAAGTGATTTATTTTCATTGTTGAATTTATTAATTAAAGTGATTTATTTTCATTGTTGAATTAATTAATTAAAGTGATTTATTTTCACTGTGGAAGTAATTTAGTTATTTTTTGTTTCATACTAAGCCAAACAAAAATAATGAAATGTTTTTCAATAAAGAGAATTCAGACAATAAATGTATTAAAAAAAATTGTATCTAACTTTTGTGTAAATACTTCTTTCCTGATTTTTACTGCAATCAAAGGGTGACTCACGGTATGTTCCCAATGGCAAATATATGCAATTGCATAATTTTGTTTGCCCATTTGCACCGAATTGTGAGTAGCCCTATTTAGTTTTATACACCTGAACACCCCTATTGAAATATTATATAAACTTTATATTTTATGTTGGTTATTTGAACTTTATTAAGACTTTTCTTCGTATTAATTTTAAAATTATATTTTATTTTAAACTTACCGCTTGATTATTAACTGCAATCCAGAGAATTGCCAAAATCTTCTGTATATTTTTAGGATTTATATCTTTAGTTTAATTTGCTTGTGAGATTTGGTTTAATTTTGTTGGAAAGCTTTCACTAAAATATTGATTAGTACACTCTCAATTTACTTTCATTAACGGATTGTTGCCTTTTGAAACTTTGAATGTTTCCTTTATTAAATTTTATTAAACTCTGTTTTATTTCTTAAATGAAATGTGATTTTCACAATTGATATGGATTTTTCGAGGATCGTTTAATTTTTTATTAAAAAGTTGCTCTATACTGAAATTATTTTAAAAATTAGTTTTTCAGTCTTTTTCAGATTTCAACAAACGGTTTTACAAGATTATGTTTACTTGGGTTAATTTTTCCGGTAATTTAAAGTTTATTTTTTTTAAATATTTAGTTTGAACAAATAGAAATTTGAATTTTCAGTTTGTTTCAGTTCTGATAATGATGAGCAAGTTCAGTTTTATAATTTAGTTGATTTCGTTTACGTCACTTTGTTTGTTGACATTTGGTTATTTAAACTAAATGGAGATTTAGAAAATTTTTATAAAATTTGGCTTTAAAACATTTTCCATGTCTATTTTAAAGGATTTTTTATGTGCAAATTGGTTTATTTTTGCTTTTTTAAATCCTCATTGTCTCCAGACTATCCTCCAAAAATTATTTTAAAGTCGAAACTCTTAACGCATTTCTGAGATGTACACACATACATATACCAGCTTTTACGTAGCTCAAGTAAGATAGAAACATTTGTTGCGTTTTACTCAAAATAAGGTTTTAAAGTCGGAAACAATTCTAGATCGAAAAGTATCAGAAAATGCAAATGTGTTTAACGTAGACACCTGCCTTGATGACTTAATTCTATGGTGCTGCAAACATGGGACCAAAACATTGCCTCGGTATGCAACCAATTGAGTATTCAAAGATACCAAATAAGCTCTTTATTGTGATGACAACATAAGTTCTGTGTTGTGATGACATGTCGCAACCCTTGGTAGGGTGGAGGTCTATCTCATACATCTTCCATATTTTGGTGTACGGATAGCTCTGCTCGCTATATGGGTAGTAAACCACAACCACCACAATGCTCGCCGAGGGACATCCCAATCAGCCAGCGTGATATAAGTCAGAGGCCGCTGACGGCTTGTAGTTCCAATTTTTAAGTCTTTGATCGAACTTCCTAGCGAACTACTACCAGTTGAGCCTCCTCGCAGCTCCGGAGTGATGGCCAGTTTAAAATTTTCTCCAAGACCAACTTCTTACATGACTCATCAACTTGGATCAACAGACCTCTTTAAAAATGTATGACTACAAAAATTATTCTCAACTGTTACGGCGTCTAGTAAGCAACTGATGTGCAAATTCGTTCAGCCTAACTAATTGCAGGCGCATTGCTCATGTCCAGCTATGGGCAGAGAGCGCTCTGGGAGCGTTGAGCGCAAGAACTGAGAGCAAATGCTTATGGAACAACAGAAAATGCAACTACAAATCAAAGACAAACACAGAAACAACACAGAAGCTTTGAATGTAGTGGTGCCCATACCCGCTCATGTCGCACTCTTCAATTACTACAATTATGCCCATGGCAGTCAAATCTCGAATGTATTCATAAATAAAATATTTGCACAAGACGTGACCAATCTTCAAAGACTGCTCCGAAAGGTATCAGTCCGTTTGCAAAGAATATTTTTTTCCAATTTTTTAATATTTTTTTGATTGAGTTCGGAAGTTTTTTTTTCGATCGCTAACTCGATCTCTAAAAATATCCCTAATTTGTTCCCGCTAATCATCAGAGTTGAAAAAAGTTAAGTTTTTCTGTTTTTATTTTCAAAAGAACGATAGACAGAAATCCCTTTATTTTTAAGTTCAACTTTTTAATTGTTGAGAGTGGTTTTTGTATTTTTTATTAGAAATGGCTTAAAATAGGTCCTAATTTTCTTATCTTCGACACAGACAGGCGGTTGGAGGTAATATCATGTTACGCGAGAGTGGTTTTAAAATATTTCAAAATTTCACAAATAACTTGAGATTAATTGAATAAGGAAATGTCATTTACTAAAAAATGAATTTGATTTCTTGGTTAAAAATGCAAGCATAAGCATTGATATGTACAAAATCGAAGAATTCGGAATTTCAGGTGATCAGACTCAAAGTGAAACAGGTGAAGTAAAATTTGACAGCTGCCTCACATCCATGGTGTAATTAACAGGGTGAACGTGACTGTTAAATTGTTGGCTAGATCTGTCAAACTTAATAACGAATGAATGAAACAGAAAAGATGATTTTATATGGTTTGACTGCTCAAGAGCTCGATTTTTTGAGAGAAAAAGGAAACTCGCGACACCCTGATACAATAACAAAGTATGTGCACTTTAAATTGGCTACTCAAATGTGAAATTTTACAACAAAAGCCCTAACCAAAATAGACGAAACGAGACGATTGCAACTTGCCGAACGTTTTCATTCGTTACGTCTGTTTTGACATTTAACCCAAAATGAAACGAGTTCCTCCTATCGTCTGAAAAAAGAAGAAGACTACCTGCACAGCTGTTGCTGACGAGTTGAGACGCTAAAAGTTCGGTTGTTACGGAACAGAACGTCTCGTCAAACCGTTTCGTTTAGTTTCGATAAGTTTACGTGTGTTCATTTTGGGTTACAACATTGAAATGCATTTAAAGGCCTGACCAAAATAGACGAAACGAGACGATTGCAACTTGCCGAACGTTTGCAATCGTTATGTCCGTTTTGACATTTAACCCAAAATGAAACGAGTACCTCCAATCGTCTGAAACAAGAAGAAGACTGCTTTGCACAGCTGTTGTTGACGAGTTGAGACGCTAAAAGTTCGGTTGTTACGGAACAGAACGTCTCGTCGCAATGTTTCGTTCAGTTTCGATCAGCTACGTATGTGCATTTTGGGTTTTATCATTGGCTTCCATTTGTTCGAACTTACTCGTTATGTCTCGTTCTGTCTATTTTGGTCAGGCCTTAAGCCAACATTTTCGTCTTCACTCGTTACGGAGCAAATCGTCTATTTTGGTTAGGCCTAAAGCTGTAAGAGTCACAGACGTCAAACGACAAAAACAATAACAACAATTAGCGAAACTCAAAATCATCAGCTGATTTTGACATCTAGCTCACACTTTTCTCTGAGTCTAGCTTGTAATTAATTCATGACGGCAACCTTGCTTTTACACCATGACCACATCAAACTTGACGGGCGGAGTGTAGCCGGTGTAGACCAGCTTTAAGAATAAATCTTCCGGTGCCATTATCTCGTACTTAATACGATTACTCGAAAAACAAGTCGGTGTTTCTCTCAGCGATATCTATTTTTACGCAAGATGTTTAGATTTTATAACGATCCAAAGGCTGAAGCAATGAAAAAGTCCAAAGATTCTTCCACAGGTTGTATTTAATTTAGAGATTGTCGGTTTTTTTAACACTTTGCTTTCGAAAGTGCGGCAAGTTTTTTTTATTGCACCAAAATTAGTCACAACCAATAGTACCATATCTTGGTAACTAACCAACCATGGAACTATCAATGTAAATGTCAAAATAACATTTTTGTTTCCCTTTGCTACCACTTTGTACAAACTTATGTTGCCTGTTTTGCTTGGGCTTAAAATAGAGTTGCAGCTGGGCCTGCAAGAGAGGTGTGCACATTGTTGCAATAGCTGTGCTGTGTACCCCACATTACAAAAACACACTATGTCTCCCCAGCACCACCAACAACAACACCAATCATCATCAAAGATGGAGCAACAAATAAACTAGAATGCAAAATTGTCAGTCAGAGGACAATGACAGCAGCATGACGTTCAAATGACAGCTGCAAAATTATGCGCTTGATTAAAATAGCAAGAACGACGGTAAAAAAGGCAATAAAATTTTCCACTGTCGGTCAGTGGGAGGCAGCGGGTAGCACACAAGGAAGCATATATATACTATAAGGAAATTTGATGTTATTTCTGCTAAATGTTTATGATAAAAATAGCACAATATTTTTTACACTAATATTTTTCAAAATATAACCCGATATATTTATCGCTCATCTAGTTGTTTATTTATATTTTCTCAATTTGTGCACTTTAACCAGAGGTCAACACACCCTGTTCCAAACACAAACAGGCACACACAAACTTACGCTGCGAATAACTTTTTTTTTTCTTTCTTTATTTAGTGATTTTTATTTTTAAATCAAGTGTCAGAAATCCAATTGGAATTCTTAATTTTTTGGTTTTTTTTTTTTAACGTTATTGCAATGAAGCCGCAAATACGATTTAAATTAATTTAGTTTTTCTTTATTTTGCACGGTCTTTTTCCTCTATTATATATTCCCCTATTTTTGCAGGTTTTCTCTTTATTGTTCTACTTCAATCACCTCGAGCTTGTGAGCGAATTATTTTTGTTATACAATAAATTGCGGTTTATTTATTTATTCTTTTGCACTGTTTATGCTTATTCACATAGATTTATGTTTGCATATATTTCGCTGGCCAAGGTATGCGTGTGTGTTTGGCTATGTATGCAATTATTTAATATATTTATTGCAAATTAATTAAATAATTAAGAGAAAAAATATCAGACGTTATCAACGTTAAAGAAATGCAGAACGAACGAACAAACGAATGAAGAACACCAATGAACACCGACGAATTTCAACGATAACAAAGAACAAACGCAGCGAATAACGTTATTAACGAGTGCAGCGAATTCGTTATGCATGCGGCGAATATTCCGGCTTTTCTGTGCCTTTGCTTTTGTTTCGCTAAAAAACCGAAATGAAAAAAAACGGAGCTGCGAAAACGAAAGGAACAAAACAAAAACGAAATAATTTCAGGGATACTGTATTTTCTGATGGCAGGCAATATAACAGAAAACACCCTGTGAGGAAGAAATCTTCTCTAACATGGAGTGTATTTATCGGTTTTAATTCGATAATATTATATAATATCCCTGCAAGACATGCCTAACTGAAACTCCAACACAATCACAACATTTGCAGCAAAACCTAATACATTCTCAGGTATTTCACGTTTGTCAGTTTTGTTAGAACGAGACAATATATGTCTGCTGTGAAAAATGTAAGTTGCAAAAATTGTTTTGAAAAATAAAATAAAAATTCCAGTGAAATAAGAATCTAGAGCGAAAGAAATTTTTGTGACTTTTAACTGAATCATTTATCTGAACATATACTTTTAGGGAGTTTATATATCACTTGTATCTGGAGGCTAAGCACATTGGCACCTTGCTGTCCGTGCATCTATTCACTCAACAGCCCACTGGAAAGTCCGTCATCTTCCGGTAAATAGCTGCTACTTTATGCTTATTGCTTCCGAATTACATCTTAAACTGCATTCCTCTTTGTAGAACTATCAATAAATGACAGCATTCCAACGTTTAAATGTCTGCTTTGTTGCACTTTGTACCGCGCATGGTTGAGGTGTCACACTCCTTGTTTGGCTTTAGCTTGGCTGGTTCTTTTGTCTTTGGCATTGTCAAATCTCTGCTCCCGATTTTTACGTTCCGCAAGCAGCAGGTTACACTCAAATCAAGTGATGCCATTGGCCCTGAACTCTCGCAGCAATTTCGTGATCACTATCCGCTAGCTAAGCAGAGTCGTCTGTTGATCTTAATTCTCATCAATTACAACGAAAGAGAATCCCTATCGCACAAGTCTCTTTGGTTGTTCCGACTCCAAGGACATCTTCCGGTAAACAGATGCTACTTTATGCTTATTGCTTCCGAATTAGAACTTAAACTCCATTTTTCTTTGTAAAACTATCAATAAATGCCATCATTCCTGTGTTTTAATGTCTGCTTTGCTGCACTTCGCATCACGCATGGTTGAGGTGCTACACACCATTTGTATGTTTTGTATGTTAGTGCTACGTATTTTGTTCGTAACGTTTAACTGTTTAGCACGTTTCATCTAACAGAATGTAAAGGCAAGCTTACCTCATATTTACATTAGGTGTATTAGTTAAATACTTGGTTAAATTACCGGCAGTATTACCATGAGTAGGTGAGACAGCTATAAGTGAAAGTATACTTGACACTTCATGAGTAAGAAAAGGATGGTATTATTCATGTACATGAGTTTCGGGTAGCTTTTTCCCAACGTCCTTAAGAAACTCAGAAACTCGTTCATATAGCCTACCCAAAACTTTCGTAGCACTATTAGTTAAATACCCAATTAATTTACCAGAACTGTTCTTGCTGGGTATACTCACAATAATGAAACGTTCATATAATGAAGAGTGCAGAGGCTGATATGATGTATTAAAAACTGTATTTATTTTAGATATTACGATATTCAGGTTTTTCACTTGTGAAACATGTTCAAACATAAAAAACATGTGTATATCAATGGGGGCGATTACGATTTCTGGTGCACCGAAATTTGACAATGAATTCGTAAAGTACTTGCACTAAATATAAGATTAGTTGAAGGAATAATCGATTTGCATTCAAGTTATAGGTCTTTTAAGAAACCATTTTTTTATAAGATCTCTAAGAAAAATGGGTATATTTTTCTTAGTATTTATTTTAGGTAGTATTATTAAGGTATTATTAAAAATGTCACATATATTTTAAATTAACCGAATCCGTTGAGTATTTCATATTTTATAGCTATTTATATGTAAAAGAAAAAATATGCTTACATAAAACCGTTATTTGCTCAAAAACTTTTGTCATTACTATGAATTATGGAAAGTATATTATTGAAGCTTGAAAATTTTTCATTTTTTATATAATATATATGATTTGTTCGATATTTTTACCATGTTTTTTATGATAAAATGATTTGCCCTTTTACGGAAAATTGTTATTTCAAGCATATATAGGAGATTACGATTTTTTGGGTGCCACGATTTGACAATGGGCTCGTGCAGTTCTTTTGATAAAAATAGGAATGACTGAAGGAAAAATCAATTTATCGATTTGTATCCAAGGTAACTTACTTTCAAAACAATTTTTTTTTATTTGTTTTTTTAAAATAACAATTTTTTAAAAAACTGGCCAAATTCTTCTTAGTATATAAGGAAATTGAAAAATAAGGTTTTTTTAGACATTATATAACATGATTTTAGAAAATTTTTAAATTAATTAAATCCGTTCAGTATTTCAAATGTTATAGTTGTTTGTATAAAAAAGTAATATATTTTTTTACATTAAATCATTATTTTCTTTAAAATACCCGTCAATACTATGAATTATGGTAAGTAAATTATTACAGCTTATAAATTTAGCTTTCCTTTGGTATATATTCATATATAGCTGTAAAAATTTTATATTCAGCTATTAAAATAACTGAAATTAATTTAAATCGAATTTTTTATTTCTTTTACAAGTACAGCATCGGCCCTAATACCTGTCGCACTTTTTTGAAGCGCTAAACATTGTATGCATAGACTTTTTACCGTTACTTATTTTATTTCTTATATTGATTGTGAAATCAACTGATCTTGTCATTTATCAGTTTAATTAGTTGTTATCAAAAGTTCGTGAGCAAAAAGAGAACTTGTTCAGAAATTGCATTTGCAAGGCAAGAAAACTAGTGAAATTGTTAACATCGAAGGTAATATAGGTGTTAACCGCAGGTTTGTTCAACGCACTGTTTCTCGATACAATTTTCAAAATTTCTAAAAAGCTTGGTCGGAAAAGCAGCGTTGGAGCTTCGGGTCTGGTAAAGACTGCATGAGAGCGAATAAGAAGAAATTGTTCAGTTTCGGGGAGACAGCTGGCCAAAGACCTTAATATGAGCCTTAATATGGCCAAAGACCTTAATATGAAAAAAATTAAAAAAATTGTTTTCAGTTCAAAATGCTCTGTAGTTTTTATTTGCGTTAAAAAAGTAGGTGAGCCTGTTATTAAGGCCAACACTGGAAGCTTAAATTTGTTATTCTTCTGAAAAATTAAAAACAGTGATATGTTGAATTTAATTACAGTTACTATATATAATTTGTTATATTATATAAAAGTAAATTTTTGAGCTTCTCAACTTTTTACTAAAATTTTTATTTCAAGCATTTAACTTGAAATTAAATTAATAATTTAGATATAATTTCAAAATTATAATTAAAAACTTTTTATTAGTTTGACGCTTTAAAAAAAAAAAGAAAAATTAATAAGTTTGGATGTAAAAAGATGGTACAATTTTTATTTATTTAAATTTTTATATAATTTTTTTAAATTTAATTTTTTTCTATCTTTAATTATTCGAACACATATAAATAACTTCATAAATAAAAAAATTCTTATTTATGTAAATAAAAATATTAAAAAAAGTCATTTTAAAAAAGATCTGATAACTGAAAATTATAATTACATTTGAAATAATGTAATCTACTAATACAGAAAAAGTATAAAATAAAATTATTATCAAACTTCTCATAGTGTTAAAAATTATAAATTTTAAAACAGCGTAAAACTATAGCAATAAAAAGTTTTAATATTAAATATGAAATTAACTATTAAATTAAGTTCACTATTTCATAATAAAAATGTACAAAGTAGTTGTTAAGCTAAAAATTCGTTCAGAAAGTTTCACAAAAGAAAAAAAAAGTAATTTTTAATAAATTCAACATACAGTAGTTTTTTTATTTTCTTGGAAGAAAACAATTGAAGGAAACATTTCTAATTAAATTAATTTAAATTTTTCATAAACGACTAAATTATTTTATTCCTGACCATAATCTTTGTAAAAAAATATTTAATCAAAAAATTATAAATTATGCCAATAAATCTTAAAAAAACATAATCATGTGTCCGCCGTAGGAATCGAACCCACGACCTCGCAGTGGACGTGCTCTTATTTTCATATATTTAAAAAATTTCAACTTTTGTACGAATGATGAAAAACCACAAGTTTTCGAGTTTGCAAGTTCGACTGCAATGTTGCCACTTTTTTGACAAACACAATCACAACATCCAAATCATATGTGCACTTAGCAATAAGATGCGAGGCTGTTCTTCTGTAAAACGCAACATGTTTCATGTTGTTCTGAGGAACGCAACATGTTTTAGGCTGCGTGTAGAGTGAATGCGAGAGCCGACCATAGAAATAAGATATAAGGAAATGGTGTTTCCCTCACATACAGCGTACGTGTAATGAAGTACCTGTTAGAGCGAGACAGGAAGTGTTTTTGACATTGCTTCTATCCAAAATGTAAACAATGAATATTGTTGTTTCGTAAGTTAAAAATACGGAGCAGACAATTGGGCCTATTCGGCGAAATCTGTTATTCTGTTACGCATTTTCTGTTATCAATCGTAACAGATGCCGATCATAAAAGATCTGTTAAAATTGGTATTCAGTATATCGAACTTTTATGGCACCCTGTTATCAATCTTCGAAAATAAAAATCTATTACAATTCCGTTATCTTCTGTTATAAAACAGCTGATTGTTGTATATTTATTCATAGTAAACAAAATGCAGAGCAAAAAAAGTAAGTTAAGGATGGTTTTAGGCAAAAACTAATTTTTATGATAATTTAACATCTTCAGTATATTTCAGTCGTTTTTGAACTAGCTGCTGGTACTCCAACGTTCATAAACCAAGCAAAAAAACGACGAGTTAACAAAATGTTTGAGCTATTCATGTTGGTGCCGACGCTGCTGGCCAAATTGCTTTTCATCTTGCATTTGCTCTCCTATGGTTGGTGTACTCGAGGGTGTCGTTATGGAGTTAGCCGATTGTGCACTACATCAACTAGGTCAAGTTGTACCAACAACTGATCCAGCTGTGGGCCTCAAAGATGTTGCCGCTGCCTTCATGGTTCGTTCAATGCCACGTAAGGAGGGTATAGAACGCAAGGATTTGCTCTCGGTGAATGTGAACACTTTTAAGGTGCAGCGCCAGACGTTGGATCAACAGGCACGCAAGGATATTAAGGTGCTGGTCATCGGTAATCCAGCCAACACCAATGCTCTGGTCTGTTTCACCGCTATGACACGTTTGGATCAAAATCGTGCCACTGCACAGATTGCTGTAAAGTTGTCTGTGCTCATCATCGCCGTCGAAAATGTCATCATTTGGGTCAATAATATCTCATCTCGACTCAATTCACAGATGCTAGAAATGCGAGTGTGGAAAAAATCAGTCTCGGATGCCGAATTACTGCAGGGAGATTTTGATGAGTCTAAGCTCGATATAACAGCCAACGCATTAGTTGAGAGTTGAAACAAGTTTAAGAATAAAATGTTTTTATTGAACGTAAATATGTAAAAATAGTAAGAAATTATCTTCGACTGGGCCGAACCCCTATGGACGAACCAAAGTATATTCAAAGTCTTTAGCAGCCAATAAAATGTTCATTTGTAAAACCATTTTCGTCATAGTTTTAATAGAAAATATTCGCTTTTGTTTTTTGATAAAGTTACTTTGAATGGGAGGTAGGCGTGGTTTTTATTCGATTGTTGAATTTCATACTCAAAGTACATGTTAAATATCAAAGTTCATATGTAAAATTGCAAATTGAGTGCATATTAATAAAAATAAAAGATACAAGCTTAAATATCGAATTTCGTGATGATAGCTTAAAGATTATGGCTGTAATAGTGATCACAGACTTTGGATGTTCCAATTTGTTCATAGGCAGTCGAGCATTCACCTTGTCCAGTCGGTGCACGAAGTGCAATATCTGCACGAAGCGCACATAAGGAAGGTTTGCTTTTAAGCCGCAACACTAGCAGAGTTGCTCGATGGTTTCTTCTAAAAAACATTGAATTTAACACAAACATATGCATATATTTAAACTTAACAATGAGTTTACTTACATTTTTCACCTTTTTTCGGCATTTCTTATTGATATTCTAAAATAAATATCCATTTCAGAAGTTTAATGTCACTTTAAAATAAATTTGTTATCATAAAAGACTCAAAAATCTTTCTGTTATTCTGTTATGGTTTTTAACAGATTTCATAACAGATTTTGTCGCGCTGAATACCAATTATAGAATTTGGAATAGATTTTTTGACAGTTCGAAAATCTGTTATGATTTATAACAGATTTCATAACAGATTTTGTCATGCAGAATATGAATTTAGAACGCATAGCAGATTTTTTGACAGCTAAAAAATTTGTATGGGAAATCATAACAGAATAACAGAATTTTTTCATAAAAGATTGCGCAGAATAGGCCCAAATGAATGTCATCACTTGAACTTGCTTGATTATGAATATTGAAATCCGAAGTAATTTTATTTTAAGCCTTGCATAGCGCACAAGTCATTTCTTTCCGAAAGCATTTCAAAGGAAATATCATACATATGCCTATCAATTGCGCGCCATTTCGAAATCGAGATCTCGATATAAGAACTGTCAAAACACAAGCACAATATCATGGGCGCATTCAGTTTTTGAATGTGAAGGTTTGTAGGGCGCCCTTGTTTTCAGGATGCATCGCATACGTATATGTTTATATATAAAATTTATTTATTTATTTATAGTTTAATTTCTATGGATTTATTAAGTATGAATACATACTATCCGCAGAATGTATTTGCGCTATTCGCAGATTTTTGCTTTTTTATATATACTATTTTCTGTCACGTCACGTAGCCCTTTTTGCTGCCTAATATCTTATCCCCATACTGTCCACAGCTTGTAGTTTATGCACTGAATATAGTGCGACTAAAGTGCTATCTATAATTCAAAACAAAGAAAAAAAAATTCGAGTTTTTATATGTTTTTCTTCATATTTCAATTGTACGACTATTACGTGCGTAGCCATGGAAAAACCCATATACAGGGCAAATTATTAAGATGTCTTAAGTAGCGCTTCTTTAACATAGCCTCGAAAATTTACCAGTTTATTAAATGAGAAATTTTAATCGTTACTATAAGTAACTATTGTTTCCAAGCTATACTCATTTTTTGTAGAAAACAGTACGTAGGAAATATATAGTGATTTATCGTAAAAGAAAGAATATAGAGGATCTTAATAATTAAAATTTGCCTGATTGACATTTTTGACTATCTTGGTGCCTTATCCAAACAAGTAAGAGATTTATATTAATCCAAGATAGTCCATATGTTTTGAAAAAATGTGTGGCCCTTTTTTACGCAACATCCAAATGCGGCCCCTAGTGAATGTTTCTGTATTTGTGTGAACCAACACAAATATGATAAGTACTTCATTTATGAGGAACAACAGCGCTTCCTTATATCTTAGTTCTTTGGAGCCGACATATTAGCAAACAGGCGTCGGAAACAAACTAAAACGCTGGCTCCCCACCTTCGTTCACGAAATTCTGTTATATTATGGTGGTCTCCTCATTTTATACTTTTTTATGTTCCTTTTATTTTGTCTTTGGTCTTCTCTTTTTATTATGTTTTTGGTTTGTGATTCTTTCTTTGGTTTGTGCATGAGATAAGAAAAATAAATAAACACGATACTAGTTGTTGACAGATGGCGCGCTGTTTCCATAGCCATCAAAATAAAGTGAGTCAAATATTAGACAAGATGAACTTTTTCTTAAGAACGATGTTTAAACATAACGTGAATTAAATTTGTATGTTGAATTGGTTCATGGTATAATAATACAAGGTAGCATTGACAGTTGCTTGGGAAATCATATACTGTCAAAAAATATACTCAAAAAGAGAGCGCTCACAATCCGCCATTGAAAACACAAGCAATGTTGAAAACCTTGAAGTGAAAAAAAACAACAACCACAGCAGCTGCTGATGCAAAGAACTAAGATATAAGGAAGTGATGTTATTGCAAAAAAGTGTGGTATTTTTCTTATTCGTGTTGGTTGACACAAATACATAAACATTCTCAAAGGGCCGTATTCGGTTACGTCGAAAAAGAAGGCTCAAAGTGTGCTTGTTAGAATTACATATAAAACCGGTGCTTAGAGTAATACGTTATTAGTAAAAGTTTGATAATTGAAGACCTACAGCCGTATTCATAACAATATCTTTTTCATAAAAATTCTTACTCATAGACCGTATTCATAAAAATATAGTGATTTTTCGTTCAGTAACGTTTATGAATAATTAAATAATTAATTAAATAAAATTGTTCACCAACACAAAGACGCCTATAGATAAACAAGAGCAGAAAAACGTCGTCTATGAGATAAAATGCAATGGGAGTGCGACTGAGCAATGCAAGGAAGTGTACATAGGAACGACTAAGAGACAACTCAGAACGAGAGTTCTTGAGCATCAAGCAGACATCAGGCACAAACGTATGTCAACAGCGCTAGCAGAACACATGATCGAGAGCGGACACACAGCTGACCTGAATGGAGTGAAAATACTGGACATCGAACAGAAGACAAACAAACGTTTCACTCTAGAGAGCCTGAGAATACAACAAAAGATAACGACGACGATGAACTCACGAGAACATGATACAATAAGAAGGTAGGGTAAGGAGCTTTGACAAGACCGTCTGCTAATGTCAAAACCATAAAATACAGTGCTACCATATCTAAAGAAAAAATCCCATGACAAATCCATGTTTCATGGTTTCAGTAGGTAAGCGTTTCATATGAAATGCGTTGCTGAAAATTATGATAAACGGGGAATTACTAATTTTTTGGGTGTTCCACTGTCAGACAAAATAAAAAAATTTTTTATTAGATATCGTATGCACATTCGCATAAAATTTTTATATAAGAAATTAAGAATACAAAAAGCTAAGCAAAAAATTATGGGCAATAGTAAATTAGTAAAAATAAAGCTCTAAAATTACTAAAAAATTTATTGTTTCAATTATAGATAATTTCATTTATAGCATCATTTTATAAATCCCTGCACATCACTTCACGCTGCGTTGTTGAAATTAGCAATTTATAAAACGCAACGCTTCACGCCGTGATCTTCAGCGTTGAGTAACGCAATAGCGTAATAAAAACAGTACAAAGTTCGCATTTTATAAAACGCTGCACTTGAAATTCGTTCACTTGAACTGCCACTTTCATCACTTGCTCTTGAGCTGCCGTTAGAACCATGGTATAATAATACATGGTAGCATTGACAACTGCTTATTTTCTCTTCAACAGGAAAACATAAATTGTCAAAAACAGCTTTTTGTGGAAATACATCAGCAGCTGCTGTGGTTGTTGTTTTTTTTCACTTCAAGGTTTTCAACATTGCTTGTGTTTTCAATGGCGGATTGTGAGCGCTCTCTTTTTGAGTATATTTTTTGACAGTATATGATTTCCCAAGCAACTGTCAATGCTACCATGTATTATTATACCATGGGTAATAACTGTTTGTTTCACTCATATATTCTTAAATGTTTACATATATCGTTTCAATATAGCTTGAAGACAGCAACAACGAACAAACAGTTCGAAATGTTGCTAAGAGAAATAAAAAAACTATCGCAGGTAGCAAATGTGTACGCCAGTGTTTGGCGTTTATATTGCAATTTCAATTTAATGATGGCTGAAAAGAACAGCTGATATGGTTGCCAACAAGTCAGAATTTGGTGAATCTTAAATATTTCAAAGATTTGCAATAATGATGCTAGTTTTATTTTACATGTGACAACCCTAAACTGTTGTTGACTGACAGCTCACCGTGGTAACGTAACATAGCTAACGCAATAACGTAGTGATTAATAAAATGCAAATTTTTAATCCAAGTGATGCGCCGCGTTAGCGTTGCGTTTCATCACGGTGATTTATAAAATGATGCCATTAATATTTTTCTTATTTGCCCTACACATAATTCCTTTTCTAAGTGTTTGTTCCACATTTAAGAAAAATACAGAAAAGTGGCAACGCTAAAAGGCTTTTTGACATAAGCAGACGGTGTTGTCAAAGCTCCTTACCCTACCTTCTTATTGTATCATGCACGAGAAGACAAAGACAATATAAGCGCGAGCTACGCTATTGTTTTGCATTAAAAAAACAGTGTTGACAAGTGGTGCAGGAGAAAAATAAAAATAAATAATTAAAATCTTAAATTTTCTAATTTTCTCTGTTTTAAGTTCAATGTTTTAAGTTCAATTTTTATTTCACTATGTAAGTTATTCATTTAGTCTTGTTGCCTTTATTTATTTATTTAATTATTTTATTGTTTTTCGTAATTAAAATTGTCATATTTTTAAATTAATGTTTTGATTAAGCCATTATTGTTGTTTCTCGCTTAAATAAAAAAGATCCCCTGAAGATGTTGACAAACAATCAACGAAACGTTGGGAAAAAGAATGAATTAAATTTTTAATTTGATTGCATTGAGAAGTATTGATCAGGATAGCCTATTGGAAAAAATTCAAACAAACAAAAACATACGTTTATGAATAATGTTTTTAATTTTTTCTTATGAAGGCTTTATAAGAGGTTCAAAATATTTCATGAATACTGCCGCTAATATATTAAAAGAAAATTGTATTGTATTTCCACTTCCACACCACCCTTAAGGAATACAATTTTGTGCGTTACCGATTTTGTTTTTTTTTTTGTGTTCGGTTCCCCTGTAGGCCTATATCACCCCTAAAAAGAAAAATCACTAGAAAAGAATATATAAAAAATATTTTCAAATAACATGGAAATAAGTTTATATATTTATTACTCTACATGGGTGCAACCCAAAAATAATAGAAATCAGATTACGCCATCAGAGGCAGAAAAAGTTGCACCGTTAGGTCTTTCGTGACGTAGATAGGAAAAAACACTTCCTCTGTTCTCACTGATTTTCTGTTCGTGCAAGAAAAAACGAAATATAGTACGAAATAGTTCTCTGCGATTTATTTTTCAGCTACAGTTCTGTTTGTTTATGTTTTGCTCAGTGAAAAACAGCTGATTTTGACAATGTGTCGATCATGACGTAGGCAGACATGCGCATGGCATAATCTTGTATTTATTATTTTTGGGTACAACCTGTCGTAGGATGGGATTTTTACTAATATTCATATAAAACGCATGAAAAAATAAATGAAAAATCTTGTTTTTACACATTTTGAAATGTATAGTTTTATACAATTTTTGAAGAATAGTCAGTTTAAGGTCCCGAATATGCGGAAATCTGAAAAGAAATGAATAAAATGTATTACATCTGATTAACTATGCTGAACACAGAAGCGCCCCAAAAATGTATTCATCTGTGAAAAACTGATGCGCCCCTGAAGCATTTTGACAGATGTGGGTGCACCATTGTTAGTGCAAATTGGTGCGAAATCAACTGGCTCTAATTTGCATTTTAGCAAATTCTAACCACACAACGCATGTTATAATTATTTTTGGTCATATTTTTCTTTAAAATTACATAGTTTTCAGCAGTGAAAAACGCTTTTAATTTAATTATTTCACTGCACAAACTTTCAATTATATTTAAGTGATCTCAGAAATGTCAAAAAAACACTCTCTATCTAGCTCGCTCAATTCAGAAATCATACCACAGTTCATGTACACTGTGTGTGTGGCCAACACCATTTCCTTATATTTTATTTCTTTGTGCTGATGTATTTGCACAACAAGCTGTGTTTGACAGTTTATGTTTTCCTGTTGAAGAGAAAATAAGCAGTTGTCAATGCTACCATGTATTATTATACCATGGAATTGGTTTATTATAAATTTCAATAAGGAGCAAAAAATGAAGTGTGCGACCGAGTAATTACAGAAAAAAAAAACAAACACTTATACGAAGGTTGCTACAAAATGAGTCGACTTTTTAGAACAAAAAAAAAAAAAACAAAAAAAAAAAAACTCGTACACTTGTCTGGCAGCTCTATAAATGTGATAATCTGTGAAGTACCGTTATTTTCTTTATGTGTTTTATAATTTTGGTCGTTCGTATATTCGCAAAAATGTATATATGTATATAGCAAAATATCCAATAAAAAATGACAAATAAGCAAACCTCCAAAGATTTGAAAGTTTAATTAGCGATTATTGGAAGGACGACAAAAATACACGTGAAATTTGCGAAATTGTGGAAGAATCACACACGTCAGCGAGAGAAAAAAATGGGATTTTAGAAAAACCATGTGGAGCAAGAAGTATTAGTCCATACCAGAGAACAGCTTGATTGCATTCAAATGGCGTTTTGAATATATCCTCAATATACGAGCACCGAATGTGCCTTCTGCATTAAAATTAATGCGCGAATACATGCACCAATCGCTGCGGATACGAATACCATAGAGTACGATTGGTCGCGATTACGATTGCCTACGAATCAAGAATACCCAACGAAGCGAGACATGAGCAACATTCGGCAAAAGCAACGAAAATGCATGCTTTTATGTCCATTCGCATGGTATAATAATACATGGTAGCATTGACAACTGCTTATTTTCTCTTCAACAGGAAAACATAAATTGTCAAAAACAGCTTTTTGTGGAAATACATCAGCAGCTGCTGTGGTTGTTGTTTTTTTTCACTTCAACGTTTTCAACATTGCTTGTGTTTTCAATGGCGGATTGTGAGCGCTCTCTTTTTGAGTATATTTTTTGACAGTATATGATTTCCCAAGCAACTGTCAATGCTACCTTGTATTATTATACCATGGTCCATTCGTACCACGGAGAAAACACGCAGTCTGCGGTGTTGATTTTTTTGTATACGAAAAAATCTCTTGTGAAAAAAAACTATTTGTGCCGTACATGCATGGCTATGGGATGACAAACAATGTTGTAAACTAGGGATTGCCAAAGAGTGAGTTTTGAAGAGTACAACAACAATTACAACAAAAAACCAACAACAACAACAAATCGTTGAATACGTAGTACCATGGTATAATAATACAAGGATGTATTATTATACCATGCGTAGTACAATAAGGAATTATTAACATAAAAAAGCAGTCTGTGACGAAACAATACGCAAAAATACCAACAAGAAGCCTTCAGCGTAACAAGCGCTATATTTACCAACAACGACAAGAATAAACAAGAACACACACACGCTGTATTGTTGCGGAGTGGAAAGAGTTAGGCGATGGCAATCGCTGCAGCAACTGACACTCGAGTGTTATAGCTGAATTACAATACTGCGTTAGGTCGGTCGGCCTTTGACCGTACTTTGGTCTCCGTTGTAAAAACTTTACGATATAAGCTGTCAAAAAGGACGACCTCAAACTTTGCAAAACTAAATGTTGCGTTGACAGATCGTGCGTCTGTCATTTTGGTGATGCCAATAAAAGCAGCTATACTAAAAATCCCACAAAACGTCCCTTTTTCCGAAATCATGCAATTATAATTGTAATCAATGAAAAATTAAAAGATAGTGTCATAATAGCGTTCAATAGCGTTAAAAATCTTTTTTAAATGCTTTATAAATGAGATAATTTTAAAAATGGAGGAAACCTTCAATAGACCCTCGATAAAGCATTTTTAAATTTTATTTTGTTTTCATCTGAGCACAAATTATGTCAAAAATACATCAAATTGTTTCATAATATATAAAAAAAAAACAGAAAATGTAAAAAAAAATTATTGAAAATGTTTGTTTATAAATGAGAGGATTTTTAAAAATGGCTGAACATCCAATAAATCCAATAAACCCCTCATAAAGCATTTTTAAAATTATTTGCTCTCATTTGAGGACAAATATTGTGAAAAATAATTAAAAATACTTCAAAAATTTGGATAATATGTCAAAAAAATTCTAAATTATAAAAAAATTCAAAAGAAAAACAAAATAAAAACAAGAAAATTGGTCAAAACATTTCAAAATATTTACAAAACAAGATAATAAAATGACGATGTTTTCAGTGCAGAGAGTAGCTTCGAAAAAACAACGATGTTTAAACATCAAAATGTTGACGAAATTGTGACAAATAAATTAAAAGTCATTGAATGAACTACAAAGCAGCTACAACATTTTTATGAATAACAAAATTTTAGCATTAAAAAGCTTTTTAAGTATTGAACGTTTTAAAGTTATTTGAAGATATTTTTATGGATACGGCTGAAAATATATAATTTTTCTTAAATTTAGTAATGCATGTAAAAGTAATTTTATTTTTTACATAAAACCATTTTTGTCTTCAAAATTAACCTTTATTACTATGGATTAAAGACAATGGCCCGTATGCATAAAAAAGAGTAAACGCTACGAAGTAGTGTTTGCTATTAAGTAGTGAAAGGTCGGTAGTGAACACTACTTTTGGTATGAATAAAAATTTTAAGTAGGCACTATTTTCGAATTTCGAACTGAAGTGTTCACTTCTTTTATGTTTGTTTTCATTACATTTTCTTTACTTGTCAAACAACGAAATTTCAAATTGGATTTAATAGAATTGGATTTGTAAGTATTAAAAATGAAAATTAAAAAGATAATTTGAACTGAAAGTATATATATGTTTAACAGGAAAATAATTGGAAATATGGAATCGTTTGAAGAATATGCAACTATGGAAATCTTGACATTGGAGGACAGCAAAAGCGGATGTTACAAAAACCGGAAACAGAAAAATAAGTTTAAGTGCAGCTGAAAAAGAGCTATCAGAACTTATGGATGCTATAGATAACCCTGCAGTAAATCCTTTTAAAGGTAAAATATTTTTTTTTTGTACAACTAATTAAACAAAAGCAAGCTAACTTGTTTCTTCCTTTTTAGGTGGAATTGTTTTGGCCTCCTCAAAAATTATGGAAGTTGCTGATGTCGATAGCAAAAGTGAAGATGATAGCGCTGACATTGTAACGCCGCAAAAAGTTTTAAAACCACCATATGATGAAAAACCAACCACTTCTTCATTGGCTTCAACTAGATTTCCTCGTAAGGCTCCTCAAAAAAGATATCATAATGTTGATGTAAGTTGCACTCTTTCATTTTAAACGGTACTGTCCAGCATTAGGAATATGTTTTAAAATTCGTTTCAGGTTTTAAGTGAAATGGAGACACAAGAAACTAAAGGTGTGTCGCTTGAACAGCTTCAGAGAGTTGTTCTTTTGAAGCAACTCAAAGTTTTTGAAACGCAGGAACGTTTGATGAATAAGCAGGAGAAGGTGGCTGACTTGCAACTGAAGGGATTTTCAGAATAATCAGAAGTTTAAAGTTGAGCGTCAATAAATTACGTTAACTTATTACTATTTACATACTGTTTGCCTTTGTTTATATTAAATTATTTGGATTTTTTTACCTAAAATTTTTATGAAAAAAATATATGTGTGCATCTATATAAAGGGTGTTTTTTTAAGAGCTTGAGAACTTTATATAATAATACAGGACAAAGTTGTATGTTTGATGTAACATATTCCTAAATCTTCGTTGGTTGGTGATATATTTCTACTATAAAACTGGGATGGGCTTTGGAAAAGGGGGTGTGGCTCCGCCCATACACTTTAAATTTTTGATATCAGATAGCTTTGGAACTAAATGTCGTTTAACAACGAAATTCAGTATAGAATTACTATTGGGTGATATTCTACTAGAAAACAGAGACGTCATTGAACAAGGGGGTGTGGCTCCGAATATATATACTTTACTTGGAAACCTGGATCTCCGACATACCGCAAGAACGTTTGCATTTTGGTGAAATTACTTAAAGCGCCACCTCGAGTTTCTAAATTTTCCTAAAATTTCTAAATTTGCTAAACTTTCAACATTTTCACGCGAAAATCTATATAGAGACCGAAAATTATCTTCGTGGCCTAATCTTCTTTTTTTATAACATTTACTTTTATTTGTGCGATTTAAATTCAAACACATTATTTTTATCGCTATTTCAAGACGAATTATTACAAAGAAGTCTAATCAGAAGCACACTACAAAAATGTAATAGTGATCACTTCTTTTGAAGTAGTGAATTCTTTTTTATGCATATCAAACTTTAGCAAGTAGTGTTTCGAAAATAGTGAAGTCAAAAAAAGAAGTGAACACTACATAGTGTTTTCTTTTTATGCATATCAAAAGTGAAAAATCAAGTGTTCACTACTTAGGCTAGTGTTTACTTTTTTTATGCATACGGGCAAATATATTATTAAAGCTTGGAAATTAATCTTTCATTTGGTGTATAAAATTTAAGATTTACTTGAACTTTTATTGTGTTTTTCTATGATATAATGATTGCCCTTGTACGAAATGCTCTAAAAAATAGGGTAGATAACGATTTCTGGAACGCCACGATTCGACAGTGCATTTCAGAAGTTCTCTTCATAAAAATAAGAATGGCTGAAGGTTTTCTAGTAGATGGACATTACCAAGTGGCAGCTCCATACCAAGTTTCATTATTATGTGGCATTTAACTCCAAAGCTATTTGATACCATAAGTTTGACTTATATGGGCGGTGCCATGCCCCCTTGTCCAATGCTCACTCAATTTTTCCAGTCAAAGGACAAGACTAAATAGTACATTCTTACCGAGTTTCATTGATGTGTGACTAATAGTTCGAAAGTTATACCCACAATTTGGGAAGCCGAAAAAGTGCCACACCCTTTTCCCAACGCCCATAAAATTTTGCCAGTGGAACGGCACATGTAAATCGAGGCCGAACACCTAATTCCAATGTTGTGCGACCTATAATTCCAAAGCTATTCAATATTGCAGATTCGAGCTGCCACGCCCCCTTGTACCATGCTCGCTGAATCACTTGTAATTAGTGAGTACTTGGGTACAACTTTACAAAAACAAAGTGAACGGCATTTGCCAATCTACCTTACCACAACATTCCTTTGTGTGTTATATTATTCAAACAATGATATTAAGGGTATTCGTCCTCAACCAACCTCATTGAAATATCTAATTGACCAATATATGTATAAGTTTGCCATTTTGCATGAATACCCTTATAATATTATTTATAATATACTAAAAAATGCATCATTTTTAATATGAAATACAATTGAATAATATTAATATCATGCTAAATTCATTAAAATCATTTTTATACTACTTAAGCAGCATGTTAATTTAAAAAATTTGATCAATTTAAAAAAAAACTCCCATCAAAATATAAATTCCCACGATAATCCTATGAAAATCTGAGTTTTCCATCGGAATCCAAGAATACCCACATTTTAGCATTGCTCAACGAAAATGCAACCCAGCGTTAATATGGAATGTCAAAAGCACGACCTAGCTTGAGCATGTCGCTACTCATAGCGTTGATCGTACGTCACCCCCTCAAATTCATATTTACGGGATGAGGTCGACGCAATGCATGAGGTCATATTTTGTGTTGCTTCATAAGAACCCATTGTTTCTAGTCGAGCTGTCAAAGGCCGACCGACCTAACGCAGTATTGTAATTCAGCCATTAAGCGAAGCATCCGAATGTCTGCATTGTCTGGATGGTGCCTTTGCATGTATTCGCAATCGTTACAAACTGTGCTTAGCACCAATCGTTGTTTACGAACTCGAGCGGTATGCGTGCATCATGGTATAATAATACAAGGTAGCATTGACAGTTGCTTGGGAAATCATATACTGTCAAAAAATATACTCAAAAAGAGAGCGCTCACAATCCGCCATTGAAAACACAAGCAATGTTGAAAACGTTGAACTGAAAAAAAACAACAACCACAGCAGCTGCTGATGTATTTCCACAAAAAGCTGTTTTTGACAGTTTATGTTTTCCTGTTGAAGAGAAAATAAGCAGTTGTCAATGCTACCATGTATTATTATACCATGTGCGTGCATTAATTTTTATGTGCGATTGTGGCTGACGACGATTGTTATTCAAGTGGCAAAAAATGACGATTGGGCTTGTGCAAATCTCTAGTCCATACATCAAGTTAGATCCCAAAGCATTAGCAGTATCTAACTCCAAAAAGCTGAGATTGTTGACGTCCGCAGACTGTGAGCAATTTTTTGCTTTCATTTGATTTAAGAGCATACATGCAACCCATGGTATAATAATTAGTTGTCAATGACCTTGTACCATGCACGCAACCATGGTATAATAATTACAATGTCGCATTGAAAGTTGCTTGGGAAACCATCTGCTGTCAAAAAATATACTCAAAAAGAGAGCGCTCACAATTGACCATCGAAAACACAAACAATATTGAAAACATTGAAGTAAAAAAAAAACAACTTGAGCAGCTGCAGATATATTTTCTCAAACAGCTGTTTTTGACGGGAGATGACCATGCATGCAACAAACCCAAACATAAAAAAAAAACATTGCCAAACGCTCGCAATACGGGAAGGAATATATATACATATATCAGTCTGATGAGTTCGGGGACAAGATTATTTTCACAAGTGAACCTAAATTTAATTTATTTGAATCTGACGAACGTTTCGGTTCGTTTGGCGCAAAAAGGCCGATAAAATTAAAAAAAGGCATTAAATAATAAGAATTTAAACAAAAAAGGTGGTAGTGTCATGGTGTGGGGAGCAATTGGCAAAAATGGCGTCAAAAGTATAGTTTATGAAGAAGGGACGATGAACAAAATGTACTACTTAAAAATTTTAAAAGATAATTTAGCGCAGTCAGCCGCCAAATTAAATAGTTATGTCCATTATTGCTTTGTGCAGGATAACGACCTTAAGCATTCGTCGCTAGTTGCAAAAATGGGAATGGCTTCTATACAATGTAAAAAAAATGACCGTGAAGCCCGGCATCTTGCAAACTTGGGGACCAGTAATGATGCAGTCACTGCTGTGGCAGCGCTTAAAATCGGCGCTAGTCAGTGGACAGCTCGGCGAAGCATTTCGAGATTGGGTGTTAAGGCAGCAGAGAAGAAAAAAAAACCAATGCCGATCAAAAGACATGTGCGGTTAAGGCAGGATTTTGCTGCAGCGCAAGAACACTGGACCGTCGCCGATATGGTGGAATATGGTGAGCCTTTAAACGAACATTGTGAAAAAATATTTTATATTCGTGATTTTTTAAAATTTTAGCTTATTTGGTCTGATGAGACTAAGATCAACTGTTTCCTATCAGATGATCCAGACCGAAATAAAACCCTGCCACATCATGTGAAGCAGACACTAAATCATGGTAGTGGGTCGACAATAGCCCTAACAAAAATAGACGAAACCCAGCTAGACACCTAACTGTTAGATATGCCATATATATGGCATATTTATAACGCCTTTGACGTTATATTCATATAAAATGCTCCATACAAATTACGTTATATTTGTTCTAGCGTCGTGCAAAATATAACGCCTTTTTGTCTATCCGTGTGGTCTGGCATCTCTGTCTGCCACACATGTTTTATCTATTAAAAAAAGCTACAGCTGCTCTGCTCACACTAACAACAAATTCCGTAAAGAATTTAATAACAAACTCAGCTGTTTACTTAAGTACACAGTTAGCGTTCCGCAAAATTTTTCCACCATAGTGTAGTGGTTAGAGCGCTGGCCTTAAATGCAAACGAACGCGAGTTCAAACCCTTCACCAAATAAAACCAAATTCTTTTTTCTTTTAATTTTGTGAAGAAGTGTTTTTTTGTTATTTTTATTAATGGGTAGTATTTACAAAAGGTAAATTTAGGCAAAACATTTAAAGAAAAAAAAAAATATCTCTCAAATATTGGCTTTTTTTTTTAACTCTAGCAAGGAAAACTCGCGTTTATTTAGATAGGAATTTTGCCATTTTTAATAATCATATTTCTCTTTATTGTATTTTACATATATATATTTAAATTTATTAAATTAAACTCAATGAAAACCTTCCTGTGTCGGACGGTATTTGAACCGCGGTCTCTGGCACATAAGCTGCGCATTCTACCCAACGCGCCACGGACCAGTGATGCCAGAACTTTTTTTAGAAAAGCGCGAGATTTAAAAAAAATATCGCCCAAAATCGCCATTTTTTCTAAGAAATTTATTATATTAGAAAAAACAAAACAAATTATATACATTTTTTTCAAATAATATTGAGATCTGTTAATAGTATTAGATATTCTTATTTTCATATTTTTGAGATCTATAAGAAATAATAAAAAAGCTACTTTATTTTATACGAGAATTTTGATCGTTAAAGAACATTTTTTTAGAGACTATAACTTTTTAGAATTTTTCAATATGCAACTTTAAAAAAAAAAACTTTTTGCAAAAAACGTAGTTCCTTCAGCCATATTAGACTCTTCCTCCGTTTCGTCAATTCTCGAAGCATTGTTTAGTTCATACATTGATTTAGTTTATAAAAGATGAATGCCAACTTACAAATATTGTCAAACATTTTTCCGCCTACGGCTGTCTTAATTTTGTATGCCGATTACCAAAATTCTTCACTTTCAGATGGCACTTTGTTTTTGAAAACATTGCTCCATGGAAATGTCAACAAAGATTCGTATTCGATTTCTTCTGCACGTCGCTCTTCAAGAGATAGATAATGAAAAGGGAGTTCACGGAAAGAAGGTCTTATATAGTTTAAACATCTTTCAGGACATAAAATAAAAGCATTTTCAAAAATTTCTAACAGACTTGGTAATCGTTTTAACATTTCCTTGATTAAAACTATAATGAAATTCTGGCATCACTTAATTTGTGAATTTCTTCATGGAACTGATAATGAAATGTAAGGTCATTAATTCTTTTATAATTGCTTTTATCCGTAAAAATTTTATTTAAGCTGAATGTAGCTAAATTATCAAAATTGAAATTTTTGACAATGTCTTCTTTTATAATTTTTGAAACAAGTCTTTGAATAAATGTTGTGATTTCAACGTAAGCTTGAAAAAAGTCAACTTTTTCTCGTTGAAAATATGAATTAAGTAAGTGAGTGGATGTTTTGAAGAAACGGTCTCAAAAAAATAAGTATTTCGATATAAATAAATTATCGATAAGGGCTTGTGAGCTGTGTTCAGTCGCATTGTTAACAGAGTGTTCCAAACACTTAAAGCAATTGTTATTTTCTTTAATTGAAATTTTAAACACATTAGATGAGTTTATGAAAAAAGGTTGTTTTTACAAAAATCGCCCAAAAAATCGCCAGGCGATTTCCTAAAAATTTAAGCGCAAAAACAAGAAAAAAAGCGCCCAATTGGCGATAAATCGCCCAATCTGGCAACGGTGCCACGGACATCATATTCCAAAGATATCATTTAGGATATTATTTTATTGCTTAACTTACACTTGCGTCGCTTAAAGTTTTTTCGCTACTTTTTTCACATCCTCAGCTTGCTTGCTGCGTAAAGGAGCAAGCTATGTAAGCACATACAACTTTCCTTGTTTAACATGACATCAAAATTTAAGAGTGTATTAGTGAACACCAAATTTTGTTTCATTGTGTTTGTAACTACGTTAGAGCTGTCTAGCTGGGAACGAGACGATTGCAACTTGCCGAACGTTTACAATCGTTACGTCTGTTTTGACATTTAACCCAAAATGAAACGAGTTCCTCCAGTCTGAAAAAAGAAGAGGACTACTGTGCACAGCTTTTGTTGACGAGTTGAGACGTTCGGTTGTTAAAACAGAACATCTCGTCAAACCGTTTCGTTTAGTTTCGATAAGTTTACGTTTGTTCATTTTAGGTTACAACATTGAAATGCATTTAAGCGAACTTTGGTTAGGCCCAAGAATGATGGAAACCAGATTACGCGTTCCGCAAATGAGAGAAAAAGAGCATGACGTCACAAGCGATATTGTCAGACTTTGAAATAATTTTACTCCCTCACCCATGCCTAAATATTTTTTTTCTTATTTTAATAATATGTATATGGACCTCCTAAATCTATTGGTGCAATAAAATGTTGTCGGTCTTGAATGGTTTAGGAGATAAAAATCTTGAAAATTTAAATAATTGATATTATTCGTATACGAAAATTTTCATTTTTTTTGTGCAAAAGCGTAGATATTTTTACTTTACTTTTTTTTAAGAATTTATTTTCAATTTCGTCAATTTGCCTAAGAGATCGCACATTTGCATACGTTTTTGTCAAGCAAAAGTACTGTGTGACGTCATGCACTCAGTTGAGAAAGAGAGCATTAGATAACGGGACTGCGAAACGCGTAATCTGGTTTCTATCATTCTTGGGTTAGGCCTAATGGTTTGGTGTTGTGTTTCGTAAAATGGTGTTGTGCGTTAATACGCATCGATGGTATTATGCGTAAGGAACAATACCTGTCCATCCTGCAACAAAACCTATCAGGTGTAGTGGGAAATATGGTCTTGCTGCTAAAAAATAACTTTTCAGCAAGACAGTTATCCAAAGCACACTGCACATATTGTCAAAGGCTGGATACAAAAGCACACAATCTCCAGACATAAATCCAATTGAGAATTTATGGAGTCACATCAAAGCACAGCAAACTTCAACATACCACCTTGATCAAAAACTTCCCGTAATTTATTCAGGAATTTAAAAATACAAGATTGCACATCAAAATTGATATTGTCCCCTTCAAAGTACTCCCCATCGACTGCAACTCACTTATGCCAGCGCTTGATCCAATCCTGGAAACATTTTTTACATTCTGTTTGTAGTATGGTCATCAGAGCTATCTTCGATTTTTCCATGATCTCGTCTTGGGTTCTGAAACGCGTTCCGCGGAGCAGTTTCTTAAGTTGACCGAATAAGAAAAAGTCGCAGGGAGCCAAATCAGAGAAATTCGATAACGATGGCATTGTGCGACGATGCGTTTTCTTGGAGGAGGATCCACGAGTTGTTTGCCTACAAATCCGGTCTTTTTTGTCAAATAATACTCTTTGTTGACTGTTTGGCCTTATGGAAGGAATTCATGACAGACAACACCCTTATGATCCATGAAAACTGTGAGCATCGTCTTCTTTTTCGAATAAAAACAACGTGGTTTTTTTGGTCGTGGCTCATTCGGTGCTTGCCATTCATTCGCTTGATGTCTGGATTGCGTGTCATACTCATAAATCCACGTCTCGGATTGGGGCTTGGAAATCGGGTGAAATTCAAGTCTTTCGGCACCATCTTTGCAGCGACACGTCTGAGGCCCAAATCATTAACCAAAATGTCTCGAACGGATCCAAAAGCAATGCCCAACTTCTCTACCATTTCTCTAATGGTCAATTTGCGGTCTACGGCCATCCATTCTGTGATTTTGTTAATGTTTTGCGTTCATCACCGTTCAAGGACTCACAGCCACTTCTGAATCGTTCATGCCACTGATAAACGACTATTTTCTTCAGAGTATCGTTGCCGAAATACTTCTCTAACATTTACAATGTCGTCGTACCATTTAAACCGTTTTTAACGCAAAATTTAATACAAACTCGTTGTAGCGAATACAATTCCATTTTTAAAATTGTACAAAATCGAAAATCACAGAAAGTCAATGACAGATGTCATTGTTGATGTGATTCCGGGAACTTTTTGATCAAGGTGGTATTGTGGGATCTGATACTTCTAATTTCTGTGAGAAATTTTAAAATACATCTACGTTTTTATCGACTTAATTTCCAATAATCTCTGAACGAGATGTCTTTTTCAACATCTAAGTTTTGTTATTATAACTTTTTCGTTTCTTTAATTTATAGACAGATAATAAAAGTTAAATATTCTGCTAAATAAAAAACTCCATTCCTCTTTATATTGTATTTTCTTTATTGCAATATATATAAAAATTCCTGTTGTATTTTGATTTTTGTTTTTTTTCCTAATATCTGATTAAAAAATTTGTGGAAGACACTTTTTCTCATAAGCACAATAACATCAAACGTTTTCACTGTAACGCACGACAGATTTTTTGAACACATTTACAAATTTTAGCTAATTATTTACAAATCACAATACATAAATTACAACAATTTAAAAATTCTGCCTTAAATTTGTTAACCTACACAGACAAAAATTATTAAAATTCTAATAAAATGGCGCTAGAAAAGAAAAATTTTCATAAATTACTACATATACATTAATAAGAACGACACGCTGCTGCTGCTGCTGCGAAATAAAGCACCAAAATTCCTCAAAATGGTCAAACTTTATAAGGCTCAAAACGTTACCACGCCCACGTTGGTGCCACCTTATCAAAATTCCACTCATCCGGATGACCTTCGTGCTCTATGGTGCCCATATGTTCTGCTGCTTCCGACCACTTGAATGGTCCATTTCCCATGCGACGCATTGCTATGGCACGCATATCGTTGCGCACTGGACGACGTTCGGTGATCATCTCGAGTTCAGCCAACTCGGCTGCATCATCGATGGTAATACTTAGCCGCTCGTCGCCAACTGCCGAGATAGTTGCATCGGCATCTGCAACACTTGTTGCCACAACCTCATCTGCCGCGCGTGATTGTATGTGTTGTAGGCGCATGAATATAGGTCCAGCAAAGGCATGGAAATCACTCAGACCAATGCGTGCATTATACGAGAAAAGCTTGATGTCAATATTACCATAGGCAATGGACGCTTCACCCAGCAAATCACCACGGAAACCATGCGTTCGCAAGAACTTATCCACCGCCTCGAGATTCGTTAGTTCAGTCTCATCCTCGGGTGCGATATCAAAGCTGAAATTATCACGCGATACACCGCTGGCCTCGAGCATTTCATCGAAGTACGGCACGCCGTTAGCTACCCATGTATAGTTGCCTGCAAGCAGGAAATCGTCAGTGGCATCCTTTGAATGCAAACGACCCGGTAACTGCTCCACAATCCAAACAAGACCCTTGTTAATGTTCTGCAGATCATTGACCATTGCCAAAGCAGCATCATTCGTCTGCTGATCCTCGGAATGTTGTGTTGACTCCAAGCCTTCGTGGAGATTGAGCTTGTTAAGATCCACTGTTATCCACTGCTTTGAACCAGTGCTAGGATGACGTGACATTGCCTTGGCCCAGGTCCGTCGGTTTTGGGAAATGCGATTGGCAGCCATGACACGTGCCGCCAATGGTACTGATTCATGCACATCAACGGTGCGCCAGAGATTCAAGTTCTCATTTTTGATACCCACACCGGCTACAATCGACTGAACCTGGCGTCCCTTAACGATGTAGAAGTCATCGGTAGAGCCCAAAATGCCGGGATAACCCGTGAAGGTGATGTCAACACCAGGCACTGAGTTGGTGCGTTGATTTGGTGTGAAGTGATAGTGGAATTTATAGCGTTTCTGTATGCGCAACATGGAAGCATAACTACCGGCTGTGCTGTGGCCAAAGAGCAGTTTCCAGGCGGGTGAGTCTTCGGTTTGGAAGATGCGTGTGAGCATAGTTGCACTTGGCAAAAAGAAATTCTTATCGGCAGGCTGCTCAAAACCAGTCTCATTGTTGGCCAACACAAAGTTCTCAAAGTAGATCTTAAGATCTTGTATATCGGCGGCCGAATTCATGAGCAGAAAATCGCTAAACGGAATCTCCTCCTCGAGATCGGAGCGAGCACGTTTGGCCCCACGCATGTAGCCGGTCTCAATGCCCTCCAGTTGATTGTAGAATAGACCGATTTGATGCCAGTAATGATCGTGTTCACCACGCTCTGCAGCAAACTCCTTGATTTTGATATAGTTTTCGGTGAGTAGATCACGCAGCCAGGTGCAGAAGTTTTGTGAATTTTCATCTCGCTCGCACGAGGATTCGATGGTGCTGAAAAGGAAAAATAGAGCAGTTAATTAAGGTTCATTTTAAGGGTACGATGGCTTCGACTTACTTTCTCCATTGATTGTAGATGTTGTTCCATGTCAATGAACCTTCGAGAATGCCGGCGCCATAGGCTTGCACAGAGTCCGGATAGGTACGCTGCGTCTCGATTTCAATTTGTGCCCAGCTGAAACATGAACAAAATAGGAGGTTAGATTGATGTCAAAGTGGAAGGCAGTGGTTATTTTTTAATCTAGAGATATCGAGCTGATTTATGAAATTATATTCTTTTTCAGGTTATTTGAAAGAGCCCAAAATTCCATGGGGTTCTGGTGTCTAAAAGGAACTTTATTTCGATAAAAAAATGAAACAGCGTTATTATTCCTGGAGCTATTAAAAGGTGTCCAACCATAGCTTCAATTCGGTGTACTATTTGGAGTGCTTGCCAGAATCAGTGATTGAACTTAGTTGTTATTGAATTCAAAGATACTTAAAATCTCCGATGATAACCCTTTTTTTTAAACGCAATGGGAACATTGCGGACAAAGTTGAACACCAAAAAGTGCGAAGAGATATATATGTTTAACAAAAAGGTTTAAGGGGAAGGTATGTTCAAAGCTGACATTGCCTCACCAATATGGCATGCAAACATAACTTGAAAATGGAGAAGTACGACCCGGGATTTATGCATACAGTTTATTGACAAAAAGTCACATTGAAGTAGTATTCCTCCATGGATATTTGGCTGGTCTCGATAGTGCGGTCGATTGATGCGAATTTTTCTTTGTGGAACCTTTTTTCGTATAGCTATTGTTTACTGATCCTTCGGAGAGCATCGACTTTGTGCTATCTTCATTGGTCGGCGTTTAGTTGAGCTTGTTTACAACCGCACGGCAATGTCCATAAATTGTTAGAGATTTTAGATCGGTTTCGATTTCCACCAATAAATGTGGATTGTAATCAACCCATTCCATCCATACTTTGTTACTATGAGTTTCAAAGTTGAGTTGTACCCTGTATTTAATATAAGGAATATACTCAGTACTGTAATTCATAAAATAGAGTGGTTGTCACACCTGGAATCAAGGATGTAAAACACGGGAAATGGTTTGAAGAAAATTTAAAATATTCTTCTATAAGAACTGACAACCGGAAATTAAATTTGTAGGGTGTTATTTCCTTGAACCTTTGACTCCTCGTCATGAAGCATTTAGTATTAAGCCTTTACGACGTAGGTTACTACGGTAAGCACCAAAGAACCTCTATACCATCGTAGAGGTTATACAGAGGTATTATGCAATGTAAGCTCGTAACAGTCTTATGGAAGTTGCTTAAGCTTCTATAAAACAATAAAAAATTTTGCTTTTATCTTTTATAGAAGTCAAAACGAGTGCTTTTAGAAGAACCGATATTTCCATAATAGGCTACTATAAAACCTAACGGAATCTTTATAGGAGCATCGGCTGGTAGAGTTTTTTATAAAGGCATTTTGGAGCCATTTGACACCTTATTGTTTTCCCTCTTATCCCGAAGAAATTTTTGGTCTTAGAGATTGTTTAGTTCCCATAGAGATTGATTCTATATTGACTAAACGGAGACCCTATCTTTTTTAAAGGAACCATAACCGTCAGTGGTGTAGAAAAATTTAAGCTGGATTTACACTAAATCCAAGGTCAGAGTGATGACGTTACTAACACTGATAAAATAACTGAATTTTTTTTACCTCTCCTTAGATATTAATTTGTTCCCTTGTCTAATATTTAACTTACCCATTCTCATATATTGAATCCTTGTAGCATATTCTTGCGGCACCTTTTGGAATGTTGAGAAGATCATTTTGCTGTTTCCAGTACTCAATTTGAAAGCCAACTTGTTTGGTCCAAAATGCAGTTGCACAATAGGTGCCATCATATTCGGGCCGCTCAATATAGCTGATGAAGAATGCACCAATCACAAGTAGTCCAGCGCCAATTAGAATATACGTGCCTACGCGCGTTTTCTGCCATGATGCACCGACCACTTTTAGCGTTGTGCCCGCCGTCTTGAGGCTGTTTTTCGAAACTTGAGGCGAAAGAAAACCGAACAAATAGTTTAAAAGATGCTAGCAAAGTGTTTCGCTGTTATGATCAGTTTTTGCGTACGTATGCAAACGTGAGTCTATGTGTGTGTGTGTGTGCAACTTCAGCGTAGATAATAATTGAGATCGGCGCGTGCAGCGTATGAGTTGATGGCTTTGCAGCTGGCTGCCACTGGATGATGGGCGGCGGCGAAGGAGCAGGTGTAGGAAGAGACGCCTTGGCAATTGTATGCGGCCACTTTATCTGAAGAAACGACCAAGTTGGTCATCGGAGATGGTGTTACAATGTGTTGTTGGTTGTTGCGAAGTGTTGAGAATTGTTGTTGCAGGACTTTTAAAAATTTTGAAACGAATTCAATGAATGTGGTTGTTCTTAAAGAGTTGCAACTTTTTGTTGTTGACTCCTGTAGTTTTGTGCTTTTGGTTACAAAAGTTTTAGTTTTTGTAGATTTCTCAATTAAAGCTTTTAGGATGTGAACAGCCAAAGTTATATTGTGGAGCGGAGCTTTTGTCTTTCTTTCTTGAAACTTTCGGTTTCTATCGAGTTGAGGAAACGAATGAGAGCTGTTTAAAGTTTCCCTGCAAATGAGAGAAGAGAGAAAAGTTTTTGTTATTAATATTTTTAGATCATAGCAGCTAAAAGACCCGGTGTTACTCGGGATTTTATTTTTATATAAATTCATTTAGAGGTTTTCTTTTAATATTTTTTTTTTTAGAGGAGATGTGTTGGAATGTTTGCATTGAAGACAAGTTATTATTAAGATCGATAACAAATTATACTGAAGATTTATTTTTATGTTTTTGTTTTTTTTTTTTTGCAATTATGTATTTTTTCGAATAAATTCATTTGAGTTTGGTTATTTTTTAAAAAATATAAAAAAATGTTTCTAAAAAAATCGACAAATGGTTAAGGGGGTACCCTAGGTCTTTAATGACAGAAAGAGTTCATTAGTTTTTGAGTGACACTTATGGATAGTGAATAGTATGGCAGGGATTCAAAAACCCAATATTGGATTTTAATAATTTTTACAAAAAAACTTCATTTTTGGCCTCATTTTTAATAAAATATTTTGGAGTAAAAGTATTTAAAATATTAATGCTCATCTGAGCATTTTCCTTCGCTGGAATATCTTTTTTTAAAGTATATAAATTTAACATTTTGACAAAAAGAATTAAATCGAGATTAATTTTTTTTTCGAAAAACTCCTTGAGGCCCTTAAGACCATTAAGAGACCAAAACTTTTCGGATTTATGCAAAATAAAGTATGTAACAACCCTTTTCAGCAAATAAGTAATATGAGTGTTACTACATATAGTCGTACGTCGGGAATAAATATAAAGACTGATTTTTTTTTTCATTTAAAAAAAATATAAGACAACATTTTTTAAATTTTGTCACGGTACCACTCGAGACACGTAGAAAAATAAGAAAAACAACCGTCGAATTATTTTTCGGAAATTAATACTCCTCCGACAAATTGCTTTCGGTCTTTATTTCAATCTGTTTTCAAATTTACTCCCGAAATATTTGCAGAAACCTACGTATGTGTGCAAAATTTATTCAGCCGTTTCGACTTCTATAAAGGTTAAAATAAACAAACAAACAGAAAATGAGTTGTATTAAGAGATCTCTCTTAATTGACTTAAGAGAAGCCACAGCTTTTTTCTAATACTTGATATGATTAAATTATAACTTAGTTAATACTTTTATGGTATGGAATCTCGAAAAAATATAATTTGTAGTAAATTTTGACAGGGGTTTTGGCGTAGATATGTTCGTTTTGTTTATTTATATTATTTTCCAAAGTTTTCCACTTGTAAGCTTTTCGTAAGCTTTCAAATTTTATCATGAACTTGAAATATTTCTCACTTACGCTCACCTTTGTTAATCAACGGTTGATTATTTATTTTGAGAGCACGTATCTAATCTCTTCTTGTTTTGTTTTATTGGTTTTTATTGTTGTTTTTTTTTTTTTTGGATTTTAAAATAAAATTTTTATGAATGAACAACAAATTTTGGAAGAATTTTTTCGTAGAACTGTTTATTTGTTTATTTATAAATTAATATTAATGACTTGATGGTCAAGTGATAGATATTAATAATGGGTAAAATACTTTATAGAATGAATAGGTATTATTTTTTTTTTTCTTAGTTTTTTTAACTTAGTTCTATTGAACTTGTATTTTGCGTCATGATGTCTATTAGTGGAGATTAATTTTTAATTTAATTATTTTTTTTTTAATAGCCTCATGTGAACGCATACATTTTTCTAAGTAAATTATAAGATGTATCAACAAGAGATGTAAGATTTGTTTTTTGATTAAAACAAACAATTGTTTGGAGGTCTCTTAAATTTTTATTGGAGTATAAAGTAAACACATAGACATTATGAGAATTGCTACATATATTTCGGGAATAAACATAGAGACCGAATTTGTTATTTCATTGAAAATAGCTTTATTGTTTTTCGAAATTTTCAATAAAGCTGGCCCTCGAGCCATTTTTAATAACATTCATCCCATTCCGCTTGAGACACTTTCAAATTATGGCTTCTATCAACGGCTTCTTTTGGCATCGAAAATCATTGTCCAAACAGTTTGTCCTTGATGTGCGGGAACAAAAAGAAGTCATTGGGTGCCAAATTACGACTGTATGGCGGATGACCCATTAATTTGATGTTTTGAGTGCTTAAAAACGTATTTTTTTGAACTGATGTGAGAGAGCTCGCATTGTCTTGATAATTCTTCGGCGCTTGTTTGTTTTTCTTATTTCACGGACCACTTCTGGCAACTTCTGACGTGGTACCGTAGCCACCTGAATAGAAATTTTTTTTCATGAATTTTTCCTGTCAGACTTAAAATCATGCAAAATGGCGTTAGAAGAATGTGGTAAACAACCCAACAGCGAATCGATCAATAGAATTTTTTATTGAAAAACAATACCAGCATTTTTTTCGATATTTTTATTGTTTTCCATATTTATACCAAATATTTAAATTATAAATAACAATGACTGGAATTTGAAGAATTTAGGACTGTAATAAATACATTTTGCGGTTTATTTTGGCAGCAGTAAAAGCTATAAACATGAATTTTTATTTACTTCAATTTTTTCATAGATTTATGTTGAATAAACAAATATTTGAAATGATTTTAAAATAGAAACATCTTAATAAAATCTTAAAAAGATTTAAAAATATTACGAAAACTCTAGGAAGAAGGGGAAAAAATATAAAAAAATATCTGCAACTCGGCTTAGCTTACAGACCATTTCGAGAAATTTTCGATCGTAAGCGTAGACCTTATATTTAACATAACTCCTTAGGAAGACGTTAAAAGGTGTTCAATTGTAAGATTTTAGTGGAAATTTGATATCTCCAAAGCGACCAGAGAACTTCATGTGCAATAAATCAGTAAATCCTCTTAAAAGTTTAGGTTCTTTGTGTCCATATGTCAGACCAAAAAAAAAAATGGAGATATCTCCATAGCGCGCTCCACTCCTTTGGCCCACAATTCGCACCAAATTGTTCCTCGGGTTTTCAGATTCCCAATGACCTTCGTCAGAAAACTCGATTGTTTTGCAAAAATCAACGTCGCGATTCATCTTTTCCGGGACGTACAATAACAATAGAGTATTCTGAGCTACAACCCAAAAGCGGCTCAGAATAACTTAACGTGGGAAAGATTTATTCACCAAAATAGTGGACGGGCTCGAGGATGATACAAGACATCACGACTAACCATGCAGAAACAGAACCATACCATTAAACAATAGATTTTAATCTATGTACTTTTGAGTTGAACTTTTGAAGGTTAACATCAAAAAAGCTACAATTGTTAATAAAGATACTCATGCAGTTCAAAAGGAGCAGTTCCACTAAATGGTAAATAAATTAAATTATAAGCGTTTCTACTGCTTTTACGATTAGAGTTAAAATTTACAAGTGAAAGAAGTTCTGGAGAATCAAATATACCAGTTATGAGTTAGTGTAAATAGGCGATATCTCCAGGTTTCTTTCGCTCACTTAACGATTGCATTTTTAATAGTTTCAATCGATGTTCACAAGGTGGAAGGTTTAAAAGGTCAAATTCACTTAAGTCCCTTAGAGCAAACCGAACGAAACGTTTTTGGATTATTTCTAGTCGATCAATATGCACACTGTAACATGGAGATCAAACTTGCCTTAGAGATTATACTCCAAATGAGGATGCACTATTGCATAATACGACGTTGCAGTTCTAATCACACTATTGAACTTTTTGGTCCAGCGTTTCATAAATCCAAGCATTGAATTCGCTTTTTTACATGTGTTATCCATATGAATTTTAAATGATAGCTTAGAATTCATGCATACACCAAGGTCTTTCACAATAGCCACACGACTTAAGGCATTAGGGGTATTCACACCAGACTCGTTAGTTTGTTAGTTGTTACTTGTTATTTTTTTAAATGCACTTTATTTTTGTAAAGTTATCGAACTATCGAACTACCGAGTAACAACTCCACTTTTTACTTATAAATTTTCAGCAATTGTGATTTACGAAAAGCAAAATCAGCTGTTATTCAACTATAATTACCAGGCTAACGAGATTAAACAAAAGGGTGTGTTCACAGTTTACAAATTTAACGAAGTAACAACTAACCAAATAACAAACTAACGAGTTCGGTGTGAATAGCCCTATTATCTTTAATGTGTTAATCAAGCAATAAATTATTCCTTTTTCGCGAAAAGATCATAGTTGGGCTGGTTTTCTGGATTAAGAACATAAGTATTATTTTTAGAATACCAAACCTCAAAAGATTTTAGATCAGAGTGCAGTAGGTCTGAATTGTGTTGAAAATGGATTATTATGTTTTTATGTTTATATTTTCATATCAATTGCATAAAAAGGCAGATTGAATTGCTTAATGGTGTGGGCACTAGGGCGGGTCAATTTGAAGGGGACAAAAAAAGCGCGTAAATCGCATATGCGGAAAAGATTCTGCGGACAATTCTGAGCAACTTTTCCCAAGGAACTATGGGTCTAAAATGAATTTCGAGTCAGCCATTTTCATGGTGAAAATGCAAATTTATACATTACAAAAAGTATTGGGAAAACTTTAATAGATAGCTTATAATTGAGTGCCAAGGCAAAAAGACATATTTTTTTGTGCACAAAATTTACTTTTTATTAATTTTTGTGAAGTCTCCAACATATAATGTTTGCTTTTGACAAAATATGAAAACAAATTTATCGAAAGTAAAGATATAAAAATAATTATTTCAAAATTTTTCAAATAAAATCTTGTTTGCTTTCTAGTCGGGGTATTTTCTTTCGACTAGCATCTGTCACAAACATAACACCTTCACGGTTCTTGACTGTGGTTCGCCGAGAAACATTTGTTAGCAATTGAACATACCTTTCTGTCCCCTGTATGTGACATGGAATTTTGGGATCAGGAAGGGGAGGGTTTTCCGATCCTAAGTATTCCTTTAAGTATTCATATGGAATTTTCTTTGTGATTGGTGGCTCCGACAAAATATCGTCATCATCTAAATCAATCATTGTAACGTAATCCAAGCAATCAAAATTTATTTCTACTTTTTTGTAAGGCCTTACTCTTGTTTCATCGTGAAGATTGTCACGGTAGTACACAATTTTTTGTATAGCCTGGTCGCGAACAGACTTGCGTTCGTCGTAAAGCATTGAAAGCAAAACGTTTTCCGGATGTGCGAAGTAAGAATTGTTCTGAATTACGGGATTAATTATTTCTCGCACTTCTGGGGTCAGGTTTTGGGTGAAGCGAATAAATTTAGCCAAAAGCGGACTACCATATATAACGGATTTGTAATATTTTATGTTAAAATACATAGGTACAAAAACCCTCATCACGAACTCTGTTAGAGTTTTTAAAACAGGAGATGGATGTTTTGTTGCTACATATAATCTTAGAATTCTGCTGGCTTTAGTTAACCAGCGAGAATGTCCAATGGGTCCGGGTTTTATATGTGCCAAATCGAATGTAACAAAACCATTAGAAATTGCAGAGGCCATTTCATGCAAATAGTTAACATCAGTTGATAGTTCTCGTCGCCAATTGTCATCTGAAGGTGAAGGTGGCATGTTCTCCATTGGTATAGCTTCAAAATCAACCACGTCCTAAAAAATTTAAGAGCTATTATTTATAAAATATCTATTGCTATAAAGTGCTTTTATACCAGCCAACTTTTATAAAGCCAACTTTTGCTTATTTCAATTGGAATAAAAACAGTTATATTCAGCGTTAGTCGATGGCGCGAGCAGTCGACTGTACATTTGTCTTATTCATTGAAGTTATTCACATTGCGAGCTAAAAAGGCCTGTTAAAACCGCAAAGTGGCAGTATAACATATTCTTCATGTGAAATATGTTATATGTCACTTGGCAATTTTAACAGAGAATAACTACCAAAATTTATTTACCTTCCAATTATAGAACTTCACCATGAAAATGGCTGACTCGAAATTCATTTTAGACCCATAGTTTCTTGGGCAAAGTTGTTCAGAATTGTCCGCAGAATCTTTTCCGCATATGCGATTTTATAGAAAAAAAATCGACCCGCACTGGGCACGGTTGCTTTTTTGGTACAATTATACCAAAAATTGGTACATTTATTTTCGCTTGGTACATAGGTAAATTGTTTCTGATTCGGTACATTTTGTAAACGTTAGAAATTTCACAAAAACTGAAATTTGGTAGCACTGTTGGCGTAATGTTCAGTATTCAAAGTAATGTTCAGTGACAACTTGCATTGCATAAAGTTCTACCTTTATTCTGAGGAAAAGAAAGAGACGAAAGTACAAGAACATAATTAAAAGGAAGGTAAACAACAAGGATTTTGTACCAATTTTTGTATAAATTGCAAAATTTAATTTATAATTATTAAGGTATGCTCTTCAAGTGTGTACAGGAAAAATGCTACTAATGAAAATTAGATATTTAGTATCATATTAAATTTAATATTATTTTTCTTGCAGATTTCTTATAAGAAAAAACCAATATTTGATGTCAATGATTGCGTAGATTTAAGGGAAGTGTCCACTTCTGACTGGGAAAGTGAAGCTGAATGCAAAGATAACTAAATTTACTAAGCTATGGTTTGAGTCTTTGGTTTGTCCAAACGAACTAAAAGATCTAACGGACTAAAGGAATGAACGAACAAAAAGAACGAACGAACTAAAAGAACTTGTTCATTACATACGATTGAACTAAAAAGAGCGATCTCTGTGGTGAACTAAAATGCCCAAGCCTAATTTCTTCTAGTGGACTTTCTTTCAAAGTTGTGATTGGTATGCTGCCCAGACTTAATTGCTTAAACTTTAAAATGTGGAAGAACCAAATCGACACAATTGGCGGATTATAAAATAGATATAAAATTTTACAAATAGTTTATAAAATAACTTAACATTTCTGATGTGGTGTGGGTAAGATCATTGATTGCTAAAATAGATAGCTATAAAATAGACCAAGATAGCTACTTTGAAAAACATCGGATTCCGCAACAAATTCAGAAGACAAAACACCTCGGAATCGTCATACACATCGGGACCCAATGACAAAACTTACGGCGCTGCTGGTTGTTCGTTGGCTGCAATTCTTGAGTCAATTGAACTTTACACGCATGCAGAGCCAAACCTTTTGTGCATCTTCACAACAGTGGAGAGGACATGAAGAGGACGTGGAGAGGTCGAGCTTTTGAGCACGGTACAGAATTAAGGTGCTTTAATAAAAAAAGCTATTCAAAACTATGTAGATATTCCAAAAATTATTTTTGTCTGCATTTGTCTTTTTTTCTCTCTCCATCCTAAGTATTTCATGTTTGACATTACAGGACAAAAAGTACTTAATAGCAGATTATATAGCACATTATTATATAGCATATTATATAACACATGGTCCAATAAGTCCCGAGACTAACTACTAGATGGCACCTCTAACGAAATATCGATATAATATTTCTATAGTTCCAACCTTCAAACAATAAGTGTAAAAATTTTATGACAATCTAACGTTTAGTTCAGAAGTTGCAGTGATTTAAGAACGCTACTGTTTATATTTTCAAAATATTGGATTCAAAGCAATTCCGTCTGTTGATTTATAACTGTTTTTTTATGGGAAAAAATACCGTCTAAGCTGAGCAATGGCTTCGAAAGTGTTATTCGGACTCTGCTCCTTCAAAAGCAACCATTTGGCGATGGTATGCTGAGTTTAAACTTGGTCGTACAGACACAAATGAACGTTTAGGACGCCCAAATGTGGCAGTTGTTCCACAAAACATAAAAAAAAGTACACAAAATGGTATTGGCCGACCGTAAAGTGAAGATGCGCGAGCTAGGTGAGGCTCGGAAGATATCGAAAGGCAGTGTGGGAACAATATTACAGGAACATTTGTCGATGAGAAACCTGCTTTCCAAATGGGTGCCGTGTTTTCTCACATCGGACCAAAAACAACAACGTGTCGGTGATTCGGAGAGCTGTTTGGCACTGTTTACAAAGAATAAACATGAATTTTTGCATTGGTATGTGACAATGGATGAAACGTGGATCCACCATTATACACCGGAATCAAAACGGTCGTCAGCTGAGTGGAGAGCAACCGATGAAAGCAGGCCAAAGCGACCAAAAACACAACAGTCGGCTGGAAAGGTTATGGGATCTGTATTTTGGGATGCGCATGGAATTTTGTTCATCGACTATCTCGAAAAGGGAAAAACAATCAACAGCGATTATTATATAGCGTTGTTGGAGCGTTTGAAGGATGAAATCGCGAAAAATCGGCCCCATTTGAAGAAGAAAAAAAATTAGTTTTCAAGACAATGCACCGTGTCACAAATCGATGAAAACGATGTCGAAAATCCACGAATTGGGCTTCGAATTCCTTCCTCACCCACCGTATTCGCCAGATTTGGCCCCAGCGACTACTGGCTCTTTGCTGACCTCAAAAAAAATGGTTACCGGCAAGAGTTTTGGCTCCAATGAAGAGGTGATGGCTGAAACTGAATCGTATTTTGAGACGAAGCACAAATCGTTCTACAAAACCGGTATTGAAAAGTTAGAAAAGCGGTGGAATGAATGTATTGCTCTTGAAGGAACCTATGTTGATGAATAAAGAAGAACATTTGCAAAAAAAAGTTATTTTATTACTTAGTCTCGGGAGTTATTGGACCATGTGTTATATACCACATTATATATGTAGCACATTGATGTGAACCGCGAAATATTTGGAGTTTCTTCAACATTTCCTCAAAAGTTCAAGAAAACTAAAGCCGATGACGTTTCGGCCAGAATTTTTTTGAATTTATTAAAAGTCAGAGACCATTTTATTTTTTTTTTATTTAAATGAAAAGCTTCCAAAATTTTATAAAAAATGAAAAGCTCTATTAATATGCATCGCCCTAGAGTCACTTGTTATATTTAAATTAAAACCAGCAAACTTTTCAGCTCCTCAGACCACTAAAACAGTCATCATATCATCAGAACCTAACATTTTTCACCAACCCAGCAAAAACCAAAAAAAATTCTATTAAATTGAAATTAATTTCCATCAATTGCTTTCCATTGCCTCAGCGTCTAAACGAAAGTATTCCAGATTTATTTTTGAGATAAGATTTTTTTTTTTGTTTTGGTTTCTGATGGCTTTCAAGCATTTTATTGACCCATAATAGACGCTTGTTTATACGAAGCAAATTCCGACGTGCCTCATTTATAATTATGCTAATTTTTATTGATATTTACTTATTTAATTGTGCGGATTATTGTTTAAATCTAAAAAAGAATTGGTACGTGATCACTTTGGTACCGTACAGAGTCAGTTTTGAAGCTATTCTTCTTTTTGATTATTTTTTAGGTAGGAGGTCTTAAAATATGTGTTAATTTCTTTAATTGTGGCTAAGTGATTGGTAAGAAAAGTATCGGTGAACTTTAATGAATCACTTAAAGAAAATTTAAGTAAAACTGTTGCCAACTGATAAAAATGATGCTGATTTTTTAGTATTTGCAATGAGTTGGCAGTTATATAAAAAAAAAAAAAGTAATTCATGATCATAACTCAAACATTTCCCCATCACTGCCTTGAAGCACAAGTTCAAAAACAGTTCAATGACAAAACATTTCCATAATAAATGGGTTCTCTTTTAATTTTAGAGTTCAGTAAACTTTCCAAATCAATTAGCTTTCAATATGAATTCAATTCTTTTGTTTTCTTTACAATTTCATAAATCTTTTGTTTTCATTTTCATATTTAAAGACTCAAAATAAAGTACTTTAAATTCTTAAAAATATTTAAGTAGAACATTTTGCAAAAATTGTTGAAATAGCTTCTGTTAAACTTTTTATTTTCTTCCCTTAGATATGAAATCTTTCATCACCGTGGGTATTCAAAGGTCATGTTGTGAATTTAAAAAACATTTCAATTAATTATTTCAATTCGATTGTAAACACACACAAAATCATAAAATATTGATGAATGCCACTAGAGTAGGGAGCCCCTCAGCAACAACAAGTGTTGCCATGTTTACGCAATTTGCAAAAAAAAAAAAACAAAATAAATCCAAATAAATATCGACAAAAAAAAATTGCTTTAAAAAAACGCTTTAACAATCCTAAAAGCCGCCGACTAGCTAGCTATTAAAAAATACCAGACTAGCCAGCACTTGGCCCAAACATTTGGCCAAAACAACGCTAAGTAGCAATAAATGAAATTTATTTCCTTCGAAGCTTTGCTTTTTTTTTTTTTGTTTTTCAAACAAAAGCTTTTCATCGTATTTTTCACTTATTTTTTCTATGCATAAAGTTTTGTTTATCTTTTATCACTTTTTATATATTTTTCACTAGATCTGGATGGAAGTGTACATATTTTTATAATGACCGGAAAAATATTTTTGAACAAAAATTAAAGCATTTATTTTCGCATAAAAATTTTTTTTTTCAAATTTATTTGAAACATAATTTTTAGAATTAAATTTTAGAAAATAGCATTTTCATTATAAGAGAGAAATTTTTTAATTTAATTTATTTGTTTAATATTCCACATATTTTGCGAAAATTGATATTAAATTTCAGAAAAATTTCTGGTCAATTATTATTAGTAAGGTCAATGGATATCAAAAAAATCCTGTTTTACAAAAGGTGGGAAAAAAATTAATTTTTTAAAATATCCCAAAAATAATTTATAAAGGGTGTACCAACAAGCGATGTAGAATTGCAAAGGCGTATTATTTACTAGCCGGTTGCTTGGCAATTTTGAAATATGTTGTAAAGGATGTTTGTTTTTTTATTGAAGGTATTGAATTTCCTAGTGGCGTCCGTGGTGTAGTTGGTTAAAGTGCGTGGCCGCTATGTCAAAGAACTTTGGAAACCCAGGTTCGAACCCCAGCAGCGACAGAAAATTATTTGAATTAAAATAATTTTTCTGTACGGCCGCCACCTCTCTGCAGACAATGGCAAACCTCAGAGAGTAATCAAAATGCCATGTAAAGCTTCTTGAGAACGAGAACTTTCCGTTCATCGCCGTTCGGAGTCGGCGTTAAGCATGTAGGTCCGGTTCTCGGTCAATTGTGTACAAACTATATAACACGCACAACACAATTGATCATAAGAAGCTAGGTCAAAGTCCTTTCAAGGGCTGAAATGGCCAGTTATTTATTTTTTTTTTTTTATTGAATTTCCTAGAGGGATTGCTGTCAAACCAGTTGTTAATTCAAGAAACATTTGCTTGAAACTCAAGAATATTTTTTCTAGATTCAAGTCTAATATTTGCTTAAAGTGAGAAAAATTTGCTTAATTCAAATAAAAAATTTGCTAAAAACTAGAATAATTTGCTTGATTCAGCAAAGATGTAAGATGTAGGATAACTGATCATAAAAAACTTCTCGAATATACGAAATATATCTTAGAGATGCTTGTTTCCAAGTAAAGCATTGGTGGGCATTCTTACACAGCCGCAATCTTGGCGTTTATGTGTATTTGTGCATTCAAAAGCTTTCCAATGTTAAAACAGTGTGTAAAAAGCTTTAACAGCGTACGTGTGAAGCGTACGTGTGGCGGCAGAGAAAGCTCTTTGCCCGAGTGCGACAGAATGCCCGACATTGAAGTAAAGTAACAGATAAGATATTGCGCCTTCGCACCATGCCCTAGTTTGTCAATCCGCACCATCTTAAACATATTTTTATGTAAACATGTTGCGAATTATAGGTATGCCAATATAAGTTGAAGTGACAAAAATTTGCTTGATTCAAGTTACAGAAAATTTACAGAAAACTAAAATAATTCTCTGCGATTGCTTAGATTAAGAAAATATTTTCTTGATTCAAGTCTTGTTCCAGGTTCTAGAAGTATTTTATACACTTGTATTTTATAAAATACAAGTATTTTATTCTTGTATCAAACGATCATTTGTTTTACACAATTTTATAAATACATGATCATTATAAATTTTATGTTTCTTAATTTTACTTTTTAGTGCTTGATTTCATCAAATGAGACTTAATTTAAAATTTTTCGTAGATCAAGGAAAATATTTGCTTAATGTAAGAATATTATTTTTCTCCCTGTGCTTGGAGCAAACTTTTGGTGACCGAATCATATCAAGAAATGGGTCTGTCAATTAACTACCTAGATCTTGTTATTTGACTCGTTTAGACTACTTTTTGTGGGGGTAAGTCAAGTCACTGGTCTATGCTGATAAACCAGCTACGACTGACTAGTTGGGAACCAAAATTCGGCACGTTATTAACGTTATTGTACCGACAGGATGGTCTTCATAAGATGCAGTCACGGTGGCCATATACCCAAAATTGTGTTCAAGCACTAAATGCCATAAAATTTGCATTTCATTTATTGTTCTTTGCTTAATTTGATATAAAATTTCCAAAGAAAAAACACTCGTTTTGGTTTAGTTACAAAAGAGTTCTGTAAAATAACTTTTAGTTTTCTAAGTTCTTAGAAAAGCTCTAAACCTTTTTAAAAGCTTTTAAAGCTTTCATTCAAGCTGTTAAAATTTTCATTAAAGATCTTAAAGCTTTAATTAAAGCTCTTAAAACTTTCATTAAATCTCTTAAAGTTTTCATTAAAGCTCTTAAAACTTTCATAAACACTTTAAAATCTTAAGCAAAATTTTTTTGAAAATATTCTTCAATAAAAGCTCTTAAGGCGTAATTAAAAGGTTTTAAGAGGTTCAATAAAAGTTCTAAAAAGCTCTTAAAATATAAGTAAAAACTTTAAAAAGCTCGAAAAAGCGTCACTTTAAGCTCTCAAAAGCTTTAATAAAAGTGTTATTCTAATTTTCGAGTCGAAATCTCTTAATTTTGACAATTTAATTTTGTTGATTTTTCTCTGAAGTTTTGGTTTTTATCCTTCATACTTAGGCATCTTATTATTTGTCAAGCTTAAAAGAAGCTGCGAAACCCGATAGAAAGCTGCTGATTGTTTTTATTAGCTTTTAGTTTTTAAGTATTGGTCTTTTGTCAATTGTGAGTTTTTTATTTATTGTTTCTGCTCAAAAAAGCTCTTTCTTCCAAAAGAACTTTTTTAAATTCCAAAACATCAACCATGAAGTCACAAAAATCTTATTTTTAATTTGCTTTGATTTAATAAAAGCTTTGGAGTTTAACAAAAAGCTTTTATAAAAGGTTGACCAATTGTGGATTTCTGATATATTGGTTCTTCCCAAAAAAGCTCTTCTTCCAAAAGATGTTTTTGTAAAATAGAAAAAAAGATACGCAAAAAATTAAAGCCTTATTTTTAATTTGCTAAATTCGAAGAAAAAGCTTTAATTGAAATCCGTTGCCAATTGAATATTTTCGAATTATTAATTTTTTTCTAAAAATCACTTTCTTTTGAAAAACATTTTTTGTTTGTGAATGAAGCAAATTAGTTTAACCTTATTTTTAATTTGTTGAGATTTAGTAAAAGCTTCAAAGCTTTATAAAAATCTGCAATAAAAGTGATTTTTTATAGTATTATAAAAATAAAAATGCAATCCTCATTGTAAATTATATAGTCTTAAAGGAGTTTTTTAATTTAAAATTTTGTAAAAGCTCCAAAAAGCTCTTGACAATGTGTTATTTATAGTTTCATAGAAAATACATTTAGTACATAGTTTTTATTAGCGAATAGCATCAAGCAGCATTGAAAATTAACATTCAAGAAAAATTTCAGAAAGCTCTATAAGCTTTATATAAAGTAGGTATTATTTTGGAGGACAGGACAGTTCAATAATACTCGTAGTCTTAAGGCTATTTGATATTTTAAAAAAATTTTCGAAAAGCACTAAAAAGCTTAAACGAAAGTGCAATTAAAAGCTATTTATAAATTAAAATTTCGTTCTCTTTGAATAAAAGTCGAAAATAAGTACTCAAATTAAAATTAAAAATAAATATAAAAAAAAAACAACAAAATTATTTATTCACTACGAAAATCAAACGGCAATTTAATAAATTTTATGTATTTGTAAAGTAATTTTCCTCCACAATTATCATGAAAATTTTCCGCTTCAAAGCGATATAGTGTTGATGCGAAAACAAAGCGAAAATCTCAGAGATTATTCTTAGAATTTCAATTAAAAAAAAATTCAGTGCTTGAATCAACAAACTATGGCGTCTGTATTGTCTGCATGTTTGGAGTTACAAATATTTAGTTAATATTTGGCATAAGTTATTTTCCCAAAAAATTTTAATAAAACTGCCAAATGTAGCTACAGTATTATTCAAACATTTTTTTTTAATTTATTGCTATGGAGAAATTTTAATGTTAAAGATCTTTTCATATCTGTTATTTCATTTCAAAACAATATGTACCATGCGAAAAATCTTTCAACGTACAACGTCTATTAATATTTATTTTTTTATTGAAATGTTTATCAAATTGTTTATACAAAGATTAAACGTACTCGTGCTTAATTTGTAGATAGTATTTAACTACGTAATACTACTTTCTATGGATATTCTGTCTTCTGTTTATGATCGCATCTGTTTTCTGTTTGAACAGCTTTATTCTTGAAGATTTTGCCAATTTTTATGATATTTATTCAATTTAAAACAACAAGTAGAGGTTGCTTTTATATTTCGGATGATATTAAGAGTTTTGAGTTCATTTTTTCCCTCTGCTTTAATGGTTGTCATTGTTGTATAGAGTAAATATTCATTTTTTATGAGAAATTATGACGTAAATAGATTCATTAAAAGATAAAGTAAACACAGTTATTTTTCATTTCATTCAGACATTTTTACTGAAGGACTAAATCATTTGGTAAATCAAATAAGTACAGAAATGTTTTTTAAGAAATGTTATATATGTTCAATTCATTTAGTTTTCTTGCCGAAAGATATTGATCTTGAAGTACATTTTGTTCGCCAAAGTATTTTGTACCTTTACATTTTTCTAATTTTTGTATTGCCCATTGGTATGGTTGTGAGCGTTGGAATTTATCAAAAAGCCTAAATAAACAAATTCTCAATTAATGCTGTTGTAATTCAATGTGCGAAAAACATTTTTGGGCTTGCCCTATGTACCAGTATAAATTTATTCTAATATCATGAATTACAAAGTGTGAAAGATATCTTAAATGCCGATCTTGACCCACTGAATATTTACTCGTATTTGATCTTGACTGTCAGTAATGAAAACACAAAGATAAGAATTAGTTACCATATAGTTGGCTACAAGCTTCCTTTTGAAAAACGTGCCAATAACAAACTGGCGCCTAACCTTGTGCAGTAAGAATGGTCAGCATTACGACCTCTGTCAGAAATTTACCATGGTACGAGTAACTCTGTTTAACAAATGCTGTTGAACTTAAAAAAACTCAAAAAAGCTTTTATAATAGTTTGGCATAGTGCTCCAAGGAGAAAAGCAAAAAGGCCCGGAAATAAAGATTTTATTTTTATCTGATGTCTGTCATTGATTATATGGTTGGCTCATCGCTTTTTCATTTTAAAGCTTCTTTACTTTTAGAGAAAACTTTATTTTTATATAAAGATCGAAAAATCTAAATTCCTAAAAATGGGCTTCAGAATTTATATGAGGAAGTTTTAAGGGTTTTTATGCTTTTAAGGGAATGCTTTTAGACTTTAAAACTCTAATAAAATTAAAAAAAAAAACTCATAAAAGCTCCCCAGCTCGTTAGATCCCCAATAAAATAAAAAGAAAAAAATCAGGTAAATTTGTCCGTATTGATCTATTGTTGATGTTTTCTAAAAACTTGTTTTAGATATATTAAAAAATAAAAGTAAGCCATTCATCTTATCGATCTTAAAGCTTTAACAAAAGCTCTAACAAGCTTACATAAAATTTCTAATGCCGTGGTTATGCTAGGCAAACATGTATGGTGAGCTTATTTGTTGTAACTCTCTTCTGCTCAAATGTTTGTTTTATGATTATGCTTTGTTTGCTGTTCAGTTGCATTAAAAATAATTTCTTGACAGAAAACTTTTGAAAAAAACTTTTGAAAAAAAAAACAACGTGTACAGAAATTCGACGATTCTGAAATGTTTGTCAGTTTGCTGTTTCAAACAGCAAACAAAAATGTTTGGAGAGAGAACGAGATCGAGAAACAAGAGCAGGAGAATAGCTTGTTTCTCATTTTATGCGTTAAACACTAACAACAAAAAAGCTCACCAAACATGTTTGCCTAGCATAACCACGGCGTAACAAGCTTTTATAATTGCTCTAACAAGCTTTTATAATAGCAATAAAAGTTTTAGTAAAAGTTACTAAAAGATCTTCTAAGCTTCAGTTAAAACTATTAAAAGCTTTAAAAATTGAAACTAAAAGCTTATTAATTTTCGAGTATTAGCCTTTAGTCAGTTAGTTAATTAGTGGCGTCCGTGGCGTAGTTGGTTACAGTACGTGGCCGCTATGTCAATGAACTTGGAGACCCAGGTTTCGAACTCAGCAGCGACAGAAAATTATTTGAATTAAAATAATTTTTCTGTACGGCCGCCACCTCCCTGCAGACAATGGCAAACCTCAGAGAGTATTCAAATAGCCATTTAAAGCTTTTTGAGAACAAGAACGATTCCGTTCATTGCCGTTCGGAGTCGGCGTTAAACATGTAGGTCCGGTTCTCGGTCAATTGTGTACAAACTTAATAACACGCACAACACAATTGACCATAAGAAGCTAGGTCAAAAAGTCCTTTCAAGGGCTGAAATGGCCAGTTATTTATTTTTTTTTTTTTTTATTAGTCTTTAGTCAGTTGTGAATTTTGAACTCAATGATTTTTCTTTAAGAGGTTCTTCTTCTTAGAGACTTTTCTTGTTGAATTACAATAAAAGTAGAGTTTTTTTCCTAAAAACCTTACCTATTATTAATTGGTAAGGCCTTAATAAGAGCTTTGAAGCTTTCAATAATATACCTTTCATTTTTTTTAAGCTTAAGTACAATCTCTAAAAAGCTTTTATAAAATCTTTTAAAAATAAAAAACAGCTTAAAAAAAATTGAATTTATAATTCATTGATTTTTCATAAAAAAAGTTGTTTTCCTTCGAGAGACCTTTTTAGCTGAATTATAAAAACAATCAAGATAATAAAAGCTACAAAGTTTTCAGTAGAATATATTTTAATGTTTTTAATAAAAGCTCTTAAAAGATTTTGTAAAGGCTATTCAAAGCTCTATAAGTTTCAATAAAAGCTCTTAGAATCTTCTTGAAATTTATAACGGGTGTTTTTTTAGGGGTTTGTTTTTCGAATAGAGATAAAACTGGCATTTTGTGGTCAAATCTGGCAACTCTAATGTCATTTATGTTCAGTTTGGTTTGCCATTTCATCATGAACAGGTTGACAAAAGAACAACGCTTGCAAATCGTGCAAATTTATTTCGAAAATAATGGTTCAGTTCGCGAAGTTTACCGCAAGCTCCGTCCATTTTATGGTCGACATAATCGTCCATCATAGCAATTAATTCGGTTTACCATGGGTCGTTTTCGCACTACGTTTACTCTATGTGATAATACGCATCCGCAGAGACGTCGAACAGTGCGCACCGAAGAAACAATTGCCGCTGTAGAGCAAAATGTTGAAGAGGACCCGAATGAATCGATTCGCCACCGTGCACTGCAATTGGAGCTTTGTCCATCAACTTTATGGAAGATTTTGCGCAAAGATCTTGGCTTGCGACCTTACAAGATCCAGCTTGTGCAAGAATTAAAGCCGCGAGGCCATACAATGCGTCGTGATTTTGGTGTATGGGCCGAAAATGAGATTGATCTCGATGCTGATTTTCATCGCAAAATTTTGTTTAGTGATGATGCTCATTTTTGGTTGAATGGCTACGTCAACAAGCAAAATTGCCGCATTTGGAGTGAAGAGAATCCACATGAGATCCTTGAGACGCCATTACATCCACAAAAACTGACTGTTTGGTGTGCTCTATGGGTTGGTGGAGTCATTGGGCCATACTTCTTCCGAAATAATGCTGGAGAGTCAGTTACCGTTAATGGAGACCGGTATAGAGCCATGATAACCGACTATTATGTTCCCGAATTGGATGGCATGAATGTGGATGAGTTGTGGTTCCAACAAGACGGCGCTACATGCCACAGAGCGCACGTCACAATCGATTTATTGAAGGAAACATTCGATGAGCGCATAATTTCGCGGAATGGACCTTTCAATTGGCCACCAAGATGGTGTGATTTGACACCATTGGATTATTTTCTTTGGGGATATGTGGATTCGCTCGTCTACGCCAACAAACCAGAAAAGTTAGGGGACTTGGAGGCCAACATTCGTGGCGTTATTGCCGACATACGGCCCCATATGCTCGAAAAAGTGGTTGAAAATTGGAGCTGTAGAATTGGCTTTATTCGATCCAGCCGCGGCGGCCACATGCCCGAAATCATATTTAAACATTAATGGCATAAAATTATCCTTCCAATAAAGCCAAATTGATGGACATTAAAACGATTTTCTTGTGTTTTATTTCAATTCGAAGTTCTATACCGCTAAAAAAAACACCCTTTATTAATAACGTATTTATTTCTTAATATTGGTCTATAGCAGTGATCATCAAAGCCTATTCCCGCGGGCATTTGAGCTTTTGTGCTTAAAAGCTTTCTGTATACATATTAACTCACGGACGAGCACTGAACTGCGTCAGTATCTATTGAAATTTCATGCAGAACCTGAGGCACATGCATGCTTGTTAGATTGTTTTTTTTGCTGCGCATACGCAACTTATGCTATACTCATAAAAATATCAGTTTTTGCTATTTCTATCCAAAATGTCTCTATTTGAATGGGAGTTGCAATACTTTTTTGCAGAAAATATTTTTTCTGAACCTCAATGTATGATTAAATTACTCCAAATGTTGTGAGAGCTTTTAACAACTTATTGTTTCAGTGTAAAGCTGCGCACTCGGAAAGCTCTCTTTGTTCTTGTTTGAACCGTACGATGGCCACCACTGGTCTATAGTTGATTGTGAATTTTTAACTCATTAACTTTTCTGAAAAGCTTTCATGAAAACTCTAAGAACTTTAGGAAAAGCTCTGAAAAGCATTTATAAGCTTCAATAAAAGCTCACTTATTTAGATTATTCCGTTATTTCGTATTTATTCAGTTGTGAATTTTAAGTTTTTGAGGATCCTTTTAAGTTAAATTTAAAAAAGCTGGGTTCTTTTTTCAACACCTTAATTTGAATTTATAAAGAATCAATTAAAGCTTCGTAGCTTTCAGTTAAACAAATTTCAATTTTTCAAGCTTTAATAAAAGCTCTAAAAAGTCTCCATAAAAGTTTTTAAAGTTTTAGTAAAAGCTCTAAAAACCTCTTATAAGATTCCTTAAAAGCTCGTAGAAGCTTGAATAGAAATGATGTAAATAGTTTAATATTTTCCAGTATTAGTCTTGACTCAGTTGAGAATTATTAATTTTTGTTAAAAAAGGTTTTTAAAGACTTTTAGTTGTATTTTAAAAAGGTGTGTAAAATACTTTAATATCTTTTTTTAAATTTGTTAAGCTTTAATAAATTCTTCGAAGCTTAATAAAAACTTCTAAAAACCTTTGATTAATGTGTTATTACTAGCTTTTTTCAAGCAATGGTCTTTTGCCGATTGTGAATTTTTAATCCATGCATTCTTTTTCCTAAAACCACTTTCTTATATCACTATGATAGGATCATATTTTGTATACATAAGACCGTCTAAATTAGTACCTTTTGTTCCCGGGTTCAGGAGAAATAGTTTCCAGAAGTCACCCCATTGAAATACTGCAAAAGAAACCAAATAAAATAATCAATTATAAAATACTTGTTCTTTTTTAAGATAATTCTTAAGAATTAAGATAAGTTTTTAGGTTTATCACTCTTCCAAAAAGTGGCACACATTGAAAAACATCATAAAAATAATTTTTAACAAAATAATAACAATATAAGAGAAAAAAAAAATCACAGCACACTTGGGAAATAAGACCTCTGTCTGTTCTTTGTTTAGTCTATAAAAATTTTAATGTATCGCTTCTCTAGAAGTTTCAGCTTTTATGATACTTCATATATGTTTTTTTTTTTTTTTTGGTGTCTCGTATTGAAACTTAATACACTCGTTGAAATATTTTGAAGTGTTGTCAAGCTAAATAATAATTGACTTCATGTTTACTCAGACAGATTTTTGCAAGCGCCGTATAATGATTGGAGTACAGAAAAACTTTTATGTTTACTAATCATAACAGCAGTGGCGCATGCGTGCAATTTGAGCAGATATCTTTATTACTATGAAAACAATAGGAATGGTTACTGGACGAATTTTGACAAACGACCTCTACTTTGAAGAGGATGGTACTACGGCCATACAATTCGCGAAACAATTGAGTTATTGCACACGAAGTTCTGGAGATACCAATTGGCCAACAAGAATTTTGCGATTTAACACCGTTTGATTTTTTTTCAGGTTATGTTTAAGAGTAAGGGTCCATGCTAACCATCCACAAACAATTCCATTTCTCAAAGCAAACATTGAAGTCGCCATCGCCGAAGTAGAGCTCCAATTATATGAAAGATTGATTGAAACATGATAGAATAAGCAAGGTAGATACATGTAGGGTGCTTGTACTTTCTTTTTGTCAATCATAACTGGCAAAATAGCGAAAGAAAGGTAAAGAAAAGAATACAAAAATGTAAATCAAGTTGAAATAATTTCGATTTGACAGTTCTGAGTCTCTTTCTTGAATCTACCTTCTTTATTCTACTATGGCTTGAAAATCTTCAAAAAAGGATTAAGGTCGGCAAGCTTAGCCGAGGTGGTCATTTGAAAGATATTGTTCTGCACACATAATATCAATGTGTCCTCTTTATAGTTCAATAATAATTGACATACACTCTAACAAAAATTCACTGCAATTAACTACATTATAATAATATAATAATAATTAATAATAATTAATATAATAATAAAATAATTTATTCAAATATTTGTTCGTTTTATTCAAAAAACAAACCCTTCACTTCTTGTTCCTACACCATTTACAAGATGAATAATTAAAGACAAATCTTTTTAATATTTTCTTTTTTAACCAACTATATATCCATAAATATTATTTTACCCGATTTGGCAGTTTTGACTTATAGCTATAGAGGATTTTCTGTCGTCAGACTGTTGTATTTATTTCACCATCAACTTTATCTTATGTGTCGGGACCGCACCAAAGCCTTCCCGGCTACCAAAAATTAAACGCAAGAGTTATTCGCGTTAGGAATAATCACGAGGTAAACTAAGCCCTAGTGCAGAAGCCCAGTCTTATTCCGGGTGAAACGCTTTAGGGATCACGGTAGACCCTGCGCAAGTAAGTATTATGCCTCGAAACCGTACGCCATAATCTTTTAAGCACTTTTGCCCATAAACTTAATGTGAGTTATTTAACTCTAAAGAAAGAAAGTGGAAAATCCTTGGAATACTATTACCATAATAAAATTGATCTTGAAAATTATTCATACAACCCTCATATGGCAAGAAAACTACTCTTACCAGCTGCGAGCTAAAAGCAAAAACATTTTTTTCAAGAATTTTGTTTGTTTCTGATATTTGAAAATTTATTTGAGTAATTTTATTTTATTTTTTTTTTTTTACTTCACAACAATTTGCCGATTTTCAACATCTTACCAAAATATTTAAATTTATTATTGTTTATCTCTTCAAGATTTATTTCAAATTCTAACAAAAATCAATTATTCAAAATATTATTTGAAATTTTAAATGTGAAATTTCCATGCATTACACTCAGTAACGTTTACATGATGCGCAAAAGAAATTCCTCTGCATACTTCAAGCAGATTAAAACGTCAAAAAATATATCAAAAACAAAATAATCCAGTGATTTTTTTGTAACCGTGGGCACCGTTTTTCATTGTTTTCCAAAATGTCATAACAAAAAAACTTTGTTTGTTTTATTTAAGATTAACATTTCACTTAACTTAAAAGTAAATATCGGAAATTGCTAAAAATTGTCGGTTGTCTAAAGCGGACACACGTAACGATTTACATGAGAAAATGAGAAAAATTAGAAAAATGAGATCATATGAGAATCAAGGTGGGAGTTTTGTTTTAGATGATGACACTGATTTGTTTAAACAATTCAGCGCGGTACGGAGGAGTATAGCCCAGAGCAGTGATTTGTATCGGTTTTGCAACGTTTTGATTTGGAAAAATAAATAAATTTCAAATTTAACATGAATTTTGATATATTAACTTGTTGAAGTTGTTTTCATTTCTTTTATAATGGTCGGGATGAGTTTTCTAATTGACTTGCAATGTTTTGATAAGAAAAAAATGTCTATTTCCTGAAATTGGATTTTCGTTTTAAATTCTTGAAAAATAGATAATAAGAGAATAGATTTTGAAAACAAAATATAAAGAGCTATATTAGAATAGTGAAAATTACACAGTTTATTACACAGTTTATCACAGAGAAAAAGTTAAGATCATACGGAACATTGCTTCTGTAGTTGTCCCATACTCAGCTTTTCTCCTGATATTCATTTCCCCCCTTGTTTTAAGATTTTTTTCGACATCCATTTTCCATCCTATTCTATCATGACTTTTATTCCCTTTACACTCTTTGTGGAATAGCTTCAAAAACCTTTTTGACACGTTTCGAATTAACTCGAATTCAAAAAACAAACTCTATACCTCTTGTTAGTATACTGTCTACAAAAGTTATCTCTAAAATATCTATAGTATCTATAAAACTATAGATATGTCTACCAAATAAAAATACAAAAGATTTTTTATAGACACATCTTCCGGTTAGTAGCTATGTGTATAAGAAAAGATATACTTTAGCCTAATTAATTACCGTTTGGAGTACAGCTTATCGTGTAAATATAACTGATAAGATATCAGTTGGACTTTTTTAAACTTATGAAAATTTCAAAGCTTTCAGCTACTGTCTTAATATTTACCAAAGTTTACATAAACTTATCATTCATTAGGTAATAAGTCTCAGCTGTCAAAATAGCAACTGAATTTTACTTAAGTACTCACTTAAATTATAGACGAATGACTGATAATAATCAGCTACAACAGATACAGATAAGAATTTAAGCATGTCTCACGCTTCCTGTACGTGTGTTTAATGTGTGTCATGCAAAAATATTTGCCCAATTTTCGCCACGTGATAAAATAGTAAGGTGATTCATGTCACTTCCTTAGTTTGCGTATAACATGTATTCTTCGTTTATGAAATTGACTTGAACGACTTTTTCGAAAGTCCGTAAATGTATGAATTTTGTAAACATAAATGGTTTATAATATTAAAAAAAATAGATGGCATTATTTACTCTCTGAGGTTTACAGAGAAGGAAATGAAGGCTGATATGTAAAATTAATTTCAATTAAAATAATTTTCTGTGTCAGCTGGGATTCGAACCTGTTTTCGAATTGACGTTGAGTGGCCCACGCACTTTTTAACGCACCTAGTCACAGCCGCCATATCGTTTGGAAAGCATGCTCTGAAAGTCCTTGGGTAGCAACTGGACGGATGGCGAAATATCGATAGCAATAGAGATAATAATGGGACTAGAATTCGAACACATAGTCCTCGAAATCTTAGCCCCAAACCATCCTTCCGAGGAGAATGGTAGCCCCAAGACCTTCTTTTAATAATAAACTTCAAAATTATTTCGAAACAATTTAACTCTGCTCTAGGTTGCCACCATTTTCCACATACCCCTCTATTTCGCCTACCATTAAGACAACGGTATGAGTGTCGAGTTTTCGTGTTAAAACGTGTAAAAACGCCGATTTCCTCAATCGGCTAGTGATTGGAATTAGGACTACTCCGAAGTATACAATTACTTAAAGATTATGATGTGTCAGCGGATGGTAAGTCAATAATAACTAAAGTGGTTAAGGACTGTCCCAGAAAAAGAAAGTTCCTTTGTTTTTTGTCTTTTAATGCCAAAAGTATTAACTCTTTAGCAACATATTTGGTACCTGAATAAAGTAAAAATATTGCAGATTCAAAAATAATAATTATTAGTGAACTACTTGAACAACTGCAAGGATGTCTACTCAACAAGACCAAAAGCGCAAAGCAATTATTTGCAGATACCTGGAAAATCCCGAAACCACATATAATAAGATAAGTTCGCTCAGTTGTGGTCCTTCCAAAACTGTTGGAGGACCATAGAACACAGAAATTTACACCAGAGAGGGTCTGTAGCGGCATTTGCTCCCTTTTATACCTCAGCACCAAGGTTCAGTACTATTTTGGCCGGACCTAACAACAGCTCTATCGCTCATAGAAGGATGAATTGGTACCAAGCAAACAATGTCACCGTGGTATCAAAAAGTGCAAGTCTTCCGTATTGCCCCGAACTTTGACCAATCGATAGGGGTTTAGTAAAAATAAATCTTGAGAAACCAAACAAACTACGAAAAATATCGAAATATTTCAACATAAACAGCGTCGGGCATACACTACAGTTCACAAAAAGACGGTAAAAATCCCAATGGGGGACCGTAATCAAAAAGTTGCAACTCGAATGTAGGTTTATTTTACAATTTTCCTTTCATATTAAACAATAAGAATTTTATAGAAAAAAATCATTGCTTTTTCTACTATAAGAAAACACAACAGGACTTTTTTTCTGTGATAGATCTTAGTCCAGTTGGGAATTTTGTAGATTAAGACGAGGGCAGCACCATGCTGGAGAAGACCAGGGGAGTCAAAGTAACCCCATGTGAGTTCCGGAGCCTCGTCTCGGAAACAATTACAACTTCAAAATACTTTATGAGAGGATCAAAGGACCAAAGAGAGCGGCTGTTTGTTTGAAGATGCTGTCTAACAAAGTTTGCAAAAATAAAGGAAACTGAAGGAAGGAAAATATAACTTAATGATGGCTTCTTCAGTGAAAACTGCTGAGAAATTTGTTAGCAAAACATTTCGAGTGAACCGAAGTGAATAGAAGAAGGGTGAGCATGCCTATATTCTCGGAAATGGTCACTTCTTCAAATGAGTTCGATGATCGACCTGATTTCTATTGAAAAGTGGTCGATGGGCTTTGGCGACCCTGGTAGTCAAGTATATAGCGTGCTTGACTGCCATCTCAGGGGTCGCGGGTTCAAATCCCGGCCAGGTTATGGTCCTAAGATTTAACCTTACTGTATTTATTTCCTCATTTCTAATAAATTGAAATTGAAAACTCATCAATATCTACGATTTGAAGTTGTAGTTGGTTGAAGAGATGTCAAATGCACATGTTTCTACGGCTTTCCACTACCCTTAGAACATCCTATGGGTGTTTTATTAGATTGTTTCTTCGTTTCCACTAATCTTTAACCCCATTTCGAACCAAAGCAGACTTGATTGAATAGGTACAATCCTTGCATCAAAACTTTTAAGAAAAAGAACCGTCAGAAGTCCTACCCTGAAACCGCAGCAAGATCTCTTTTGGTAACAATTTGCAACGACAAAACATCTGGTAAGCTTTCTTTGAAGCACCAAGTAACCATGTTGACAGTTTCTATGGGCAGGTGTTCGGAAAATCTAAAAACCCCCGAAAATTGGAGGATATGAAATATTAAAATGGGATCTTCTGGGGAAATATTAAAATGGGAAAAGTAAACGCATACTTATTTACGTCATAATCATCGATTATATTGCCTATAGCAATCTTCAGATGAAATTCTTTCGACGTTTCGTGATTTCATATGAAATACGAGCTTACGAAGGACTTACAAAGTGACATGAAGCACCTTTGTATTCATTTTTGCATCTTAATTTTAAAGAAAAATTCCGTTATATAGTGTAAAATTATTTAATTCGAAGCGTTTTTTGAATAAATGTTTTTCTAAAAAACTATGAACCTGTCTTTACGAGTTTAGCATTCATATAATGCAAGGTTTGCTCATACTTTTTTGTTGCCATTCATGGCTAAAATATCAAGTTCGCACGCTTATGCGAGTAAATACATACATATGTATGAAGCTATTTGGAAACAAATTAAGTCACTCAACTTTCAGCTCCACGTGTCAGGAAATAAGCACACACAAGTCGGCGAGAAAAGCACAAGATTTATTCGCCAAACAAACTTGCGTACTTCATTTATTCAAGATCGCGTTAAAAAAAAAACCCAACTCTCACGATGAATTGAGAAAATTACAAATATATTTAACTTTTTTTTTTGTTTAAATGCGTTTCACAAACAAATTAAATTAATTTCTTTAAAAACAACTTACTAAACACGCCAACAGAGCAACACAACACAACACAACGAAATAAGTAAAACTACACGTTTTGGCCCCACGAGAGCGCGTTATAAACTGATAGTTGACGACCAGTGATGAAACGTTCGTAGTGCTCCAATATTCTAGAATACCATGCGCATGTTTTAGAGTGGGCGAATGAGAGAAAGCTTTATTTTGAGCTCTTTATTCTAGTGCAACCAAGTTTTATAATGATTGTGAAAAAACAAGTACATACTTAACATTGTTTAAAAAAGTTCACACGATCGTGTGAGCGAATGTGGGGGGAAAACAGCTGTTGTCTGAGCGAAGTTATGGTTGCAATAAATGTACATAATTAAATATATATAATGATATGTTTATATGAAATAAAAATTGTTTTTGTTTTTATGTTATTACGTCAATAAAATAATTTTATTCATAGAACAAGATCGATTTTTGTGACATAGATATTATATTTTTTTTTATTTTTGTTTGTTTTGTGATATGATAAGACTTTTTAATTTATGCTCTGCTTAGTCAAAAAAGTACGGTTTGATTTCTGATGGAAAAATTTGTGGCATTCGTATTATTTGTTTAAAAGCTTTGGAAAAATTTATGACCGTGTTTTGTTGATACTTAAAAATTAGGAAGTTTTAATGCAGACTTAAGAGGTTATACGTAGGTTACTACATATTATTTTATTTTAGACTAAACCAACGCTCAGGGGATGCCCCCTATAAATGCGAAAGCATTGTGTTGATTCCAAAGAAGGGTGATAGTTAGTTGGAGGGTGGAAAGATGGAGTAGTGTCGGTGAAGATTAGTTTTATATTTACATAGCTCAAAACTGCCGGGGTACACGTTCGGAGAGAGATTGTTCCACAATTTTATTGTACGACCGAAGAACGAATTATCTCGGTATTTCGTGGTTCTATTGGGCAACAAGGCAATAATGGTATAGGGATGGGCTTGGTGCACTGCCCGAGTGGACCTGGGAAACATACGAACTGAAGGCGTCAGGTCATGTATCTCCCTTGAACACTTCCCATGGTAGTACCTATACAAAAGGCTTAGGCAACCAACATTGCGTCGATGCCCAAGAGAGTTGAGAAAAGATAGAATGTTTTCATCCCCTATCAGATATATCGCACTTCGTTGAATTCGGTCCAGAAGGTCCAAATAATATCTTGAAGCTCCTACCCAAATATGCCAATTTTACTCCATTTTCGGCCTTATATATCAGGTATAGATCAGAGATCTGCATGAATGGATTCATTTTGCTGTTTCAAGTTCCTTTAATTTTTCAACTCCCTGCAAGTCGAGGCAGGCAAGCAACAAGTTTGCGCGATTCATAGGCAGCAAAAATAAAGTCGGCAAATGTAGAAAACTTGAAATGTAGAAACTTGATATGTAGAAAACTTGAAATGTAGAAACTTGAAACGTAGGGAAAAAGCAATTATTTTGCCTACAAATCGGGTATTTTCAAGTCTGTTTACGAAGTTCGTGGAATTAACTTCGTGTCGTCAATGCAAAGTTCGTTTCTCGAGTTGAGAAAACAGTTAAACTTTAAAGAAGTGTCGACCACAACAATAGCTTTTGTCTCATTTACTCTTTCATATATACGCAAAAAGACAAAGTGTTGCTCCCCACTCGTGTGTACTACGCAGTCGACACTGCTTTAAAGCATTGAATTGAAGTATGTTTGTTTGTTTTTTGTTGTTGTTGTTTATTTTTTATTTTGTCACTTTGTATAGAAAAGTATAAGTAGACGCTCGTCAGTAGCTTTCTGCGGCAGCGCAGTCGCATAGACTTGAAAACAGACTTGAAAAGTAGAAAGCTTGGTTTTTTCTACCAATTAATATAGGGTAGAAACAAAATAGAATCAAGTCTGACTTATGATTCGTTTTATAGAAGCAAGTCGAGGCTTGTAGGGTAGACACATATCAAGTTTCTACAAGTCAAGTCGAAACTTGATTATTTTCAAGTTACTTGATTTTCAATTGACTTGTTGCAGATCTCTGGTATAGATCACGCGTAGGTCAGTTGGAGTGAAGTATTTCTCACACCATTTTGGCCGCTTCTTTCGAAACATCGAACATGTGATCGTTCCAACGAATATCAGATCTGATTGATATGCCCAGAACGTCAAGAACATCTGACTCCAGGAGATCCACACCGTTCCCATTGAGGGGTGCTAAGGGGCAATTCATTCGTTTTTGGGTTAATAGACAGCACTGGGTCTTTCTAGCATCAACTCAACTCTATTAGCAAGCCCCCACTCGGAGATTCACTTTCGAATCATTTGTCATAACATTTATTCCATTCCGCTTGAGACATCTTCAAAGCATCAACGGCTTCTTCTGCTGTCGAAAATTGTTGTCCACGCAGTTTGTCCTTGATGTGCGGGAACAAAAAGAATTCATTGAAAGCCAAATCAGGACTGTACGGCACATGACCCATTCATTCGATATTTTGAGTGCTCAATGATGTCGGTTAAAACGCCTCAAGCTTGCATTGTCTTGATGTCTTGACAACGAAAATTCTCGAAGTTACACGCGTTATTTGTAAAGATGTCTCGGGGTGTTTTTCTCAGATATGCGAAACTTTAAACGTGATTTTCTCGAAACTTTTTTGAACTTCAAAAGTTTTTGAAATGAAGATTTCGAGATCTTCCGAGAAAGGAAGATTTCTCGGAAACGGCTTTACCAACCATTTGCAAATTTTTAAACAAGTTTTTAAGTATATTTCTTTAGTAATCAGCCGAAGCTTTTTTTTCACCGATTAATCTGTGTTCATAAACAAAAATAGCTTAAGTCTGATATCAAGATTTTGAGAAATCTAACTTGAAAATATACAATTACCATATAAGTTCCTTGAAATCTAATTAGACTTTTGTGTCATAATATTGGTTTGGTTCATGTTAGTAGCTTCAGATTTGGTGCATCCGTACACTAGGAGAAAAAATATTAAATTTATCCAAAAACTTTTTTAATTTATCCAAAAAGCAAGTCAATTTTGCACAAATAACGCATTTGCATAAATCGACTAAATAAAAATAAAAATAAATAAATAACTGGCCATTTTAGCCCTTGAAAGGACTTTGACCCAGCTTCTTATGATCAATTGTGTTGTGCGTGTTATTAAGTTTGTACACAATGAACCGAGAACCGGACCTACATGCTTAACTCCGACTCCGAACGGCGATGAACAGAATATGTTCTTGTTCTCAAGAAGCTTTACATGGCATTTTGATTACTCTCTGAGGTTTGCCATTGTCTGCAGAGAGGTGGCGTCCGTACAGAAAAATCTTTTTTATTCAAATAAATTTTCTGTCGCTGCTGGGGTTTGAACCCGGGTCTCCAGGTTCATTGACATAGCGGCCGCGCACTTTAACTAACTACGCCACGGACGCCACTAAATCGACTACGTAAATATTTAAAATTTATTTAAATACTTTTTTAATAAAATAAAATATTTAAAGAGAATTGATAAAAAATATATTAAAATTATGCTCAAATTGTTTTAAAATATCTTTCAGATATTTACTATTTGAAAATAAAAATATCGCATTTAAAGAAAATTTATATAAAAATATTGTACTAAAAAACAACATATTTAAATTGGAGAGGAGAAAGAAAAGAGGAAGAAAAAGTAGTATATGAAGCAAAATATGCAGGTAAATGACAACCGGTGCAAGATATTCGTGAGAAAATATAGAGTTATCACTCCACCCTACATAGTTTCATCATGCGATCACGCATCACACTCACAAATCATATTGGCCAAACTTCCAGACTATATTACCCTTGCAACAAAAACTAAACGAGAACTATGAGAAACCTGCAACTGCAAGAAATAAACTGTAGGAACAGAGTGCGATGCTGTTGCTGTTTGTCGGCTATTTCAGCTGTATGGAATATGTTTGTAGGTGTGTGGTATAAATAAAATATAAATACGGGAAAAAACGTGTTGTAAGGAGAATATTTGATTTATTCACGTAAACATTTAAATAAAATTTATACTCAGGTGTGGATAATGTTAATACGCGTTATTTCCCTTAGTGTATGTAAAGATATACACAACGAGTATATTAATATTAAAAACTCAGTTTTGATCAAAGTCGACTTTAGCGATCATTGCCTGTGGACTCAGAAATATTTTCTCTTTTATAAACAATTTAAGGCCTAATTCAAAGTTGAAAATCTACTTTTTACTGTTAAGAAAACCTATTCTGTAAAAAAACAAAAAAAAAATAATATTTTTCTTATTCTTCCATTAAATATTCATGAATACCATTCAATTCTAGATGTTCATAACTTTTTGTTTTTAATTTCAGATAATCCCGCCCAGAGATATCGTGCTCACTGTAAAACGCCGTGAGGAGGTAAAGAAACCCTCTTTTGCAAAAAAAAAATATTTTGCTTATTCTTTCCATTAAATATTCATGAATACCATTCAATACTAGAAGTTCATAAAATTGTTCCGTCCAGAGATATCGTGCTCACTGCAAAACGCCGTTTTTTAGAGAAGCTCCTAGAGATCAGATACAGCAGATTTAAAAATAATTATTTTTACAAATAAAAAGTATGAAAGTTACATTAAAAGTTAATAAATTAAAGTGTCTTTTCAGGGAAAACTCTTGATGACTCGATTTCCTTTAATTGAAAATGGTATAGAAAGCTTCAATATGAAAGTTATTACATGGAAGAGCTCGATATTAAACATTTTTTTTTAAATTTAATTTATTTCTTCTTAAGTTTTTAAAATTTTAAAGCCAATTTGAAAATTGTCATATCTGCAATGGTATTCATAATTTATTTACGAATATGTCACATAAGTAAAATAATTTCATATGCTTACAAAAGTCGGAAGCAATTTAATTATCACAGTTGTTCACATATTTTAGGTGTCAATAATACTTTTGAGTTACACAAGTGTTCATTTCAATCTTTATCTTTATTTTTACTTGTTATTAATGTATCCGATCTTTTTAGAAGTAGATAAGTTCTCCAAGAAATGATTCTTACATGATACAATCAAATGGCTAAACTTTTTGCGCCCTTTTTTAAGGGGGGAAATAGCTTTAGATGACTTAAAAAATTCCATTTTTATTCCATAAATTGTTACTAAAATCATTCAAAATTACATTCCCAACATTTCGAATAAAAATTTAAATTCTTTCTAATATGATGGTTCTTTTGTTAACCCTTTGACGACTCTCCTAAACCACTGTGAAATTCGCAAATCCGCATCGGATTCGTGTTCAATGACCTAGGCAAAAGCGTCGTGAAAAACATTTTTTTTATCTGCAAAGGTGTGAACAATTATGGGACCTATATGATCCAATGGTTATCAACGGTAAAAATGTATGCGACTATTTTCTCTCGTTGACAGTACGCGAACGAAAAGTTTGAGATAAAATTTTAATAAAGTTCATGAGAAATCGTTGTTTTTAATCTATTTTGAAAGTTAACCAATGAAAGTTTAAAAAAAGAACCTTTGCAACGGTTGTACTTTGAATCCTATATGATTATTGGTTAAGGAGATATTCCCAAAATAGTTAAAAATTTCGTAAAAAAATCCAGATATTTCCGTCCAGATGATATTTCCAAAATATATAAAAATTTCGTTAAAAAATCCCAAAAAATGTAATATCTGGTCCTTTACTTGTTCCGGCGTAATGTTTGGCATCCAATGAAAGGTTAAAAATTAACCTTTCCGATGGTGGTACTTTGAAGGTTAATACTCCTTATTTGTTAAAAAACTCCACGAAAATCACTAAAAAAACGTATTCCTTAACCTATCTCCCCCTTTAAAATGTATTTTTTCAGTACACATCTGTCAATTTCGTAGACTTCATAGTTTTTATTGATGACACAGTTGGAAGCGATATTGTAACTTTTGCGATTTTTTAAACCAATAATAGTTTTTATTTTTTTTTTTCTATTATTGAAGTAAAATCTCTTTAGCGAGTCGATCGTCAAGTCGTGATAGCTGCGTCATATTGCTTGTCATATTGCTTGTCTGCATATACAATGCAAATGTATTATGCAGACAGACTCGCGTTTTGATTAAAATTTACCTCTCTACTGTCAATTTTCTAAAGACGTGATTTTTGGCTTTTTCAAAAAAGTGGTTGGTCTGTGAACCTTCTGGCAAATTTTATAATAAGTTGGGATTTTATTTATTCAGAAGGCTTCAAGAGGCAAAACAAGTTATAATGACGTCACTTAGGCTAAAAAATTGTAATGAATGGAAGTGTTCAATTATAATTTTCTTCATCTTCATCCAAATCGGTGTCGCAATATTTGCATGTGAAATACGAACGCCTTCCCATATTTGCGCACTTCAAGTGAATAAGCCGGCCACATGTGGTGCATTCGATGGAGTTTTTGAATGTCAGTTCTTTAGGCAAAAACCTCGAAGTTATCAGGAGAAATTTTTCGAAATTTTAATTTGTTTGTTATCCAGCTGTTCAAATTGTTCAAATTGTCTAACTACTTACTGTTCCAGTAACTTTTCTGTGAACCGCCGTAAAAAAACTTCAGACAATTGATCAAACCATGCAAAAGTGTGTGTGTGGTTTGGTTAAAATTTATGTGTAAAACCGTCATAGTATTTCTTTTCAGTATGGGAATTGTTCGACATTTCATGATGGAAAGCCTTAACCCGGCACAGCATATACAAATTATTCAGCTACAAATCTACAAATCTATATTAATAAAAATCATTTTCTGTTTGTTTGACTACAATACAAATCTTAACGGCTGAACGGATTTAACTCAAATTCGGCTCACATATTACTTGAATCCTAACTTAGGTTATGGCATACTAAGTTTTGACCACGCCTCTTCCGCCCCTTTACAAGTAACGCAAATCTAACTACTAGCGTATTTTTTTCAAGCGAAAATGCTCGACTTATTCACTTTAAGAAAATCCTGTTATTTTGACATCAAAAACATTCACATATCTTTAAAATTGGACAAACTTTTGGTACAACAACAAAAAAACTATCAGAAATTCGTATTTTTTATTTGCGATGCAAATAACTCCGTTGTTTTTAAATATATTTCATTCAAACTTTTTTGGTTGATAAACTCAATTCAAGCACTTAATAAAAACAATTTAAAAGGTACCGTTATTTTAGCGGATATATTTTTAATATTTCTTTCAAAAAAGGTCCAAAATATTGACTTTTTACTCAAAAAATGACACAAAAAATGTTTTTTTTGTTAAAATAATAAAAACTCAAAATTGCATTTTTGACTAGCGTTTTACATGACATAGCGTTTAATAGCAAAAATGCTTCCAATTTTACAAAAAAATTTATTACCTGTTTCTCTCATCAAAAAACAGTGATTTTTTAAAGAAATTAATTTTTTTCAAAAGTTGTTTTTATTCTTTTTATATAATAGTTAAGCTCAAAGAATAATTTATGTGAAAACATTATACCAATATCTCTTTCCGATCAAAAGTTATCGCGATAAGTATATTTTTAGACACAAACCAAGCTGTTTTTCAAATGCTTATCTATGAATAAAAATAATTTTCTGTGAACATTAAAACTACTGGGAAACTGTAACGGGCAGTGGAAAATGACTGTGGTGTCAAACTATGAGTCTAAGAAAAGTTTTGAATACACCTATTATGTTCCTATATAGTTGCAGGGTGCAGCAACGCGCGCCGGGAAAAGGCTAGTATGTATAATAAAATCAGCGTTGTCCGGTGAATATGTTTCGTGCACTCAGAGCAGATTTTTTTCAGCAATGAGGCAGTCCCTTCCTTTCTTAATTGACCGTATTTGGGCTGAAGAGCAATCTAGAGAGAGGTTCAAAAGCAGATATTATATCCCGAAAAAAAAAAAAAAAGATTTGGTGTGGTTTATCTGCTGGTGGAATCATTGGTTTGGACCGACCGGCCGGAATGTAACTGTTAATAGCGCACTTTATCATGACATGCTAAAGGACTATTTGATGATTTGATAAAATTGAAGATCGTGGTTATGACGACATTTCGAGAACCATTCGGTTAACAGTTAATTTCATGCTTCAGACCGTGGCCGCCTAGGTCAGATGACGTCATAATTCTTCACTTTTTCCTTTGGGGCTACGTAAAGTTCAAAGTCAGCATGGAGAAACTGGCTACAATTGCAGAATTGAAAATGCTTCACCGAGTCGTCGATAATTGGAACTTCAAAATGGAATGAAATGATATAATATTTATAAAATAAATTTAAGGAAAGGTTATTTTATATGTATGACAATTGTGATTACCCGATAAAATAGAATGTTTGGATTTTTAAAAACAATTACCACCAAATGAATAACCCTCTAAAACTTTTATTTTTCCGTATTATATTTTTTATTTTTTGTTTTCTTTTTTCAAACGAAAACCTCGGTTGATCGATTGGATGAATAATTGTAACATCGATGGCCCATAATTCAGTAATACCAAAAAAAAAAAAATCAAGTTTACCTACAAAGTAGTAAACAGCAACTGATTTTTTTTTGTCTACGTTTTTTTATTATTTTACTTAAATGCACAAAAAAAAGTGAGTACATGTGCGCTCGTGACAACAACTTCGCATTTCAAATAGCAACAAAATTCACACGTTTACTAAAATCACACGTACATGTGAGATACCAAGGCGAGAAAAAAAAACATCGCTATTGACGGCATTTTACGTCGGTTGACAAAAAAAAAACCTCAGCACACTTGTTTTACATAGCAAGACTTTACAAATGAATATAACCAGTGAGTGAATTGCATTATCGGATACCTGTTGATGACGTTGTTGTTGCTATGCTAATGCAGGAAGTCTAGAGAGAGTTGCTCATTACAGCAAACTATTCGTATAGAAAACATAAAAAATTAATATGTTACACATGAAATCGATGAAGTGTGATGTAAAATATGTATAAAGTTACAAGGCATACAAATGCACAAAAATTGCATGCTTAAATTGGCAGAAATTGTAATTTGTGGGGGACATACGAGGACAATTTGAGAATTCAGTTTCCCGCTTAGTAGCAATAAAGGCTACACTGGACCTGTCAACTACCATCTGTTAATAGACTTATGTCAAATTTTGAGCAAGCGGCAATGAAATAGCGGATAATGAAAGTGCGTGAGATGGCTGAGGCTGTTGACATCTCAACTGAGTGAGTACATTACATTTCACATGACGTTTGGAAATGAAAAAGCTATCCACATGTTAAGTGCCAAACGAGGTTTCAGGCAAGATGTTTCCTTATCGTACGACTTTTTCAATCTTATGATGGAGAAGCTCAGTGCAGCTTTCTCCAGAGTAGCGGAAGAATCGAGTCAAATGGGTCTTGCAGTGAACGCAAATAAGACGAAATACCAAGTGTCAACAAATGAACAGTCCCAGTGTCTTAGAAACCACGTCACTGTTGACAACACACCTTTTGAGGTTGTTAAGGACTTCTTCTATCTGGGATTCAGCGTAAAATCCTCTAACAATATCAGTTATAAAATAAAATGAAGAATAAATCTTGCCAACAGATGTTACATTGGGCTGAGTAGGCAATTTGCCCTCTCCCGATGAACAAATTTAATGTTTTAAAAGTCACTAAACATGCTCATCCTATTTATGCAGCACAATGAAAACACATTAGGAGCCTACGAGAGAAGGAACCTTCGTAAGATCATCGGTCCAAATACGAAATTCGATGGAACCACGACCTGTATAAGTTTTACGCTGACATCGATCTGGTAAAGCGAATTAAAATCGAGCGGCTCGCCTGGCTAGATCATGTTGAGCGGATGGAAAACGATGGATACTACAGCGACAAAAAATATTTGATTCGATGTATGAGTCAATGCAGAAGAGAATGCCTAAGATCAAGTGTTGGACAACCTGACTACGCTTAGTGTTTATAACTGACGTTAACGAGACCAAAACCGATCAACAGTTGTAAGCGCCAGAGACAAAAAAAGTGTTTGGCGATGTTCAATCGCAATCCAAAGGAGTTTTTGTGCCGTTTCGCAACCGTCGAAACATGGTTACATCAGAACACACCAGAGGCCAAAGTTGGTCTGTAAACCAACAAGGTCATTCACATCGATTATCTTGAAAAGGTTAAAACAATCACCCGCGTATATTATTAACAGCTGTTGGATCTATTTTGACGAAGAAACAAGTCCCCTTACACCATGACAACGCAACGGCGCACACGTTTGTAGTCAGCAAGACAAAAATTCCTAAATTGGGTTACGAACTGTAACGTCATCCACCATATTCTCCAGATTTAGCACCCTGCGACTATTTCCTATTTCCAAACCTGCAAAAATGGCTCGGCGGTAAGAGAATTGGTTCGAATAAAGTGACCATGCCTATTTTGAGAACCTTGATAAAAGCTTTTATTTGGAAGGAATAATAAAAATTGTAAATAGGCTGAAATAAATGTATCGTTCTAAAAGGACACGTATTGAGAAATAAAACCGATTTTCTTGCCGAAAAAAAAATACCTTTTTTCAAAAAGTCACTGACTTCTCAAATAACCTTCTTAAGTATGGAAAATTTAACATCAAGCACTTAGTTAATAAAAAGATGTATATTTCTTTTGACATTTTTAAATTTAATTCGAACTGAATTTCAGTTTCAGCTTTGTTAGAAGCGTCCTTCCACGATATAAACTCCAACTGTTCTCTTTCGATTCATTCTATTATTATTGATAGAATTTAGTTTACAGATAATAATCACGTTTTAAAATTCCGCAAATGCACTAATGACCGCTACATAACAGTAATTAACTAATAGTTTTTCCCACTACGATGCCCGTTTAAATGAACAATGTGATGTGAATGCGACGTAGTACTCGAACATGGCTAATCTGTTATTGACATTGATTTCGTCGTGTTACAAGCTATTTTAAATTAAAATTACAAAAAAAAAAAAATAAAATAAAAATAGAAATTAAACAAGTTTACTATTAAAAACACTTGAAAAATTGGCAAAATTTTCATTGTTTTCAAACGAACACTTGATCAATATTATGTCAATACGGAATATATTTCGCTGAAAATTAAACAAATTCTTTGAACTAATATCAAGCATTCATACTAAGACATAAAAGTTTATGGGAAGATTTGTGGTGCCACTATTAAGCAATCAGGCGAATATATAGTAATTCACAAAATAATTAGATAAAATATCCTCTCTTTAAGTCTTAGTAGTTCTTATTATTATTTAAAAAATTCAAATTGTCTGATAGTGACATTATAACCGGCTAATATAAATTATAGTCATTTAATTTCACATTTTTTACTGCTAATAAAATTACTGCTGGGCAAATAATCTACTTGATAGAACTGATAAACTACACCGAGAAAAAAATCAATAGTCAAATCACCTAAGTCGGCTTAGGTAAAAAGAATTGTATGGACATTAGAAACTTATGCTTATTCACCAAACTAATATATTGTTTAATACATTGCTTTGAGAACATTTACTTATATACCCTGCCAAAAAAAAAATGTTTAATTCACTTAAGCCAAGAATATAACATTTTAACCAATAGTGTAGGTAAGCCACCGAAAACTTTGAAACTTTATCAAAATGGTATGAGCAAAATTTTTTGCGAATACTCGCGGTTTGTTATAGTTCTCGTTTAGTTTTTGTAATGAAAATGATATAGCCTGGATGTTTAGCCAAAGTGCAATGCTTCGTGAGTGCATTTTCTTAGCATTTAATTAGATATATTTATAAGCGATCTAAATGCATAATTTTTTTACTTTGTAAATCTATGTTGTAAACTTTGTAAATGTATGTATATTTACATTAAATAAAAAAGGTTTTCCTTATCAAAAATTAAAAACTTTGGTTAATTTTATTTAGAAGTATCATCTAAGTACTTGGGAATTTTGCACAACAGCATAATACAAAATTTTACCTAAGGATATGTACATTCCATACTTAGGTGTTTTGCCCAAAAACTTAGGAGGCTGAAAATTGCCAAAGCCATCGTATAAATTATACTAGGTTTTTTATTAATTTTACATAAGCTTTTTACTCGGTGTAGGTCCGAGGTAGAAAAAGGACATAATGAATCAACTGCCAAATGTGTCAACTTATCAACTTAATGATGCAAAAACTGAAAGAAAAACAAATTTTAAACAAAAAGCAACTTCTACTAACGTTGAAACTCATATGGAGAGGATTTCCGGCGGAATATGCTGCACAGATTAGTCGGGGTTATCCCAGAAAATAGCAAGCCATGATTGATAACAACGGCGATTGAACCAAATACTAAATATTTTCCGACAACATATCTTTTTTGTACTTTTACATAAATAAAACAAACGTTGAAAAAAGTATTTTTGAAAAATAGTACTTTTTTCTCACGCACTCTACATGAATAATTGTGTTTTTATATAAAGATCACATGAGCTCAGGACTTACGTTTTTTTAATGTTTCGGACAGTACTGTGTTCGGACTAAGGTCCTACTTATACTGCCCATATTCGGTAAACCACTGTGATCGAATTTTCAAAGATGTACATGTGTTAAGGCTATGCCTAAAAGTATGACACGATCAAGGTTAACCTTGACACATGGTGGATCATAAGTAGATAAGAACTTCGTTACTAATGTAAAAGTGTTCTCTCTGTCAAAAAAAACTTCCGGGTAACTTGTCTGCATATTGGCAGTATAAGTAGGACCTTAGTAGCTTGAGTGGATCACAGTGAAAAGTCATGCAAGACTACTGATGAGTTGGTGTAGCGGCCAACGAAACAGTCTGTCTAGTCTGCTGTGTGATTTGCTCTATACAGAACCGTTGTTGTTGGTTGTTGCCTTCATTGTCTTCATGTTGTCTTCTTGTCAACATACTTGGTCTAAAGCTCAAATTTGTTTTCAAAACATAATTATTTTAAATATTATATTAAATTCATCATCATTAATGATAAGTATAAAGCGCTGTCATAGTCCAGCAAAACTCGTTTTTTAATCACAGCTCTGTCTCTTATCATTAAGAAAATTACACTTCACTTAAAGCATAAGTAAGAGGCTACAATTAATAAATATAAAATTTAATTTTATACAAAACCATAAAAGGTAGTTAAACACAAGAAAATAGTTGAATTGGTAATACAAGATACATATTAACCGTTATATATACGAACCTTTTGAATGCAGTAATTATGTCGAGGAAAATTGTTTTTTTTTAATGCAAAATCTTTAAATCACCCGCTTGCCTTTTTTTATTATTGCTTTTGTATTTGCTACCTATGTAAAATAATTGTTTTTTCTTTTTTTACTTGTTTATTTTAAAACTCTTTTTATTGCTTTTTTTCACGGCTCAATACAAATGATCGATAAACTTGTTAATTCCGAGATAAACGCGCCAATAATATTATTTTTTTTAAAAGTTTATATTAGTGCGGACACAAAATATCACGTCGAACGAACTGAACGTATTCGAATATTGGCCTAGACTGTCGAGCGGAAATTCCTTTTAGTTCAATCTAACATTGAAACGACCAAACAAAAGAAGAAAGAATAAAAAAAACAAACAAAAACAAAAAATATTAACAGACAGCTTCATACGAAGACAACTGCTCAACGATCGTCCGTATCTTAGCTCTTGTCGTAGATATCGACGTCATATTGTTGACGAACCCGAGAGATGAACCCCCGAGAAGTTGATGGCTGTACACTGCCGAGTGCTAGTCCTCTAAAATCATTATTTGAACAGCGACTAGAAGAGCCAACATAATCGTTGCTGCCCTACCATCTCAACTAACGATGTCTACAAAAGAGCGTATCGCATACGATCATGTGGTGGGAGGAATAACCAAATCAATTGCTAGGAAGTTAATCTGCTAGGAATGCATCAAGATCTGCCTGGCGCATGTCTGCAGAGATATGCCAAAGATAAAGTGATTAAGAGAGCGAAGAATTACTTCGAAATTTTGAAAGAAGGATTGTTCGCTATTTATACGTTTTTTTTCATTATATGATCGGAGAAGAGTCGGAGTATCGAGAGCTAGCAGGTGCAAGAGAGATAGCCGGCTACCAATTAACATCTATTCACTGCAATTATTGGTGGCGCTATGCATGAAATGCGCTTTTAAAATTAATTTAAACAACAACAAATCGATCTTTTTGATTATATAAATAAATTTATTTCAATTTATCCAATATATTATTCGAAATATGTGTAGTACTTGAGAGATGTATTGCCACGCGCCGGTTGCGTATTTATTTGGATTAGTATTTTTTTATATATTGTTATTATTATCACTTATTTTTTCCCCCAATATTACCAACATATATATCGCTTCCTTAGTTGATAACTTAAAATGTTTAAAATTTTTTTAACCTTTTTTAATATAGGTGCGTATATTATTGTTATTATTTTATTATTGTTGTAATTTACACTGTGACCTTAAGATCTATTGTGCTTCTTGTGATCTTGGACCTAAAGAACTTTTTTTAATTCCAATCTCTGAGATAAATGCGAGTATATGTCTTATATCTTTTGATTTTAATGATTTATCTGATATTATGTGGTAGCCCAGATACTTCTGTCACGTTTGAACAAGTGCGGGATACTGTCCTAGAATGTTCACCATAGAATACTTCGTCCTCCATGCAAAACCTATTTGTGTCATCACTTAGAATTTCCAGTTTTGTTAGATGATATTTCAACCTACAGTGACCTGTTAGCAGTCCTGTGATGATTCTTAGATCATTCTTTGTTAGCTTCATGCATTCTGTCAATCTGTTTAGCTCGTATGTCCCTAAGAGTAGTTTAGAGTACTTTAAGCCTGGTAGGTTTCCTCTGTATTTTCATCCTTGTTTTTCTTCACCTTATCTTATTAAAAGAGAGAGAGAGAGAGAGTTAATGCTATTTTCTTTGCCAGTTCGTCAGCAATTTCTTTTCCTTCTATATCTTTGTGTCCCAGTATCCATAGCATCCAGACACGGTTTTGTAGCTCAAGCGCATCAAGTTTTTCAAGACACTTTATTACCAGTTTTGAGGTTACCTGATGAGATTTTAGTGCCTTGATAGCCGATTGACTGTCGAAATGGATAGCTATGTTTTGGTTCCGGTATTTACGTTTCAGGTTAAAGTGTACACGCCTGTCTATCACGTACATTTATTTCCGCATGGAATATGTTAATATTCTTGCCCATGGGCTCGAAGTTTTTGATCCCTGGCCCGTAGACTCCTGCTTCGGTCCCTTCTTCAGTTAGAGAGCCATCAGTATACCATGTAATCATGTACTGGTTTATCTTATAAGTTTCAAATAAACCTTTCCATTTCTTTTCACTTTTTAGTTCAGTTTGGAATCTTTTAGGGAAAGTGAATTTTGGATGGATGCTGTACATTGGTATTGTTATTTCAGAATTTTGCCCCGATAGAATATCAAAATTTTTTCGAGTAATCCCTTAGCAATCCCTTAGCCCAATTTTTTCATTAGTTATTCTTAGAATAGCCCTCTTCGCCTGGGATCTAAGTGTGAAGAGGTATTAGTTCTAGTAGAACTTCCATGGATGCTGTTGGACATGTTCGCATGGCTCCGGTGATGCACACAGAGGCTAATCCCTGTAGCTTGTTGAGCGCAACGATGACTGTATGTTGCTTCGTTTTTTCCGTTCGGATAACTGAGCCATATCCAATGATGGGACGTACGATCATTGAATATATCCATCGCAATATTTTTGGAGTGCCCCAGTTTTTTTCCTGAAGATCATAAATGTTTTAACAGCCTTCTTCGATATTTCACTCAAATGTGTTTTTCAAAGTAGTTTTTGGTCTAGAAATACTCCCAACAATTTAGAAATTGTTGTCCAACTCCCTTTGGAATTCTATCTCTATCTTTATTCTATTTAGCTTTATAGGCTTTATGTTTTTTCGAGTTTATATTTCCTTGTAAATGACACAATGTTGGTTTTTGACGGATTTATGTTCACCCCCACCTTATTGCATTATTTTTTGGTCCATTTCAATTCTATCGCACAGGGTCTCTTCGAATTTTCCTCTGCTGATAATAACTGTCATCAATATAACCCTAGAATGTTAATCCAGTTTTAGTAAACTCTTCATCTACGGCATAGTTCATCTACTACAATGTTCCATATTAAATAATACTCCACCTGTGGACATCCTCTTGTTGTAACTGCTTCTATAGTGCTGGTACTAGTTTGTATTGTCCTAGTACTGAGCATATTACCCATCCATTTCGTAAGGATATTGTTGACCCCTCTGTGAGTAAGAGCTTTACTTATGGCTTCATTAGAAGTATTGTCCAAGGCACCTTCTAAAAAAAATAAAAATAAATAACTGGCCATTTCAGCCCTTGAAAGGACTTTGACCTAGCTTCTTATGATCAATTGTGTTGTGCGTGTTATTAAGTTTGTACACAATTGACCGAGAAATGGACCTACAGGCTTAACGCCGACTCCGAACGGCGATGAACGGAATGTTCTTATTCTCAAGAAGCTTTACATGGCATTTTTATTACTCTCTGAGGTTTGCCATTGTCTGCAGAGAGGTGGCGGCCGTACAGAAAAATTATTTTATTCAAATAGTTTTCTGTCGCTGCTGGGGTTCGAACCTGGGTCTCCAAAGTTCTTTGACATAGCGGCCACGCACTTTAACCAACTACGCCACGGTCGCCACCAAGGCACCTTCTATGTCGAGAAAAACTATTTATATATATATATAACTAGTGCTATTTGTTTCATTTCTAAGATTTCCTGACATTTGTACATTTGTTTAATATACATATAACTTCCATATCTTTCAATTCAAAACTCTACCAATTTACATTTAGAATTGGTACTAGAACCGAAATTCAAACCCTGTCAGTCTTATTTGTGTTGGTTCAAAGATTTAATGCAAGAATTGTGGACTCTGACAAATTGTATACCAGTTGGTCCAAAAATTCTAGCTCTAAATTAGTATTTTAGAGAATTACTTAGAGTAGTTCCCTGATAAGTCGATGTAAACTTGCAAATAAAACACGTGCAAAAGTGGTTCGGAAAAATTCAGTCGATGTATACTTCCAACAAAAAAAAAAAAAATATTTGAGTTGGTCTGAAAATAAACTGTACACAAGTTGGTACAAAAATAAAAGTTTCTAAAATAGACCAATCTGTCTACTCGTAGTCGTCTAAATAGTTCTCAAAACAAAATTTGTAAGTCTCAATAATACACATATATGTATATACATAGGTATTCCAGAGAAATTCTGCAAGTGAGCATAAAAAAAAATATGATAATTACATATCATTATTACAGATGGATGTACGTATAGGTTTAAGTTAATTTAAGACACAAAAATTGTTTTTTTTTTTTTCTGATCCGTATGCCTTTATTTTGGTTTGGTTCGAAACTAGACTAACTCGTCTTTTTTGTATTATTTGAAACAAGGTCTAAACTTTCTTAGTTTTTTTCTTGGTTCGAAAATGAAATAAAAAGCTACCCTCCATTAAATTTCATACCATTCTGTTCACAAAGACTGTTTCCTGGAAAAATACATGGTATCTAGTTGCTAAACAAGTTATAAACAACTAGCTTTTGGAAGCAGTTTTAAAGTTATTAAAATACCTTTCATATAAAAAACAAAATCACAAAAATCCTGCATTTTGAAGTAGCAAAACATACCTTTATTGCCTTTTTTAATAGTATCTTTCGGGTTTTTATGCCATAACCTACAAGAGTTGCCCAAAGATAGTCATCGTAATATTTACTCAACGTAATGAAGAGTCCAATATTGGTGAAATTTTTTTTGGTAGCTTAAAAGAAACATATTTTTCTATGATAAGTATGTATTTAATACATGAAAATATTTAATTTTTGTGAGCTATCCGCCATTCTGTTAAACGAGCTTACGAAATTTTATTTTTTTTTTTATCTTTCGGCTATACTGTCAAATAAAATGACTGACATACATCAGCAATTCGTGATCTTCGTATAAATATTTGTCAGAAACAAATATTTTGGTTCGTTATTTTTCCGATTACATCAATCTTGTGGGTAAGCGGGTTAAATGACCCCATTTTCAAATAGAGCAAAATATTGAAAATACACCAAAATTTTACGCGAACGACTTACTTTATATTTTTTTTTTATAAAACCACTGATTCGGAAAACTGGGACATCGTTTTATTTTTTATAAAAGAAAAAACCCGATCAGTTGAACTCCGGAAGATAACTCAAACCTTTTTCAGTTTCGTTTGAATCATAATTTTGTATATCTTTCATCTAATTTCATACTTTGACAGATTAATTTTTTGTTTTTCGAGATGTTATGATTGTAAAGTAAACTCGAATTTTATGGCAGTAGGATCAAAAATACTATCGGAGTTCTTGAAATACTAGAAATTCATCAAAAACTAGATGACAAAATAGTTTTCAAAAAAATGATCACATAATTTTCATAATAATCAAAGTTACTTAGAAAGCATTTGGGTCTAGTTCACAAACATAAAAACAAAGGTATTCAGGGAAATTCTATCGGTGTGAACCACGGAAGCCGCCTTATTATATAATAATCTAATCTAATAATTTTATCAGAGCAAAAATTTGCTTATCACAAAATTTTCCGCATTTTTGCTTCTTTGAAATCACAATTAATCTTTAATTAAATTCTTGATTACGGTAAATTTCTAATTTCGTGAGTCACAGCTAAGTTCTAGTGATTCTTAACAACAAAAATTTTGGGAAAATGTGACTTAAACTCTTGTACGTCATTAAACTGTGCTACATTGCAATTTATTTCCAACAATTTGATGCACTTCAGATTTGCATATGATTCAATAGATACGTATGTATGTACAACAAAAACAATAAGAACAAAAATACTCCTGCGTATCAAACCGCTATCAATTTGACCCACTTTGTTTTCCACTTCGGCTCAAGTGGTTTCGAATAATAATAATACACCGCAGATTGACATTTGAAGGCATTGAATTGCATTGTATCTGAAAAGTGGATCAAATCAATTGTTTTGCAATTTTGCGAATTGCAAGATATTCATTTTGCAACAAAAATAAAAACAAAAACGAAAACAAAACGTGAACAAATTGAAAGAAATTAATATTGAATGTGTTTCGCAAGAAAAATGCATATAATTTTGCAATATAATTTCACAGAATAATAAAGATACTTAATGCACGCATGCATGAATGGATTCAGAGAACAGAGGCCTCATTGGCATATGTTAAACATTTAAATAAAATTAAAAAAAAAAAACCCATATGTCAGTGTTTTGATATATCGGGAAACAGCGAAGTTTGAGATGTCTTATAAGATGCCGATGGATCTGAAAAAATCAAGAATGAATGCTAACAGATCGAAGAGAATTTATAGTATTAAGCATCTAGGAAGGTTTATATGAAGCCTAATAAATAAAATTAGCGACCACTGGTGCGCGTTGCTGCACCCATCAACTATAAAAATAATAATAATTGGCGCTGACCGCTGACGCCGTTCATTATGTTCAGCATATATTCTAATGGTCTGATTATGCAAACTTGACGTAACTCAGGTTAACATGACGAAACGTACCATGATTTTTTGTGGATTATGCTATCAACATGGCAACCACAGTAAGTGTGAAATAAATAAAATTTTTCTTCATTTGCCATTCTAAAACGTATTTCAAATATTTTATTTATTAATAAAAAATCATTTTAAAATAAAATACTTACATTTCGCTTCAATAATTAAAACAAATAAACGCAAAAAAGAAAAAAATACTCAAAAATCAAAGTGTGATGCTAGCAACCTTGCAAAAAGCACCTTGTATACTGAAATGTCGGTCGACGTAACATAGAAATCAAAATTCAACAGACTTCTACTTCACGTCACGTCTACGTCATGTTTCGGCTAATTAGATACACATAAAAAACGTTCAGTAGTTTTGTATGTGACAAAAGAAACGGCTGTGTTGCGTTGAGCTATGTTTGGCTAATTAAGCCATAATAGTTTTGTAGTTGTTTGCAAGCGTACTATAAAGAAGAGGCAGCATGGAGTGAAATGTGAGCGAAAAATTGCAATAAAAAAATTTGTTTGTATCTTGGTTGCGAGCGTTCAGCGAAAGCTTTACTTTTTTCTGACTTTCATTTCGTTGTTAACAGACGCTCTATTAAGAAGAGACAGAAGAGAGCGAAATGTTAGCAGCGAATAGTTTTGCTCTGAGTTTGATAACATTGTTCTTAGCTGCTCTGTTAAGAAAAGAAAAAGCAACATAACAACAAGAATTCTATGCAATTATATGCAAACTTTAATAACACTGTGTGACCGATTCGACCTTAAAAAAAGTTTCAGCCTAAATTCTTAAAAATTCCGAGAGAGGGACATCTTGTGATTATATCGCGACTCATCCGACCTCTCAGTTCCATCACAATTTTTTTTTAAAAATTCTCAAAGTTAAAAAGTAGGAATTCTAGTATTCTGACTTTTAACAATTTTTTACATATGCTTAGGTTGTCAGAATTTAAAAACAAAATGCACTTTTGTTCAATAGAATTAAACGTTTAATTTAACAGTGCCAAAAGATTTTTGAAAAAAATATATAAAATGGGTTTATCGCAATGGAGAAGTCAATTTTTCAAAAATTTTGTACAAATCTTAGTTCTTCTTTATTTTTTTTGAAAATGGTAACAAACAAAAATCTCTAGTTTTTTTACAGGAATTATCAAAACTACTAAGTACCTTTCAAAAAAGTCTAAGATTACTGAAATCAGTTGAAAATTGGAAAAATGGCAGAAGTTTTAAGGTGTTTTTTAAATCGACAATCATCGATTTTTCTGATATACGTTCACAGCGTTCAAACTGCTGCCATTTAACCAAATGATAACGGATTTGGCTCATATATGGCTTGTTAGAATGCACAAGCCAAATGTCACATTTTGCGGTTCTAGTTTTTGTAGAAAATAAAAAAAAGGCGATATCAAACAAGATATCACAAGATTGTTGTGAGATAATCTGAGTGTCTTTACGATCGAAAAACTTCTTATTTGTGCTACTTAATTTGGAATTGTGTAATTTGAATAGTGAAAAGAGCATTGCATATTTTCCAAATTATTTCCGAAAGAAATTTTATTAGAGCTCCTTGCTGTTGTTATATCCTGCGGTAAGTAAAATATTGTGTACTTTGAGCAGATCAAAAAAGTGAAAGTGTGTTCAGACTATTTACTGATGCAATGGGTTTACCATCTGTTTTACTTTTCAGACTTTTTTATTTATGATGTGCGATAAAATATACACTCTTTGTTACGTGTGTGTTAGATATACACTAAAATCATATCGTCAAGCGATTTTAGATGAAGTTCAAAACGCGTATAAAAGTTATTTTGTCCTTGATATACAATAAAATGTTTCTTGGGCACCCAATTTTTTATGTTCCTTGCAATACATTATGTTGGCTTTCATAAAAGGCTTTAAGAAAGTAATGCCATTCGGAATACCTGTGATTGGAAATCTGTTCATCGTCATGCTAAAAGTTCTGCTACTGTTGTGTCAACAACAAAGTATTGAAATTCAATCGAAAAATGCAGAAGTCATACGTGTATCAAGACACTATGTTCGTATTTCTTCCCATACCACATTCTGAGGAATTGCCAATGCCACATCCAGTTCCAGAAGAAAACGCAGCACCAAATCTTGTCACTAATTTTATGGAAGCGTTAACCAGCTCAATGTTCAAATGTCGCTTAAAGTACTCTTTCTGCACCATCATATAGATGTATTCGAACAGCCAATTCCAACCAAGTCTGATGAACAAGGCGAGCGATTCCATCAAACGACAAAAACAATGGAGGACCGGTACAAAAATAAAAATTTGCAATCTTTTATTGCTAATTTGTGTTTTTTGTTGGCACCGGATGAGGTGTTGTGAAGAGCATCAACATAAATACAATTTACAATAAAGGCACAAACATACATTCAATCAAAATTTGAACCTTTATCCCAAAAAATTAATAAAACTTTTATTATTCGCAGTCATAAGATATCGCCGTTTTTATTTTCTACAAAAACTAGAACCGCAAAATGTGACATTTGGCTTGTGCATTCTAACAAGCCATATATGAGCCAAATCCGTTATCATTTGGTTAAATGGCAGCAGTTTGAACGCTGTGAACGTATATCAGAAAAATCGATGATTGTCGATTTAAAAAACACCTTAAAACTTCTGCCATTTTTCCAATTTTCAACTGATTTCAGTAATCTTAGACTTTTTTGAAAGGTACTTAGTAGTTTTGATAATTCCTGTAAAAAAACTAGAGATTTTTGTTTGTTACCATTTTCAAAAAAAATAAAGAAGAACTAAGATTTGTACAAAATTTTTGAAAAATTGACTTCTCCATTGCGATAAACCCACTTTATATATTTTTTTCAAAAATCTTTTGGCACTGTTAAATTAAACGTTTAATTCTATCGAACAAAAGTGCATTTTGTTTTTAAATTCTGACAACCTAAGCAAATGTAAAAAATTGTTAAAAGTCAGAATACTAGAATTCCTACTTTTTAACTTTGAGAATTTTTAAAAAAAAATTGTGATGGAACTGAGAGGTCGGATGAGTCGCGATATAATCACAAGATGTCCCTCTCTCGGAATTTTTAAGAATTTAGGCTGAAACTTTTTTGTGGTCTCACCGTGTAAGCTATAACTTAAAAAATATAGAATTTTTTAAGAAATAAAAATTCCAGTTTGCACATCTACACTAAGGGAAATAACGCATATTAGCATTATCCACGCCTGAGTATAAATTTTATTTAAATATTTACGAGGATGAATCAAATGTTTTCCTTACAACTCTTTTTTTCCCGTATTTGAATTTTATTTATACCACACACGTACACACATATTCCACACAAGCAAGCAGCAACAGCATCGCACACGTACACACATATTCCGACAAGCAGCAACAGCAACACTCTGTTCCTGCAGTTTATTTCTTGCAGTTGCAGGTTTCTTATAGTTCTCATTTAGTTAATGTTGCAAGAGTAATATAGCCTGGTTTTTTGGCAAATATGATTTGTGAGTGCGATGCATGATTAAATTATGTAGGGTGGAATGACAACTCGGTATTTTCTCAAGAATGTCTTGAACCGGTTGTCATTTACCTGCATAATTTCCTTCTTATTCTATCTTTCTTTTTATTTTTATAGTTTAAACTATTTTTGATATTTGATGGCATAATAATGCACCAACTGTCAAAAATAGCATAAATTAGAGAACAAAAAAAGTAAAAAATAAAATAAAATATACCACCAAATGGCATTTGATTGACGCAGCTCGTGGGAAATATTCAAATAAATTGTTTTTCAATTTCAATATTTTTATATAAATTTTCCTAAAATACGATAGTTTTATTTTCAAATAGTAAATATTTGAAAGATATTTAAATATATTCGTGCATAATTTTAATATATTTTTTATTAATTTTATTTTTTACTTTTAAAAAAGTATTTAAATAAATTTTAAATATTTACGTAGTAGATTTAAGTAAATGCGTTATTGGTGCAAAAATTACGCGCTTTTTGGATAAATTAAAAAAGTTTTTGCATAAATTTAATATTTTTTCCCTTAGTGTACAGGTCTAAACCTACCAAGAAATACTCAATTTATTAAGACTGGACTTGTACTTAAAAAGCCTTACGCCGGACAAAATTTACGCTTACGTAATATATATAAGATAAATAAAAAAATGCATCGGATTCTCTACGACCTTACTTGATAATTTTATGCAAATTTCAAACAAATTTTCAAATAGAAATAAAGAGAATTTGGAGAATTTCGAAAAATTTAGTAGTTTAAGAACGTAAGATTGAAAATTTTATTATTCTTAAATTAAAAATTCCTGAATGGAACTGTGCAAAAAAGAATAATAACAACAAAGAAACACACAAGTTGTGATCGATCTTCGAAAGATGCATACAAGTTAAGGCTATGCCTAAAAGTATGATACGATCAAGGTAACCTTGACACGGTGCGTCAAAAGTAGATAAGAACTCTAGTCACTATGGAAAGCTTTGTTCTCTCTGCCAAAAATTATGGGAACTTTCTTGGCAAATTGACAGTATAAGTAGTAAGACTTAAGTACATCGCAGTGTAAGTCATGCAAGACTACTGATAAGTTGGTGGAGCAGCCAACGAAACACCGAAACACTCTGTCAAGTCTGCTGTATGATTTGCTCTATACGGAGCCGTTATTGTTGGTAGTTTTCTTCATAATAAATACTTGGTCTAGAGCTCAACAGTTAGTATAAAAAATTTAAATGAGATTTAAAATTGGATCCAATATAGCCCGTGAATTTTCCAAGTATCTCCAGCTATATCATCCACTTTAACTGAGGCGCTCAACGTCATCATAGGGCTATTTCCGACAATTAGCCTGAATGCTCTTTAGTGACATGCTTTCGAAATATTGATTAGATAAAATCTTCTCCGTACTACACAGAGAGAAATAATATTCTTATAATATGCAAATATTTTGCTTGATCTCAGAAAATTTAAAATTAAGCCTCATTTGCTCAAATCAAGCACTAAAAAGTAAAATTAAGAAAAATAAATTTATAATGATAATTTATTTCTAAAATTGAGTAAAATAAATAAATGTTTGAAACAAGAATAAAATACTTGATTCTAGCACCTGGTACAAGACTTGAATCCAGAAAATATTTTCTTAATTTGTAGCAATTGTAGAGAATTATTTTAGTATTCAGAAAATTATTTACTTGAATCAAGCAAATGTTTATCACTTCAACTTTTATTGGCGCGCTTATAATTCACAACATGTTTACATGAAAACATGTTTAAGATGGTGCGGATTGACAAACTAGGCCATGGTGCGAAGGCGCAGTATCTTATCTGTTACTTTACTTGGAAACATGAAAGAATCTACAAGATATATTTATGATCGGTTATCCTACATCCTACATCTTTGCTGAAGGATTTTCATTATAAGAAAAATAAGTTTCTAATATCAAGCAAAACATTCTAGTTTTAAGAAAATTGTTTACTTGAAATTAGCAAATTAATCTAGTTTTCAGTAAATTCTTTACTTGAATCAAGCAAATTGTTTCTAATTGAAGGAAAATCAATTTCTAAAATCAAGCAAATTATTTTAGTTTTCAGCAAATTGTTACTTGAACCAAGCAAATTTTTCTCAAGCAAATTGAAGTTAAGAGTTCTATTATGAGCAGCTATAGGCATAGAGTGCTCTGGGAGCGTTGAGAGCAATAATTGAGAGCAAAGGCTTATGTAGCAAAACAAAACGCAACAACAAATCAAAGATACAAAACCAAACAAAGAAACAACGCAAAAGCTTTAAATGTAGTGGTGCCCATACCCGTTTGTGAGACATATGAAGACTGAGCACAAACTGAACTAAAGGGTGTATCAACAAAAGGTATCGAATTTGTATTTTGAATAAATTTAACAACTGCTTATATGTACATATAAGTCTCTTAAAGTTTCTTAAGGCTCTTAAGGGTTCAAAGTAGAATAGCGGTTAGTATTGGATGGCAGAACTTTTTAAAAAATGGGAATACGAAGACCCACATCGTAAGAGGTGATTAATGCTGATTATCGAAAATAATTTATGATAATCTAAATGGATCGTCTGATTAATGTTTCATAACAAAGTGCATCATAAATTCATATTTCCATATCTTAACAGCTTTGCCCGCTAAGGAAGTGTTTTGGTAGACAGGGTTGTGAAACTCACACCCAAAATAAAACCACTCACACGCCAACGCTGGATTGACAGATCAATGAACTTTTCATCATGAACGGTGGAAAGAATCGATCAAGCAACACAATAACAAAAAAGAGAAACAAATTATATTGGATAAGTAAATATTTAAATACTCGAAATCAGTAAAATAAATAAATAAAAATAAGCATGATTGGGAGTAAAATTAAATAAGTGAATTATGAGTTAAGCAACCTAGAATGTCAAATTGTCTGTATTTAAATACTTAAATAGGCCAAAGTAAAAATATACACAAAATTGCATGTTCATGAAATGGGTCAAAGACATTTGAAAGGTAGAACAAGTTGTTTAAATCGTTTTGGCCCAAAATACAAGTAGAATTGTATCTTTTTTCCATTTTTTTTTCAAGGCTTACCATGACAAATACTTTGACGTAATGAAGGGAAAATCTATGCCACTTTGGGTCGAAACGGATTAAAAGGCAAAATTTTAAATTTTGAATAAATAATGGTTTGAAAAGATCATAAGTTGACTCTTAAGATGACTTTTAAAATTGATGACGTTTTCTTTTCTCAAAATAATTCTGCATTTTTTCTGACCTCTTTGAGAAGTCTGCCCTTTATTTGTTCTTTTCTCGAAAAAATTCTGACCTGTAAATAAAATCGTGTTCTTTTCTCGAAAGTGTTGACCTCGAAAGTGGAAAAAATGCAGAATTTTTGCACTCTCAAGATCGACGTTTTTAAATTCTGCCCTCAAATGAATGAACAAAAAAAATGACATGTAAGGAAAATATTAAACGTTATCATTGACATTTCATTTAAGTTAGAGCTTTTTCATGGATGACAATTACAAAAAATGTTCTCAAAAGTAAACAACAGTACAGCCAATACTGAAATTAATACCATGTTTCCATCTCCTCGAAATCTTGCGATTTTGAAAAAGTGTTTTCAAAGTGTTTCCATCAGGCATATTATGACAGCTAGATTTCATTTGACAATTAAGGCTTCATTTGCTTGCTTCTGATTGGTTGCTAATTGTTTTTTGTTTTTAATCATTAATCAGTTGTCATTACCAAATGTCAGTATGACAATTTTAATACGAGCTGAATAGGGCTGGATAGTGATGTATAACTTTTCAGGGATGCTGCATAGCATTTTATGAGATTTTGTATAAGATTTTGTTGAAATCTCGAGATTTTGAAATCTTGAACTTGTATGAAAATCTCACTAGATTTCAATGTAGATTTAACGAAATCTCACAAAATCTCAAGATTTCGAGGAGATGGAAACGTGGTATAAAATTCAAAACATTGAAAAAATGTTGCGACTAAGAACAGGTCAACATTTTTTGAGTTCAGGTCAAAATGTAAAATACTCTGCAATCTCAGAGGGTATAATTTTTTGCCGAGAAAAGAAAACGCCATTAGTCATTGTAAATTGTATAAAGTCGGGTTGTATGACTTAATGAAACGAACAGTAGCTTGCTCTTAATCTTTTCTCTCTGTTTCCCAAACTCCCGTAGGTATCTTCACTTATAGCTAGTCCTGTATCTTGTATTATATTCCAATATCGTATGTACATTGCACTGACAACAGGTCAATACCACCAAGAATCATGTGACCGTATATTGCTCGGTCGCATTATTCGTTTACAGCTTTCATTAAGTGGTTTTTTGTTTTTCTTCTCTTACTAACGTCACAATACGAGCTCTTGATGCTCGGACTGCCTTACCCAACATGTTCATTAAGTCGATTGATTTTTTGTTTTTTATTTTTAACCAATCTATAAAAACACTTTGACTACATTCCATATCCTTTTCTTCGAAGTCTGCAGAATTTTTTTGCTTTCTGATTCCGATTAATTTCAGCGCAGCAGAAGGACAAGAAACTGCAGGATTTTGACCTCGTTTGCATGTAGTGTTGGCTTTTTTTTTTTTCTTCTACCTTATTTTAGTTTTCAATGATCTTCAGAGTTGCGATCATGTTCGTTTATGCACAGGGACGACGAAGTTGTTTTATAAAAGCGGTGATGAGGAGAAACAGCGTACTCTCAGAAGAAAAATCTATTTAAGTCACATGGAGTTCTGATCAAATATTTAATCGCTGCTTATGTGTGATGGCTTCGAGGGTTCGCTTTAAGCTTTATATAGCTCAAGCGTGATTTCGCGATAATTTGCAGCTGCTAAAGTTTGACCTACCCTGTTGCACTGCAATCTTACGACACCACTGTCATCTGGCGTTCATTGGTCTCGACGCGGAGCATTGTACTCGGTTAGACTCGATGACACGCTATAGCAAGCAGGAATCTAAAAGATGCTGTCTCTATGTTACCATCACAACACAAGCGGCTTAGCTGGCATCTTGAGTTTGTTGTGGGCCCCCCAACCCTTTTTTCAATCACTATCTTATTGCTCGCTCTTCTTTCATAATTTATTTAATTGGTTTTTATACTTACGAGATGTTGATGCATATTTTGATATTTTTTCATGGCTGCTAAATATTTCGATTAAGCCCTATTAATATGATTTTTCTTAATAGCGAATTTTTTTCTTATTTTTCTGATCGGAGTTTTACTTGGAACTAAGTGTCTGTTACGGGCAATTTCTCCTCATATTTCACTATCATAGCTTATCTTATTCGTTTAATCTTGTCATATCAAGATTTTCAGATTGACGCATGTATCTTCATAAGTCAGATTTGCCAAAAATAGTGGTATTATTTAGACAAGTGGTGATGTTTTTTTTTTAATTGTTATTTATTAGCTTAGGAAAAGTGAACATTTTTCCATTAGCAGCTTTTTTAAATTGTTTTTTATTAATAATTAGCAATTATAAAGTCTTTTTATCTCATTTGTTGTTATTATTTTTATTATCTTTTAAAATTATCTTCGTATCTATAAAAAGCAACAAGGGAAGTCAATGTGTCAGAGCTCTTTTATCTTACGTTAATATATAACTTTTGAGCTATCTTCATATTTCAGAGAAAAGCATTCTTTGAAGTAATAATAAAAAAATAGGTTATTATAGCCAATTGAGGGCTTTGACTTAGCTACTTTTGATCACCTGTACTGCTTGGGCACATTAAACACTTATTAAACTATTAAACACATTATGATTATAAAACTTTTTACAACTCATAACAGGAGCAGAATCTTTACCGGACATCATAAAAACATAAGAGATGTCGTGCATAAAAAATTACTCTCGGAATTTTAAAAATTTGGTATCATCCCAGCAGTTATTTTGGAGTCAATTGAAAAAGTGAACTAGTTAATTTCTAGCGTAGTTCGAAGTAGCTCTGAAAAAGTACAAAAGGCGTTCAGTGTAGAACAGTTCACTTTCCTTTTGTTTTCAAAAGTATTGCTAAAAAAATAAACGCGTTCTGGATATTTTTTTAAATTTCCTGTGCACAAGAAAAAATAATATGTTTCATTTTTGGTTTTTAGAATTTTCGAAAAAAAAGTAAAAGGTAGAATTTCGGTAGATTTCGGTTAATAACCTTAGACTTTTATATGTATAACAGGCTATAGAGAGATAAATTCCGACTTTTTTAAAAAAATCCATTGCGGAAAAACCTTTATTCCTCTACTGCATAACAATACCTTTTTTTCAAATTCAGAGATCAAACTGATATATTCTATGTATTTCGGGTAACATTTTTTGTAGCGGCGAGCGCTAAAAAAAAAACAAAACGAACGAGCCTCACAGTAGTCGTATGATATGTAACATCTGACATCTCACCTTGGTAATAAAAAAAAAATGAAATGGCCGTTTCAGCCCTTAAAAGGACTTTGACCAAGCTTCTTATAATCAATTGTGTTGTGCTTTTTGCGAAATGTTTGAACACAAATGATCGAGATCTAGACCTACAAGCTTTGTGCCGACTCCGAACGCCTTATGTTCTCAAGAAGCTTTTCATGTCAGTTTTTACTCTCTGAGGTTTGTCATTGTCTGTCTTGATGATAACCCTGGTTAAAAAAACATTTATTGGGGGTATTCACACCGGACTCGTTAGTTTGTTAGTTGTTACTTGTTATTTTTTTACATGCACTTTGTTTTTGTAAAATTATCGAACTAGTGAACTAGCGAACTACCGAGTAACAAAGTAACAACTTAGCAACCCTGATAATTTTTTCGTTAGTTGGCAAAGTACGAACAGCTCTTCGATATTTTTAATTGCATGAAATTTAAATGCATTGAAAATAAAACCCAACTCAAATTAAATTGAAGTTTTTGTTGAAAAGTAAGTATTTCACAAATAAATTAATTTGTTCTCTATTCTTTCCACTTTTTAATTATAAATTTTCAGCAATTGTAATTAACGAAAAGCAAAATCAGCTGTTATTCAACTATAATTACCAGGCTAACGATACCAGCTAACGAAATTTAACAAAAGGGTGTGTTCACAGTCAACAAATTTAACGAAGTAACAACTTACCAAATAACAAACTAACGAGTTCGGTGTGAATACCCCTATAGTGAGTAAAATCATCTGAAAAGTTTTAAAAACATTCTGCCAGTCCCTGTTACTCTGAGTTGAATTATTCTCAATCACTTTTGGCTTCACCTTTTCACTTTAAATTTTTCCTCTTTTGCTTTTTACTTTGGATGTTGAAAAAAATAAGGTTATTATTTTTCTTTAACATGAAGGCTACACAGGTTTGTGTCTTAACTAAACAGTAGCATGCGATGTAGTTAAATAAAATTTAAGGGAAATTGTGGCTTCGTTCAGTTAACTGTGATTTAAAACAGTTATCAATGTGGTTTGTGTTTAAAACACATGTTTGTGGTTTGTGTAGCAGCTATTCGAGCCTAAAAGGCTGCAATTAATGGTGTGATAAATTTAATGGCGCTTGCTTCCCCGACATCCAGCTACGGATATCCGTCGCATTTCACCACATAGTTCCCACATGTTGGAAACCGATCGGTAGGATATTACATATCAAAAATCTGGTAAGTATTTCGGAATATGAGCTACGAAGTATTGTCACTAGAAATGTAAAATTTTTATTAAATGAGTAAAAAGTAAGCATTTAAAGTTATTGTGCCTAAAGGCATCGGTATGCATTAAGCATTTACCGAACATCTAAGGAAAAAATAAAAAAAAAAAATTAATCCTTGTTTAAGTGGCCACCGCCTGAACTAGGATAATTTTTATCCACTGATGAAAAACAAAATGGCGACCGATTTTGTAACCTCGAAAATCGATTTTTTTTTCAAATGGCCGCCATTTTTTTTTTTTTCGGCGGATAAAAATTATATTAATTTTTTGACATTTTCTTAAAAAAAATCAAATAACGTCAAAAACCGCTTCAAAAATTCTGAAAAAAATTTTTTTTATTCTTTAAATGTTAATAAATATATGTGCAAAATTTGAAAACGATACCTTTTTCCTTCTATAAAAAAAATTCTAAATTAGTGAAGCAGAAATATTAACGGAATATGAGAACAATGAGGCTGAGCGGAACTGGGATAATGTTGAGAGTGAAGAAGTAAATATTAGTATTTCCAATTTGGATTTAACACTGACCACACCCAGCACAGCTGCAGCTTAAGAAAAATATTCTGAAAATGGGACAGTATGTCGCCTTGCCGCCCAAAAAGACTTTGAACATATGAATCAGGCAATAACCATTCAATTAGACAAGTTAATGGAAATATAAACAGATATGGAACAACGATGCCGAAATAATTAAAGTAACATAGAAGAACTTAAGACCTGGAAGACTTAAAGCGCTTCAACTCACTGCTTGAGCTAAGCAGGGTTAACCTATCTAAAATAGTAGAAATCATCACGGGTCACTGTCTATTCGGAACGCATGCTCTTCGGTTAGGACTAAAATCGAATGATGTTTTTGCAAAAGCTGTAAGTGTGAAGAAGAATTAGAAAATGTTCAGCCCTTCCTCTGCGAATGCCCGGCACTAACAAAATGGAGAATGGCAACTCTGGGACATCCCTTTCTAAATGGACTTACCGAAGTCTCATGCCTGGAAATCAAGCATATCCTAAAATTCAACATCCGTTCAAACTGGTTTGTTGAGATCTTATCTTTTTGACCGAGTTTCGTTAAGATCGGTTAAGGTTTTGTATGTACCTCCCATACAAAATTTTGTTAAAAATGAAAATAGATCCAAGGCTTCCCCTAGGGCCTAACCGTTATCAACTATTTTCAGTATACATTTATTATTCTATTTTTCTAGCCTTCTGACCGAGAGTCATTAAGATCGGTCAACTTTTATATGTACCACTCATACAAAATCATAAAAAAAAATTATATTCCCACCGTTCTTTTGTGCCTAGGACTGAGCGATTTCAATAACTTTTGAAATTTTTCTTAGGTATGATAGTTGAAACTTACTAAGCATACAAAACTCTATTATCATAGGAGCGTTCCTTCTATTTCTTTCCGAAATTTGAATAATGGCAACACACTGTGCGTCGTGAATACCTCCTAAATATATTTTATAACGATTTGCAGAACTATTAATCCTTTGGTTGAAAAAAAGACAACCTTGAAGTTTAACCAGCTGGAAATTTATCAGTCCGACTACCAGTTGAAAACTCCAACAATCCAACAATATTGTTTTTTAAGTACAAGTGACGTCTTAAAAAGAAATCTATTGAAATGTTGTTCCTATAAAATTAAAAATTTATTTTTCAAAAATGTGATGTATTTACATACATATATTTAAATGAAAATATTTAATATGATTATTTCTTTTCATCAAAATTATGTATTTTAAAGTGAAAATTACAACTTTGGATCACAATTTCCTGGCATCACTGTGGAGGAGATACTTTTACATGACAACTCATTTCATTTTAAGTCATAGTAAAATCCTTACTCACTGACACCACCCGAAAAACCGATTCTGCTTTTATATTCTGTTAAATTTTCTTAAAAAGCTATTGTCACTTCAGAATCAACGGAGTCATATTGCCACATGGTTAATTATACATGAATTTCATTGCTCTAGATGAGAAAGTATTTCACCTACGCTAATTATTTCACCACATAACTCAGTGCGCTACCCCATAAAATCAATGTCTTATGCAACTCCAAAACTTGTTGCAATAATATCCGTCTTCTTTAAATAGAAACCACGTTTAAGACCACGCCATAGCGCAATTGAGTTAGCGCTGTTTTGAGCTGATTCAAGTCTATTTGATACAGGAATCGTACTCGTACATAGCAAGTAAATCATTAGACAATGATTTCCATGGCACAATTGATTTATTGTGTCAGCTCTTGAGTTGGTGTGTCAACTCACCATGACCTCTAATGGTCAAAATTTTAATCTCCTGCTTAAAATAAAACAAATTTAAAAAAAAAGAAATATAAATCGCAGAAGTGTAAGTTCCATCTCTTTCCATATTCTTCTTTTTCTCCGCACTTAAACGCAATTAGCTTTAACGCAGTGTTCATGACATTAGTTACAATCATTCACAAAAATTTCCAGACCAAATTATATATTTTTTTACCCAACATTTTTCTGTCTTACTTTCACCAACTGAATAAAAAAATGAAACGATCCCAGCAGTTATTTTGGAGTCAATTGAAAAAGTGAACTAGTTCATTTCTAGCGCAGTTCGCAGTAGCTCTGAAAAAGTACAAAAGGCGTTCAGTGTAGAACAGTTATCTTTGCTTTTGTTTTCAAAAGTATTGCTGAAAAAAATAAACGCATTCTGGCTACTTTTCAAAATTTGCTTCGCACAAGAAAAAATAATAAAAAAAAAAATGTTTGTATACAAAATGTTTTCTCGAATGTAGATGGAGAAGATGGTACAAATGAGATCTTTAGGACCTTTCCGTTGCACTAAATTTTTACACTTTTAATATGTTCACTTTAAAACTAGTTAAAAAAGAACCACTTTCAGGGTTCTGCGAAAGCAACCAGTTTAAAAATTTTCCTAATGCAACTAGTTCAAATATGGGAAAAAGGAGTGTTTCTGGGGACAATTGTCTTTTCCTATGACGTCAACCCGCAAAAAGCGTCAGTTCGTTCAATGTTAAAGGGTATTGTAGTGGAACTAGTACTGGTCCTTTTGGAACTAGTTCAGAACTATTTCAAATTTGGTCCACTTTTCTGCTGGGATATTTCATATCAGTTTGATCTCTTTTATGAAAAACGTCAAAAATTGTCCTTATGTTATGATTATCAAAATTTCCAAAATATGAATCCGCAGCATTTAAAATAAAAGGTACTAAATATATGATCTCTGGAGATCACTTTATTTAACTTTTTTGTCATACAAAAATTTCAGAAACGCAATTCGCCATAATTGATGGAAACTTTCAGCTCGATATTATTACTTCTTCCAAAACAAAAGTTTTCATTGTGGTCAGTCCAGATGAATTCTGGACAACAAATTTTCTATCAAAATCAGTCCATAAACAATTGATTAATTGAACTGACCTTGATATAAAATTATGGAATTTTTATAACAGGAATAAGTGGCTCAATATCTCTGATGACTGAAATATTCAATTCTATATGATATGTGGAATATTTATATATGGAATATGATATTGTGGACCATTTCTATTAATTTAAATAAGAAATTTATAAATCTTAAGATATTCTCTTCATTGAATTCTTTAGATAGTGGAAAGAGAAAGACATCTAAATATCAAATCTCGTTTGGTGTGGGTTCTTTAATTGTCCTCTTTTTTAGATTTTATATTTTTTTTATTTTTTTTTTAAACAAAAATCTTTTGTGTTATAGCGATAAGGAGAGGTTTATGGAGATAGCGATAAGGAGAGCTTTATGTTCAGATTTTTATAGTTTTGGAGATGACGGAAGACGATACTGCCTTTTATACCGCTCTCTGTCTAATCGTTAAAATTTAAATATTGTTTTACTCCAAACAAGAGTCAAACAAAGTTCATAACTGCTCTTCTAGAATAATATTTATTTTCTCTCGAAAACGGTTAATTAGCCTATTGATAATTTTATCACAACAACTTATATAACCCCACAAACAAACAAACAAACATAGTAAACCAAAATTGGCACAAATTTTGTCAATAAACTGTATGTGTGACTCATGACGTACTCATCATGGGTTGAAAAAACCATTCGCTTTACGAGTATTGCGAGTAATATTATTATGAATATATTTTACAGCTGTACTCACCGAAAAAACTTCGAGACCTCGTGACGCTTGATCACTCAACAATGCTTTGTTTGAATATATTTAAAACTTTTTTTTACTGAATTAAATGATATTGTGAAATTTTATGAAATTGCATTTATTTTTTTTTTTTGTTATTTTTTAATTTATGGGCTAGTCGTGATTACTTCTCTTAGAAGATTTTGAACACGAAACAATTTTGTTCGTGTTTTTTTCTCCCTGGGGCTACATTGGAAATCACAAAAATGTGTTTTTTTGTACACTTGCAGGGTGAAAGAGTCCACTGATAAGTGTTGTTTATAGTTGTTTTTTTTAAACGATTATTAATTGATAATAATTTGTTTTTGGTTTTTTTTTTTGCAACTCCTATTCAGGTTATATTCTCTTGTGCACTTTGAATGCAAATGCAGTAAAGAATTTAAAATTATTTAAACTTTTTTATTTTGACGAAAAATCTACGGTATTGCCGTCTTTTTCTGGTATTTCACCTTTTATTTTACAAAAACAAAATGCAAGTGAAATTTATGTGATTTTATTTTTAGCTGCAACTTTCAAATTAATGCTTCTTGCTACTCGACGACCGTGGTGATGACGACAACGACGATGACGACGACGACGACAGATATACAATAAAATTTGTACGATCAGCGACAACAATTTTTGACGACTGTTTTCATTACTTGGCGCTTCGATCGCGTTGGGAGAAGTTTTCATTTTATCGCGTCTCATTGAGCACCGGGCGGTCCAACTCGAAATCCGAGTGAGTAACAAAAACTTGTTTTTTATTAGTTAATTGTTAGCAGTGAGTGTGAGAAAACGCTAGACAACTGTTATAGAAATTTTTAGCTGCGTTGTATCTGTTGGTTTAACACCAATGATTACAGTTATAAAAAAAAATCAAAAAGACACTTTATTTTAACCTTTAAATGACCAAAATACTATAGCACGGAATCGTCCGCTCGGGAGCCTATGTGAGCGGACGATTTGAAAAAGTGCACAAGTATTCGTACGTTCTCGCGGACGCGTTTCCTACTGTATATTTTATCGCTCTCTTCCACGATCGCGTAAGTTTTGGAGAAACTTTGATATAAGACCTCACTTTGTATACCTACCAAAACGTTTAAGCTCACGGACAAGAACGCAGATGATAATCGATGATTCTATACCCAACTTAACTTTTAAAATTGTATCTTAACTTCTTGTATATAATTATGTAGATCCACATTTACTTTTGGAGTAATCGATTCATGAAAGAATCATTGATATTAGTCCCCGAAACCTAAACTGATTCAAAAGATCCATTTAGTACAAACTATAGTCCGAGAGAATTCATGTTTTTTTTTATAGAATCATAGGTTTTTATGCGAATAGTTTATAGAACTTATAAAAATTCAAATAACTCATCTTGAAGCTATACTACGCCCCTTTTTTTTACTATTCATTGCGATACATGGCTCATGGATGGTATCAAAAGTCTCATGCGTGTAATCGCTCGTGAGCGCGAACGAAATATATATTTTTTAGCGTACATGAGCAACTGCGACTGTTTTTGAAATTTGGCTCTCATAAGTGAGCGTGAGACGTTTTCAAAAGGTACACGAGCGTGTACCAACATGAGCTATGTACGAGCTCGTGTACGTACCTGAGCGGACCTTTCCTTAATCTGCAAAATACTAGATTTTAATATTTATTTTAATTGAAGACGTCTTCAATCTGTGAACAGTGTTGCCATTTCAATCCATTTGGTTACTTTGTCTTTCGAATTTGATGAAAACTTATTTTTAACCTTAGTTAAAATATGGGTACTTATTCTCTCTCAAAATATTATTAACCCATTTATACCGAAGCAAATAACATGTTGTTTTAAGTCTATAGTTTTTAAGAAAAGGTTATTAGTCTTTTCCGATGGCCGATGGTTTCAAGACCGGGGCTTCTTCCTGCAAGGATGAAAACGGGAATCTAGTGACAGATATCCAGAGTACACTGATGATTTGGAGGGAACACTTATCTAGGCTTCTGAATGACCATGACGACAACAATCCCGCCAATAGAGATGATATCCCGGAAACCCCAATTGTGGACGACAGCGTTGAAGTTCATCTGCCCGACCATAGTGAAGTCTTGAAAGCTATAGCTCGGCTTAAAAACAACAAAGCTGCAGGAGCCGATGGCTTGCCTTCTTAGCTCTTCAAGAATGAAGGTGAATTACTATTTAAATGCATTCATGAGCTCCTATACAGAATATGGTCGGAAGAATGCATTCCAAATTATTGGAACCTTACTGTGCTCTCCCCAATCCACAAAAAAGGCGATCCCAAAATTTGCGCCAACTACCGTGGGATAAGCCTTCTTAATATCGCATATAAGGACCTGTCGAACGTATTATGTGAAAGACTGAAGCCCATCGTAAGCCAGCTGATTGGACCTTATCAGTGTGGCTTCAGACCTGGAAAATCCACCATAGACCAGATATTTACGCTACGACGACAAATCTTGGAGAAGACCCTAGAAAAACAAATCGAAACACACCATATTTTTGTCGATTATAAAGCCACCTTCAACAGTCCAATAAGGAATCATCTATATTCCACCATGTCTGAATTTGGTATCCCTGCAAAGCTCATCCATCTTTGCAGAATAACACTGAGCAACACCAGCAGCACAATTAAAATCGGGAAGGACCATTCGATACCAAACGAGATTTCAGACAAGGTGACTCCCTATCGTGCGACTTTTTCAACCTAATGATGGAGAAGATCATCTAAGCTGCTGATTTGAGACGCAGTGGAATGATATTCTACAAAAGTATTATGCTGCTGGCGTATGCTGACGATATCGATATCATTGGCCATAATATGCGTGAAGTCAAAGCAACATTCTCCAGATTAGTGAAAGAGTCGAGTCGAATGCGTCTTGCAGTGAACGCAGATAAGACGAAATACCTAGTGTCAACAAATAAACAGTCCCAGCGTCTTGGAAACCACGTCACTGTTGACAACATCTCCTTCGAGGTTGTTAAGGACTTCGTCTACCTGGCATCCAGCATAAACTCTTTCAACGATGTCAGTATTGAGATAAAGCGAAGGATAACTATTGCCAACAGGTGTTACTTTGGGTTGAGTAGGCAATTGAGAAGCAGAGCCCTCTCTCGACGAATAAAACTCACGCTCTATAAGTCGCTAATCATGCCCGTCCTATTATATGCAGCATAAACCTGGACGTTGAGCAGTTCTGATGAAAAGACTTTGGGAGCCTTTGAGAGTACCTACCAAAACGTTCAAGCTCACGGACGAGAACGCAGATGATAATCGATGATTCTATGATCAAAAGGTTTCACCATTTTTAAAATGTTCTTACCTTCTTGTATATAATTGTGTAGGTCCATATTTAATTTCAAACTCCAAACTCATAAGACAAATCAATTCATGAAAGAATCATTGATGTTAGTCCGCAAAACCCAAACTAATTCAAAACAACCAGTATTAAATATAGTCCGAGCGGACTCATTTTTTTTCATTAAATCGTAGGTTTTTATGCGAGGAGCTTAAAGAATTTATAAAAGTCCCCATGACTCATCTGGAAGTAGTGTTGCCATATGTCCCGTATTTCACGGGACGTCCCGTAATTTGCATGATTTTTTAAGTGTCCCGCTGGGACATAATTTGTCCCGTATTTTTAACATTTTTTTAAAATGTCTATGATTTCAAATACGCATTCACAGCAATCACATGAACTGAGGCATTCAGAAAAGAAGTGTATGCCAACCATAATAGGCATAGAACTATTACATAGTTTTATTTTATTACATACATTTCAAGCAACACTGAGTGAGAAATATATTTGAAGTGCAACATTTAACGTTATATTTATTCTGCGTACCTAAATAAATTGTGTTTTCTGAAATACAAAAAAACAAAAAAAAAATTCAGAAATACATTTTTTCAAAAAAACTTTCTGTTTATTTATTGTCCCGTAAAATTTTCCAAAATCCCGGTTCTTTACATATTTTGCATTTGTCCAGTATTGTTGGAAAACAAATCTGGCAACACTATCTGGAAGCTATACTAACAGCCCTATTCTGCTTGTTAACTTAACAAGGAATTGTTAAGGAGCTCTTGTTAATGTTCTTGTTATGTAATGTAAATGTTCGTAGTCTGCAAATCATTTACAATTTGAAAGCTCTCAAAAGCTATTAAAGTTCACCACGCATGGTGAAAATGTAAATGCCTTAGATATAAGGCGTCAGCTGTTTTTATATTGCTCTTTTCTTGTTTATTTTGATTGCTTATGTTTGTTTTTCTACAAGTAAGATGGAAAATGTTAAGAAATAAATAATTTACTAATTGTTTTCAATTGTTTTAAGTTTCAAAATTAATTTTTTTTAATAGCCAAGCAATTTTAGAGTGTTTTGCAGTCTTTATTTTTTCTTTGATCTTCTTCAGTATCAATGCTAAAAAGAAGTAAAAAGTAAGAAATCATCCATTTTCTTTTATTTTATTTTATTTACACAGCATTTGTTTGGCTTAATACTGAACTATCTTTCGTTGTTAAGTTGTTTTCTGTCATTAACAAAATAGTAAAGAAAGGAGCTTTAAAATTATCACCAGAATACGGAACCTTAACAATTTGTTAATATTAACTATTTTGTTAATGTGGTGAGCTTAGTTAAGCTGCCAGAATAGGGCTGTAAGCCTCCTTTTTATTTTTACTATTCATTGCGATGCACGGCTCATGAATGGTATCAAAAGTCTCATGTGTGTACTCGCGAACGAAATAGATATTTTTTTAGCGTACATGAGCAACTGCGACTGTTTTTGAATTTTGACTCTCATAAGTGAGCGTGAGACGTTTTTAAAAGGTACACGAGCGTGTACCAAAATGAGCTATGTACGAGCTTGTGTACGTACCTGAGCGGACCTTTCCTTAATCTGCAAAATACTAGATTTTAACATTTATTTTAGGTGAAGACGTCTTCAATTTGTGAAAAGTATTACCATTTCAATTCATTTGGTTACTTTGTCTTTCGAATTTGATGAAAACTTATTTTTAGCCTTAGTTAGAATATGGATACTTATTCTCTTTCAAAATGTTACTAGCCCATTAAGCAAATAAAATATTGTTTTAAGTCTATAGTTCTTAAGAAAAGGTTGTTAGTCTTTTCCGATGTCCGATGGTTTCAAGACCGGGGCTTCTTCCTGCAAGGATGAAAACGGGAATCTAGTGACAGATATCCAGAGTACACTGATGATTTGGAGGGAACACTTATCTAGGCTTCTGAATGACCATGACGACAACAATCCCGCCAATAGAGATGATATCCCGGAAACCCCAATTGTGGACGACAGCGTTGAAGTTCATCTGCCCGACCATAGTGAAGTCTTGAAAGCTATAGCTCGGCTTAAAAACAACAAAGCTGCAGGAGCCGATGGCTTGCCTTCTTAGCTCTTCAAGAATGAAGGTGAATTACTATTTAAATGCATTCATGAGCTCCTATACAGAATATGGTCGGAAGAATGCATTCCAAATTATTGGAACCTTAGTGTGCTCTGCTCAATCCACAAAAAAGGCGATCCCACCATTTGCGCCAACTAACGTGGGATAAGCCTTCTTAATATCGCATATAAGGACCTGTCGAACGTATTATGTGAAAGACTGAAGCCCATCGTAAGCCAGCTGATTGGACCTTATCAGTGTGGCTTCAGACCTGGAAAATCCACCATAGACCAGATATTTACGCTACGACGACAAATCTTGGAGAAGACCCTAGAAAAACAAATCGAAATACACCATATTTTTGTCGATTATAAAGCCACCTTCAACAGTCCAATAAGGAATCATCTATATTCCACCATGTCTGAATTTGGTATCCCTGCAAAGCTCATCCATCTTTGCAGAATAACACTGAGCAACACCAACAGCACAATTAAAATCGGGAAGGACCATTCGATACCAAACGAGGTTTCAGACAAGGTGACTCCCTATCGTGCGAATTTTTCAACCTAATGATGGAGAAGATCCTCTTAGCTGCTGATTTGAGACGCAGTGGAATGATATTCTACAAAAGTATTATGCTGCTGGCGTATGCTGACGATATCGATATCATTGGCCATAATATGCGTGAAGTCAAAGCAACATTCTCCAGATTAGTGAAAGAGTCGAGTCGAATGCGTCTTGCAGTGAACGCAGATAAGACGAAATACCTAGTGTCAACAAATAAACAGTCCCAGCGTCTTGGAAACCACGTCACTGTTGACAACATCTCCTTCGAGGTTGTTAAGGACTTCGTCTACCTGGCATCCAGCATAAACTCTTTCAACGATGTCAGTATTAAGATAAAGCGAAGGATAACTATTGCCAACAGGTGTTACTTTGGGTTGAGTAGGCAATTGCGAAGCAGAGCTCTCTCTCGACGAATAAAACTCACGCTCTATAAGTCGCTAATCATGCCCGTCCTATTATATGCAGCATAAACCTGGACGTTGAGCAGTTCTGATGAAAAGACTTTGGGAGCCTTTGAGAGAAAGATCCTTCGGTCCAATCTGCGTCAATGGCGAGTACCGAATTCAATGGAACCACGAGCTGTATAAGCTGTACGGTGACATCGACATAGTTAAGCACATTAAAATCGAGCGGCTCTGCTGTTTAGGTCGTGTTGAGTGAATGGAAAACGACTCTCCAGCGAAAAAAATATTCAATTCGGTGCCCGGTGGTGGTCAACGCAGAAGAGGACGTCCACATCTTCGTTGGAAGGATCAAGTGTTGGATAACCTGACTACACTTGGTGTTTCCAACTGGTGCCAGCAAGCGCAAAACAGAAATGGCTGGCGCAATTTCTTATACGAGGCCTAAAACGACTAACGGTTGTAAGCGCCAGATAAGTTAGTAAGTAAATAGCCACTTTTGAACAGTCACTCTTCAAACGTTCTTCGTATCATAGTTGAATAAATAAGGTTGTCTCGTGGCTGATCGTACTCTCTTTTCAGTACCCATAATTGTCAAAATCAATGAAAAGCAACAACAACAACTTCAATGGCTTTTCATGTTATTAATTTTCGTTTTCAGATTTTGTATGAGATGTCAACTTCGATTTGACATTTATGGGAACTCGCTCTCACCCATGCGACAACCTTATTTATTCAACCATGCTTCGTATGAAGTTAAAGAGAATTTTTTAAAAATTTTGATTTCTAAATTTGAAAAATTAAGTATTACAACAATTTTTTACTAAACTTTTATTGAGAAATAATTTTTTCAACTAACACATTTGAATTTGGTGTGAATTAGAACTAACGAATTTCAAGTTGATATCCATAACCTCTTTATAGGAACTGCACATTAGGACGTATCGAATTATAATACTTTTTCGAATTTCACATTCTGAGAGGTCTCAAAAGGTGCATAGGGTTGTGATATTCTTCCAATAAGTCCCTCAAAATTTAAAATAATTGAATTTTCTTTATCTGAAGTTTTTTAAGCTTAGTGCTTACATTTCTAAACTTGTTTAACCCTGGATAACCAATGTTTGTCGTTTCGACTAACATTGTTATCTTTTTTCTATCTTAAGAATTAAGTAGCTTATCGAAATATGTCAACAATTAAATAAAAATCAAAGACTTTTTTATTTCTAGTGAAATTTTCTATGCAGGGTTAAAGGGTTAAAGCCGCGTTTCCATGCTATCGCTTACGTTCTCCCACAATCACATTTTTTGTTAGCAAGAAAAAGGATGTGACCCCAACATATGGGATTGACGAATGTGAGTGTGAAACAGGCATTAAGTTTTTGTTTTTATAGCATGTGACATCCCCTGTGATTTCATGTGATCATGGTGTAATAATAATAAGGTGTTAGTGAATTTTTGACAACACCAAGAATAGCTTTCTTTCTGTCAAAAAATTCAGAGCTAAAGAGAGGAGCCGTTGATAGCTGTCAAATTGTGTTATTTGTTTGAGTTGCTAGATGATGTGTTATAGTTTTTATAGGTTATTGTGCGAATAAAGTTAACTTAATTCAATTAATTGTGCCGTGTTGTGTTGACAAAAAGTTATTGCAGTTGTCTTCGCCCATTTGCCAAGTTCGCCATTGAATGGTTTTGTCATTTTATCAAAAACGTGCGCTGGAAGGTGCCACCGACATGAAGCTTTGGCCAGCATGCAAATGGTCTTGCATTCACATCGACTGCTTCAAGAAAATATCGAATGCCATGAAAGAATGTTCAATACCTCAACTGATAATAGCCATCAAAAGAAGTGGACATGGCATTCAGCTTCGACCGCCTGCACGTTAGCGGATTTATTTTCATTCCAATTCACCATCAGCTGTTTTTGACAGGAGCGGGGCGAAGTGTCAAATTCACTCACACCTTATTATTATTACACCATGCATGTGATACTTGGAGACAGAAAAATTTCAGCTTTTTGAACTTTTGCTATAAAAGTTTATCACATGCTATAAATTTGACTAACATTTTTTAGTTGTTGTTTGTGATCTGCCAAGTTTTGACAACGCATGGAAGAAAATTAAACAAATTTTGTTTGCTGAAATTTTTCCAAATTAATCAGAAAGGTGTACAATACAATCACTACGGGGAGAAATTTACGCAACGTCTGAAGATGCGATTTCACGATTTGGTAAAATTCAGTCGCGCCTTGGATCTTTTGCTGTTCGTCAATTCGCAAACAAGAATAAAATGAATCTTCCTCGTGTTTCATTCTATATGACCGCTGATAGTCAGCCTGTGGGACGGACTGTAACAGAACTACGTTCTAATGTTGTTCCAGCGGAAAACTTCAGCGCCTTGTGTACTGGCGAGGAAGGTTTTAACTAAAAGGGTTATTGTTTCCATAGCGTACTTTCCAACTTCATGTGTACAAGTGGCAAATCTATCTATGGCAACAAATTCCAGGATGAGAACGTCACAATTCATTGTTTGAGGTTTCCTTTCTGTTTCCAATGCTGATTCAAATACCAACGGATCGAAGTTCTTTATTTGTACCGTGAAGACTTCATTGTCCAATCCATTAAAAAAGGGTTCGTAATCACGCAAGCCAGCAAGAAGTTTATCTTTGCCGTCATGTTTTGGAATGTAAACATGAATGTTGAAGGAGCGAAAAATATACCTAAAAAAGCCGATGCTGTTCGGTATTAGTGCAATAAATGCAAAGATGCTGATGGATCAGAACTCCCAAACTTCGCTAAGTTTACCATTAAGTATACTATTGAGTTATTGTTAATTTGAAGTTTTGTTCTTAAATAAAACTATTAAACAAAAAAAAAGATGTTTAGAGAACTTGTGGAACCATCAACTCATATACCAATCCAAACATTTTGCTCTGGCTTTCTTAGGTTTTGAAAAACCAATTAATTTATTATTTGTCTATAAATGTGACATGTCAAACTTTTATAGCTAAATTGCCATATATCCATCTCACTAATTATAACAAGAGTTTTGGATATGGGATAGGAGAAGATCATAAAAGATAGCATGGAAACGCGACTTAAAGCTTATTCCAAGCTTGTTTGTCTGATTCAGTTTACATTTACATAAACATTTTATTATTGCTGTAGCAACACCTTAAACCGTTTTTGTTTGTAATCTGAGTGGCTATGAGGGAAAATCTGCTCAAAGCGGATTTGTTACACCTGGACATCGGCCTTATCAGTGAGCTGGCTTGAGTGCGAGTACGAACGAACTCGTAGGTATGCGTGGCACAGCAAAAGGTCGCATCTAATTAGAGAGTTGGGAGTATACAAGAGATATGAATGACAAGCATATATGTATATGTTTAATGGGATTGGAAAGTACATAAACAAACTATAACGAATGCTTAATTTTTTCACCATATGATTATTGCTGTGTTGTTGTTGCTTTTGTTGCTGATAAGCGTGCTTGGTAGCATGTGGCATTTTAGTTGGATTTTTTTTTTTTCATGAGTAACAACCACGATATCTTGCATTGGACTTTGATAGATAAACAAATTCTAGATATCCAGAAGGATTGTGTCTTTAATGACAAGTGTAGTAAAATGAGGTTTAGCTAGAATAATTGTATGTGGTTCCATAGTGTAGCGGTTATCACGTCTGCTTTACACGCAGAAGGTCTCCGGTTCGATCCCGGATGGAACCAAGATGAATTTTTTGGTAATATATTTTTTATTTTTTTTTTTGCACTTTTAGTAAAAAGAATATTATAAAAAAAACTAATATCTAATAATAAGTAATTTTTAATTTTTGTTTTTATATTTTTAATATAAATTTTTTCCGAAATTTTCATTTATTGTTTCCGTCAGTGATGTTTTTTGAGAATTTTTGCTCTATATACTCATTTGATATCAAGTGGAGACGTATAGATATATTTTTTAAAAATATTTTTATATATAATATTACAGGTATTCACGATGTAGTGCATTTTTGATATATTTTACAGAAATAAGTAACAAAAAGTCTAGACTGTGAACGCTAATTCTAGAAAAAAAATAGTTTTTATATTCTTTTATGTATTTTCATAACGTCAATACATTACTTTTTGTCAGACAATACATGTACAACAAAACTTATTTACTATGTTATGAATAAAGAATTTTTTATTCATACACCGAGCAAAAAAATCATAAAACTAAAAAAAAAAAAACTTTTCCATAGAGATTTTTGTTGGTTAGATTAAAAAATCCAAAGTTTGACACAAAGATTGTTAGAATCCCATGAAAAATCGACTTTAAATCAAAGACTTAAATTCTTGTGTCAAAGACGTACGTCTTTAAAAATGTTCATTTCCTAATAACTGTCTTTCTATGTCCGCCTTTTATTTATACTACCCACTCCCCTTCTCCTTCCTCTTCCTCCTATCCCACCCCTTCCACATTTCTCTAAAATTGGAATTAATAAGTAAATATTTTCGGGTGTTGATTTTTTACGATTTTGTCGAGGATTGTAGGCTTGGATAGTTCATGAACGAACTAGTTCAATTGAACGATTCCCACTCATGAACTATGTGAACTAGTTCAGTGCATGATACAATCATACAAGGTAGGAGTGACAGTTCTTTCGTCGTGCGCCAACTGTCAAAAATATTATAAATTAGAGAACGAAAAAAAAGAAAAGAAAATAGAAAACAAAATATTCAGGCAAATGACAGTCGGCGCAAGGTACTGGTGAGAAAAAAGTAAGTTGTCACTCATACCTTGTATAATTGTATCATGGTTCAGTGTTTCTCGTTCTTTTAGTTCTTTTAGTTCAATTGATATTGCAGCGAGTAGGAACAAAACGAACGAGGGCAAGAATAACTAAATTTACCATGCTATGGTTTGAGTCCTTGGTTTGAGACACTTTTTGTTTATGCACTAATACAAATGGTGAATTTGATGGATATCACATGTTCATACCAAGTTTGTTTCATTTTGTATACCTGGACATGAACGAGTAAACGAAATGAACTAAAAGACCTAACGAACTAAAAGAACGAACGAACTAAAACAACTAACGAACTAAGAGAACAAACGAAGTAAAACATGCAACGAACAAAAAGAACGAACGAACTAAAAGAACTAAATGAACGAACTAGTTCATTACATACGATTGAACTAAAAAGAGCGATCTTTGTGGTGAACTAAAATTCCCAAGCCTAGAGGATTGACAAGAAAGTAATGCATCGATCGACTTAGTTCGACTTTTGGTGATGAAGCACTACACTGTAAAAAGCTGGTTCAATGAGTTCGAAAGTGGTTGTCGTTCTCTTCAAGACGAATTAAATGAAAGTCGTTCAGTAACGTCTGTTGTGGCAGAAATCATCGTGAACTATTGGAAGCAGACCGGCATGTGATATACCGTGAGATAAAGTCATCCTTAGGCATTGGTGGGACTAACATACATTCGATTTAACATGAGCATTTAGGCTTCAGATGATACCCATCATTTGATGGTTGCTCAAAAACAGGCGATTGGTGCAATCGTGTGGATTGGTGCAAGGAAATACGGGAAAAATACAGCGGGGATGGTTGGAAATGGTTGGATGGTTACCACAGGTAATAAGCCCGAAACAAAACAGCAATCCACTGTTTGGGTTTTTCAAACTGAACAAAACCCGACAAAAGTTGTTCGCGGAAGGAAAACATCCAAGCAAATGGTTGTCAGTTTTTTCAGAAGAACCAGTCATGTCGCAACTGTTAATTAATTGCAACGGAGAACTGTTCATGCTGAATGGTACTCAACCATTTGTGTTGGAAAATTGAGGAAAGCCAACAACCGAAGGAAGAACATTCTCCATCACGACAATGCGAGTCGTCCATCACAATAATTGTCGTCGCATCCTCCCTTTGTCGTGCTGACATCATAAAATTCGTCTACAAATGAAAACAAGCATTCTATATTTTGACAATTGGCGTTTGTCGTTGGTTCCCAGCAAACATTATGACTCTTAAAAGAGTCTTTTAAGACTCATATAAATGAGATTTTATCATCATAATGCGCTGAAAAAAGACTCTTGTATGAGTACATTTCGTAGGTTTTGGGCCTCAAAATAAAAAAAAAAAAAAATAAATAACTGGCCATTTTAGCCCTGGAAAGGACTTTGACCTAGCTTCTTATGATCAATTGTGTTGTGCGTGTTATTAAGTTTGTACACAATTGACCGAGAACCGGACCTACATGCTTAACGCCGACTCCGAACGGCGATGAACGGAAAGTTCTCGTTCTCAAGAAGCTTTACATGGCATTTTGATCACTCTCTGAGGTTTGCCATTGTCTGCAGAGAGGTGGCGGCCGTACAGAAAAATTATTTTAATTAAAATAATTTTCTGTCGCTGCTGGGGTTCGAACCTGGGTTTCCAAAGTTCTTTGACATAGCGGCCACGCACTTTAACCAACTACGCCACGGACGCCACTTCGGGCCTCAAAATTCATAATAATGACTCATTTAAGGCTCAAAATTGAGACTCTTTTAAGACTCATATTTAATACTCTTTTAAGACTCATAATAATGACTCTTTTAGAACTCATATAAATTAGTGTTTTTGAACTCAAAATGAAGACTCATTTAAGACTCATATTTAATACTCTTTTAAGACTTATAATAAAGACTCTTTTAAGACTCATAATAAAGACTATTTTATAACTCATATAAATGAGACTTTTTGGACTCAAAATTAAGACTATTTTAAGACTCATTTTAAATACTTTTTTAAGATTCATAATAAAGACTTTAAATAAATACTTTTTTAGAACTCATTTAAATGTCTTTTGGACTCAAAATTAAGACACTTTTGATTGTCGTTTTTAAGAATCATGGAATGGAATCTTTAAAGACTCATAATGAGGACTCTTTCAGAACTCATAGAAGTAATTATGATCCGTTTCGGCTGAAATATATTTTTAGATTCAAATTTATTTAAAATATTTGATAGTTGAAAAATAAAAAGAAAATGACAACAATATCTTTTTCTAAATATTTCAAATAAAAAGTAATAGTAGAAAAATTTAAAGTCATTTTACAATCATATAAAAGACTTCTTTATGAGTATTTTTATTGCGTACTCATAAAACACGCATAAAAAATATTATTTTTTGAGTGTTATTTTTGAGCAATCATTTTAGAATCATATCAAAGGCTCCTTTATGAGTCTTTTTATTGCGTACTCATAAAACACGCATAAGAAATACTCTTTTTAGAGTAATTTTTTTGAGGCACTCGGAAAATGTTTGCAGGGTTGCATTATTGTGTTCAGGCTATAATACAATGGAAAAATTTATATTTTTAAAGCGACTTGAAAATGATAAATTCAACTCTGAATTCAAATTATCCTGTACACGAACCTTCTAAAAGCGCCACAACTTTGAATACATTTTTACAACACCGAAACAAATTATTAAGCAACAGCTGACTTTATTAACATAAATTTATAAAATGACAAAATTGACATCTTTTGTTTGTGTTGTGAAAACAAAAATTCTATTAATCTATTTAAAAGTAATTATTTGAAAATTAATAGCAGTTGTTATTAAATATTTTTTTAAATAAAATTGAATTTTCCTCCCTAATTGTATATATACATATGTATTTATTAATAATGTCGGGACGGCGCGAACGCCATTCCCGGCTACCAAAAATTACACGCACGAGTTATTCACATTAGGAATAATCGCGAAGGTCAACTCAACCGTAGTGCAATGGTTAAGCCTCACTTCGGGGGAACCGCCTTTGTGATCACGGTAACCCCTACGCCAGGTAAGTATGATTTTTCCAACATTTCAACACATATTAAGTACGATTTCCTTTAAACATAATGTGAATTATTTTACTACAAAGAAAGAAAATAGAAAATTCTTGAGAGACTGCTTGTGAAAATTAATTTTCAATGAAATGGGGTTGAAATTTGTCATACATACCTTATAGCAAGGCCAGTTGCGCTGACAGGCAGGCAGGCAAAACTACCCTTACCAACACCGAACTATGATAAGTTATCTTGCCTCTTGTTTGCTTCATAAATTGTATACTTTTTTCACTTAAATTTTTTAGTTTTTCATCAAGATTTCTCATCCCTACAACTTTTCAAAATATATTTGTTTTTCTTTATCTCTTCTTCATTTATAATCTATTTCAGCAAAAATTAATTGTTCAAAAATGTATTCTTTAAATCTTTAACCTCAATGCGTTGTGTTGAAAAATAAAATGATGCGCAAAAGGTTTTAGCCCAAAATAGAAATCACCAGAAATGCTGTATACATATCTGGAAAACTCCCATAGCTCTTAATTGATTAATAGTTTCGCCTTTGGTCGAAATTCGACCACATAAAAATAGATTTTTTTTTTTTGTATTTTTATTGAAAACATTTTCTTTTGTCCACTCATGTGGAAATATAACCGAATTCATACCGCACCATACGCACCACCTGCAGGAAATCACCAAATAGTAACTTTATTATGAGTTTCCATGTTATGTGACTATTACTTTCAAAGCTATTCGATATTAAAAACTGTGATTGTATGAGCGGAGCCACACCCCTTGCCAAATTTCTGTCCTAGTTTTCTAGTAGAAGGACATCATCAAGCGATAACTCTATTCTCAGTTTCAATGTTCTGTGACTTTTACTTCCAAATCTATTTGATATCAAAAATTTGGATTATATGGGCAGAGCCACACCCCTTTGTCCAATGCCCGTCACGGTTTTCTAGTAGATGGATATCATCAAGTGGCAAACTCCATATTAAGTTTCATTGAAATACGGCATCGGCATTTACTTCCAAAGCTATCCGATATAAGAATTTTGAATTGTGTGGATGGTGCCACGCCCCCTTGTCTAATGCTCGTTCAATTTTACCAGTCGAAGAACACGACTAAATAGGAAGTTCCTACCGAGTTTCATTGATTTGCGACTTATAGTTTGAAAGTTATAACGAAAATTTGGTCTGCTGAAAAATGCCGCTCCCCTATTTTAACGCCCATAAAATGTAACCAGTGGAATGGCACGTGTAATTTGAGGTCGAATACCGATTTCTGAGGCTGTGTAACCTATAACTCTAAGGCTATTCCTTATCGCAAATTTGGGTTGTATGGGATGTGCCACGCCCACCATATTTATTCGGTGTACTCCTGCTCCCTACTATTATTGATTTAAAAAAAATTATCAAAATCGGCATAGAAACACGGGATAAAATGGTTCTTAACTGTTCTGCCTTCGCCTATTTATATATAGATATTTGTATTTGATATATCCCTTGTTAAAGGATCACACATAACATATGTGAAAACATTTAAACTAATTTTCAAAAATATGAAATAAATAAATAAATTTCTGCAGTGTACCGAGAGCTCTAAGAAACTTTTGAATTTCAAAATTTTGATAAAATTGTGACAAATCAGCAAAAAAATCATTGAATTTATCAAATTCTTATACCGTTATTGACACTTTTCCCCACTTTAAATCGAAAGTGTTCCTATCTATATATATAAAAAAGGAAATTATGTTTGTAAGGCCGCAATAGACTCCTAAACTACTCATCCGATTAGCATGAAAATTTGTGTATAAAAGTTTTTTGGTACGGTGCGTGTTCGTGGGCTATTAATTTTGTTCCACCTTGAACACCAGAGGGCGCTGTAGTACAAATTTTTTACAAAACTGCTAAAAACTCATAAACTGCTAATGCGATTAGAACGAAAAATGGTATACAGTGGGTTTTATGTACGTTGAGTGTTCTGCTGCTATCGTTTTTGACCTAACTTGAACACCAGAGGGCGCTATAGTACAAATTTTTTACAAAACCACCTAAAACTCCCAAACCGCTAATGCGATTAGAATAAAAAATGGTATATAGTAGTTTTCAGGTACGATGAGTTTTTTAGCACTATCTTCTTTGACCCACCTTGGACACCAGATGGTGCTGTAGTACAAATTTTTTACAAAATCGCATATTTTTAGTTGTTTTCTTATGTAACATGTGCAAATATTTAAAAATATTAAATATTTCTCAAATTTAGTAAAACTAAAAAAATTTCCGTTATTTTGACACCAAAAACATGAACATATCTTGAAAACTATGAAAAATTTTACTACAACGATATATTTAATGCAACATCGTTGCTCAAAAATGAGAAAAAAACAATCAGAAATTTAATTTTGCGACTTTCGAGTCAAATATCTCCGCTGCTTTTGTATTCATTTTGTTAAATTTTTTTTTGTCTTAAAGCTTCATCAAAGTACTATGAAAAAATTATTGCAAAAATACCGTTAGTTGAGTAAATATATTTTAAATATTTTTTTCAAAAAAGGTCTGAAATATTGGAGTTTTCCTCACAAAAAGGCTCAAAATTTGTTTTTGTTGAAAAAATAATTTAAATTCAAATTCGCAAATTTTCAACTCTATTTAAAAATTATAACATTTATAGGCAAAAGTTATTTCAATTTTACACAAAAATTAAAAACCATTTCTGTGATTCAAAAAACAAGGCCTACCCCTTGAATTTTTCGAACAAAATTTTTTTTTCCAATATTGTGTTTTTATATTTTTGAAAAAATATACAAGCTAAAAAATTAATTTATTAGAAAAAATTATCTAAGTATCTCTTGCCAATCGAAAGTTATAGCCAATAATGTTTATACAAAAAGCAAAACGCTGTGTGTGATGGCTGGAAACTTCAAAATTACTTAGCCGATAGAGCTGAAATTTTGGCAGTACATTTTTTTCAAGTACGAGATGGCTTAAATTTCTGTCACACCCCCTTTTACCGCCCACAAATCAATAAAAATGCTATATTTCCTACGGTTTTCGTCGATTGGGCTACATTTTGGTAATTTAGTCTGTATGCTTACTGTCGGCAACTGTACTAAAACAGGGTAATGTCCATCTACTAGAAAACTGGGATGAGCATTATATAAGAGGGTGTGGCTCCGCCCATACAGTTAAAATTTGTATTATCGAATAGCTTTGAAAGTAAAAGTAGCAATACTTACATACAAACTCAAAATGGAGTTACTATTTGGTGATCTCCTGCTACTGGGAAACTGTAACGGGCAGTGGAAAATAACAGTGGTGTCAAACTATGAGTCTGAGAAAAGTTTTGAATACACCTATTATGTTCCCATATAGTTGCAGGGTGCAGCAACGCGCGCCGGGAAAAGGCTAGTTATATCTACAACATGTTTATGAATAACAAAATTTGAAAAGGCAATTTAATTTAAAAAAAGCTTTTGAACTATTGAACGTTGTAAAGCTATTATAAAATACTTTTATGAATAGGACAGTAAATTGTAAATTGTGTTTATATGTATATCCTGATGAAAATTTCACCTCGAAACAATTCAATCAATCACGGTCATTGTTCCTTTATATACCTTTATTGCAAAAAAAAAAAAAATTTGAATAGTTTTGCAGCAATTATATATTCAGAACTAATTAGATCATAAGCACTATAAATCTTATAATGGATAATCGTTAATAAAATATGGGACAAAAATTTAAAAATTTTATATTTAACTAGCCTTTTCCCGGCGCGCGTTGCTGCACCCTGCAACTATATGGGAACATAATAGGTGTATTCAAAATTTTTCTCAGACTCATAGTTTGACACCACTGTTATTTTCCACTGCCCGTTACAGTTTCCCAGTAGCAGGAGATCACCAAATAGTAACTCCATTTTGAGTTTGTATGTAAGTATTGCTACTTTTACTTTCAAAGCTATTCGATAATACAAATTTTAACTGTATGGGCGGAGCCACACCCTCTTATATAATGCTCATCCCAGTTTTCTAGTAGATGGACATTACCCTGTTTTAGTACAGTTGCCGACAGTAAGCATACAGACTAAATTACCAAAATGTAGCCCAATCGACGAAAACCGTAGGAAATATAGCATTTTTATTGATTTGTGGGCGGTAAAAGGGGGTGTGACAGAAATTTAAGCCATCTCGTACTTGAAAAAAATGTACTGCCAAAATTTCAGCTCTATCGGCTAAGTAATTTTGAAGTTTGCAGCCATCACACACAGCGTTTTGCTTTTTGTATATATATTTTGGATAAACATTATTGGCTATAACTTTCGATTGGCAAGAGATACTTAGATAATTTTTTCTAATAAATTAATTTTTTAGCTTGTATATTTTTTCAAAAACATAAAAACACAATATTGGAAAAAAAAATTTTGTTCGAAAAATTCAAGGGGTAGGCCTTGTCTTTTGAATCACAGAAATGGTTTTTAATTTTTGTGTAAAATTGAAATAACTTTTGCCTATAAATGTTATAATTTTTAAATAGAGTTGAAAATTTGCGAATTTGAATTTAAATTATTTTTTCAACATAAACAAATTTTGAGCCTTTTTGTGAGGAAAACTCCAATATTTCAGACCTTTTTTGAAAAAAATATTTAAAATATATTTACTCAACTAACGGTATTTTTGCAATAAGGTTTTCATAGTACTTTGATGAAGCTTTAAGACAAAAAAAAATTTAACAAAATGAATACAAAAGCAGCGGAGATATTTGACTCGAAAGTCACAAAATTAAATTTCTGATTGTTTTTTTCTCATTTTTGAGCAACGATGTTGCATTAAATATATCGTTGTAGTAAAATTTTTCATAGTTTTCAAGATATGTTCATGTTTTTGATGTCAAAATAACGGAAATTATTTTTATTTTACTAAATTTAAGAAATATTTAATATTTTGTAAATATTTGCACATGTTACATAAGAAAACAACTAAAAATATGCGATTTTGTAAAAAATTTGTACTACAGCACCATCTGGTGTCCAAGGTGGGTCAAAGAAGATAGTGCTAAAAAACTCATCGTACCTGAAAACTACTATATACCAATTTTTATTCTAATCGCATGAGCAATTTGGGAGTTTTAGGTGGTTTTGTAAAAAATTTGTACTATAGCGCCCTCTGGTGTTCAATATAGGTCAAAAACGATAGCAACAGAACACTCAACGTATAAGAAACCCACTGTATATCATTTTTCATTCTAATCGCATTAGCAGTGTAGGAGTTTTAGGCAGTTTTGTAAAAAATTTGTACTACAGCGCCCTCTGGTGTTCAAGGTGGATCAAAATTGATAGCCCACGAACACGCACCGTACCAAAAAACTTTTATACACAAATTTTCATGCTAATCGGATGAGTAGTTTAGGAGTCTATTGCGGCCTTACAAACATAATTTCCTTTTTTATATATATAGACTTGGATAAGATGTCAATACGTTGCCCATTTCGTTCAAACAGCATTAAAAATATGTTATTTTATTTATATTCTGAGTTATGAATTGATGAGTTTTGCAAAAAGAATGGTTTAATGGTAGGTAAATTCCGACAACTTTATAATATTGTCGAAATATTTTTTTTCCAAAAATTTAATAAATCGAAGATTCGTTATGCTGGACATCCATTGTACATATATGACAACTGCACAGATTGACTTACATACTCTTCAGTGTTCGATAATTTATCATAAATTGTTTTTTAATAAAACATTGGAGAGGCGATAATTGCTATAGCTTATTAATTTGTTTCCGTTTTTTCATAAAATTTGTTTTTCCAGTAGAATTCAGTAAAATAAATATAATTTGTCAGAAAATTCACTTTCCATATTCACTTGTATTTAAGTTTTCAAAATGTATAAGATTTTGTTTTCAAAGCTATGTCACGAGATGAAAAAATTTGCGAAAATGCACTTTTAACCCTTCGAGCCACACCCTTACTACAGTAACATAGAGCCACATGGGGGTATGTCATCACCCCACGTCAAAAAATCATTGTAAAATCACGAATTTTCGATATATAAACTTAAAACTTTAGATGGTTACTATTTTTGCTCTTGTTCAACATTTTGTATAGTTATTTTCTAATATTTTTAAAAATGGCTGACTTTAGGAGCGCGGCCAAGTTAAAAAAACGTGAAAAATTGGCTCTTTTACTAAAAAATTCATAACTTTTACAGTTTTTAATTCAAGACCTACTAAAATTTATGTTTGAAGGCATTAAATACGTTGCTACAAGGACAAAATATTAGTCATAGCGTTAGTTACAAAGAACATATTTATTCTGCCAAAAAACTGCAACCACTTTTTCAAAAAAACGAAAAACAAATTTTTTACCAATAACATTCAAATAAACTCGTTCAGTGTTGATTTTAAGGCCTGAAAATATTTTTTTAAATATTTTAATAATATATTTGAAGAAAAAAGTAGTAAAATAGTCAAATTCAGTCAAATTCAAATTCAGTCAAATAGTTCAGACACTAAACTTGTAAATTTTTACACAAAAATACATTTTTTTATTTTAATTTATCAATTTATATTCATACATACCTTAAAACAATAAAAAAAATTAAATTCAATAAAATGAAATATTTCAGTTATTTCTAAAAATATACCCTGAGCCACACGTGGGGTATATGAGAGCACCAGTCGATTTTAAACGAATGCCAACGACGCACTAACGCATCCCTGACCTTCTAAGGGCCGTTTTATTCACTTTTATAACTTGAGAGTTAGAAATAACTTTAGGATTTTTTGAAACTGAAAAAAAAATTTGTTTTATTCAGTACAATATTTCTGTTATAACTTTTGAAATTGAAAATTTGATATAACTTGAGTTTTATAACTTTCGTCAACTTGTGATTTCAATAACTTTCGAAATTGGCTCCAGTTATTTGATATAACTTGGGATATTTGGTATAACTTGAGCTTTTTGTTTCATTCGTAAGAAATCGTAGGCTACAATTGAATACAAAAGTTTTTAAATTTTGTAAACAAATGGGATGATGTGGATTTTCTTGATCGTTTTTGACTGACAAAAACCACCTTGATGATTTTGGAGCTGACCAAAGACAAGCTACATTGTGACGAACGGCGTAAATTGAGTAAATTAGCTTATGTGAGCTAATAGCTCACGTGAATTGCAGCTAATCACTCAATTTTTTATTTTCCTTCACCACGGTGATATTGGATCAGTTTAGGTCGCAGTTGCGGATTTCAGTTGAGTGTGTATTTCATCAGTGCACATTGTATAATATAGAATGGGTATGGTACCTGTTATATTTAGGCAACAATTCGTCAAAACGCAAATAACGCAAGGTTTTGGAACCTGAGGTTCAGGAACCTGAGAGTTTCGAGAGAATTTTTCAGCACATCCAAATTTCCGCGCACAACTGCCCACATATGAGAATTCTATTGCCAGGAGACAAGGACTCTGAAAACTACCAAAATCGAAAGAGACGGTTCTTTTCAAATGCTCATTAGATATTATGGCGCGTTTTCAATAAAACAATATAATATTTATTACTGTAAAGTGTACACTACCAACACGCATAATATTTTTATGTTTTATATTAACATCAATGTCAATGTTAATGTTCATTTGGCCGGATCGTTTTGTATGGGAAAAAAAAGGTCAACCATTCGGGATCGATCTCAAAAGTAAGAAGAACTCATAAGAACGATTTCTGCATACTTGTTTTTTTTTAAACCAGAGAAAATTCATCGCAGCCTTTTTGATTCTACTAAAGTTCTTTTTTGGTAAAAAAAAACATGGTTTTTGCTGGTAAATTTTTATTTTTTACAGAACGCATACCCAAATCTGCTAAAAAAATAAATATATTACACGTACCAACATTACGGCATAAAAAAATGTTCGCTAGAGATAAATTCGAAGAGCCCGGAATAAAAAGTCATAGCTTACTTAATTGCACATTTTTTATGACAAAAAAGTACAAAATATTAGCGAAAACGATTGTAAAATAAAAGGATTGACAATGCCGGTTATGCATAAAAATCGGTTGAGACATATTTATGCATCTTCACAATCTCGTGAAAATACACAAAGTTTGAATCAAGTCAAAATTCAATCATAAATAAAATAAAGACCTTTTTTGCAATAACTTAAACAAAATGTGTTTCTAAAGATAGCAAAAATTTTGGGAGGTCAATAGGAGGTCAATACATAATTTTAAAAATTGTTTTATTCTGAAATATTTGTATTTATCGTTTTAGCAGATTTCTAAATTGGAATTCTTACGTTCTGTAATTTTTCGCACACAGCTTTGATCAAATCGATATAAAAAGAAAATAGAACTCAATACCTTTCCCACAAGATCAATTTCAAGTAAATTTGATAAAAAATTTGGCTGTTACAGCGGTTTTAAAAAATGTGTTTTTAAAAGTAACAAAAAATGCTATTTATGAAGGTGAATAAGAGTAATGTTTCATGCCAAAATGTCGGTATGTGTAAGATATTTATCTTTTTAGCAGATTTGGGAATGCGTTCTGTGAGAAATAAAAAGTTCCAAGCAAAAAACATGTTCTTTTTTACCAAAACGGACCTTCAGGAGAATAAAAAAGGCTCCGATGAATTTTCTCCAATTAAAAAAAAGGTATGCAGAAATCGCTCTTATTCTAGAGGAACTCTAACTTTTGATAGCTCGAACGGCGGAATCAAATTTTTGATTCTTTCTAATGTTCATCTTCATCTAGTACATCTTTGAATGCGATATAGGTATGTAAGTGCAAAATCAAAAATAAAAAAAGCGGTCTGATTATAAGTCAATTCATAAATTTCTTTATTTAAATATTATAATCAAAATAAAAAATTAGCTCATTTTGACTCAGCTCGGCTACGATATTATTTTCAAACTCGATTGATTGATTCAGAAACAATTTCAAAAGTTATAATTTCAATATTTTTGTTTTTTTACGACAAATGAGTTGAATTTCCTTGGGATATTTTGATAACTTGAGAAATTATAACTTTACTTAACTTTAATGCTAGAAACGTCAACTGACAAAAACCGAAACTGAATGAAACCAATTTTTAACTTTGGAAATTAAAATTTTCAAATTCTCAAGTTAAACAACTTGGGAAGTTGACAAAAGTTATTTAACTTGTACAAGTTAACAAAAGTTAGAAAAAGTGAATAAAACGGCCCTAAATTACTTGAGAGTAAAGTTTGTATGAAACGTAAGGAGTATGTATGAAAAGATTTTGATTTAAAAAAATAGGTTTTTTAAGGCATGGTGTGGTGAAAAGCACCAGTATGGCTCGAAGGTTTAATAAAGCATAAGCTGCAATGAATTCTATCATATCATAAAAAAAAGTTAGTTTTTACAGTGTAAACCTAAACATCGCCATACCCGTACAACATATTAAACACTGCTTGAAAATGAGTTTGACGTTTATAGAATAAAAACAAAAAAAAATAAAACTTATTTGTTTTGATTACTATTTGTGCGTTAGTAAGAGGGAGAAAGGAGATAAAATATTAGTCAGCTGCATAGTTGCCAGTTTTGTGGGAAATTTCCCATTTGTGGGATATTTTAATTGCTGTGGGATGTGGGAATTCCCATGAGATTTTTTAATTCAATGAGGGATTTTTTAAGTCTTGTGGGATTTTTTTCCGATACATTTTTTAATTTAAATTAAATAACAAAATTAATGTTTTTTCCTTGAATTTAGTTATTTATTTTTATATAATATTAATAATAATTTTAATAATATACACACCAAAAAATTTGTACAGAATTTTTACACCGATCGGTGTTTCAGAGAGTCCTACACAGTTTGGTGTTAAAAAACACCGTGTCAAAGTGCTATAAATTTATATCCGAAGGGGCAAAGTAAATATCAGATAAGATGTTTATTTTGTACCCCTGTTAGGTGTTTATTTTAAAAGATCAAAATTATGATTATTTTTTTTAACACCGAACGGTGTAATTTCGGTGTCATAATCGCTTTTTACAATAAAAAAGACAAAAAGTTTTAATTCAATGAGTTTTTTATTAAATTTTTCCCGAAAACAATATTTTCGAGTATATAAATATTATACTCGCATAAATTATTTAAAGCAATACTTAACATATTTTCAAATTTATACATATGTATCACACATTTGTACATTTGAATTATTTTTTTAATTATTTGGTACAAAACAAAAACATCTCAAATTTTATTTCCACTTGCTTTCGAATTCCGCTCAAAAATGTTCACAAAAACTTCAACGGGATTTTCACAAAAACTGCACAAATTATTCAGTTAGCTAACGCACCAAAGTTGAATTTTTACTTTAATTATTTTTTTCTTAATTCAAATTTCCACTTTCAGTCATAGAAACTTCAACTTTTAATTTGTTTGTCACTGATAATGTGATTTCAATGTTGCTCTTCTTCTTTGCCTTTCTTATTTCACACCGATCGGATAAGTTCAGCATTTCACGCAGGATAAGCGGTGTAAATTAACGCGGTTCGGTGTAAAAAATGTTAATATCCGGTCACCGGTCTGAATTTATCTTGGAAATTTTTTAGTGTGTATACTCGTATATGTGAATTTGCGTTTTTTAAATAATCGCTGAAATTTTTTTAATGTTCATTTAAAATTTAAACATTTGGTCTCAATGTTAACAGTTAATTACTTATAAATAAAATTTTGTATATTTTATTTTCTGTTTTTTATTTACTTTAATTTTAAACAATTAATCTCCCTTAAAAACATCTTTAGAGAAGTTCTCAATATATGTTTATAACTTTAATCACTGATATATATTTTACTAAAATTTCCCATTTGTGGGATTTTTTAATGGCTGTGGGATTTTTTGTGGGATATTTAATTGCCGTGGGAATTTTTTAGTAAAAATATCCCACGTGGGAATTTTTTTTAATTGCTGTGGGAAAAAGAGAATTTGCATGGGAATATTAGTTGGCAACTATGGTCAGCTGAACAGCTGTGCAGGAAAATCAATACAAATGACAAAACTTCGGCAGAAAAACTTTAATCGTGAAAAATTTACATAGAAACCAAATTATTTATCACCAATAAATAGAAAAAAATTAATTAAACTGTAAGTAAAGAATCGTAAAAAATGCCGCAAGAACATCATCAGGATAATCTTGAAATTGAAGGAGAAATCGAAAATGTACGAGTAGTGGTGCGAGCTCGTCCTATGGACAAGTCGGAACTGGCTACAGTGGCCACAAATGTAATTAAAGTGGACAAAATTAATCGTGCGATCACGGTGCTAAAGCCCAACGCCACAGTAAATGAGCCGCCGAAGACGTACTATTTTGATAATGTCTTTGGAGCAGATTCTAGTCAGTTGGATTTGTATGTAGATACGGCGCGTCCGATTGTAAAAAAAGTGCTGGAGGGCTACAACGGCACGATTTTAGCCTATGGACAAACAGGCACTGGCAAAACATATACCATGTCGGGTAATCCAGACTCGCCGCAGACTAAGGGCATCATCCCCAATGCCTTTGCGCATATCTTCGGTCACATTGCAAAGGCCAAAGAGAATCAAAAGTTTTTGGTGCGTGTTAGCTACATGGAGATCTACAACGAAGAAGTGCGCGATCTGTTGGGCAAAGATGTCAACAAAAGCCTTGAGGTGAAGGAGCGGCCCGATATTGGAGTCTTTGTTAAAGATCTAAGCGGCTATGTGGTGCACAATGCCGACGATCTAGAGAACATTATGAAGTTGGGGAACAAGAACCGGGCAGTTGGTGCCACTAAAATGAATCTGGAATCCTCGCGTTCACATGCAATTTTCTCAATAACTGTGGAATCCAGCGAACTGGCAGAAGGTGGCATTCAACATGTGCGCATGGGCAAGTTGCAGCTAGTTGATTTGGCCGGATCGGAGCGACAGAGTAAGACACAGGCTACCGGACAACGTCTCAAAGAAGCCACCAAAATTAATCTTTCGCTCTCTGTTTTGGGCAACGTTATCAGTGCTCTGGTAGATGGCAAGTCGACGCATATTCCTTACCGTAACTCTAAACTGACGCGTCTGCTACAGGACTCATTGGGTGGCAACTCAAAAACGGTGATGTGCGCCACCATCAGCCCTGCTGATGGCAACTACATGGAGACAATCTCAACACTGCGCTATGCTAGTCGCGCCAAAAGCATTCAAAATCGTATGCACATCAACGAGGAGCCCAAGGATGCTTTGCTGCGTCATTTTCAAGAGGAAATTGCTCGTCTGCGTAAGCAGCTGGAAGAGGGTAGCTTTGAAGAACAACTTTCACTCGAAGACGATGATGAGGATGACGATGTGGAAGATGATGATGATGAAGATGATGACATTGAGATTGAAGTCGATGAAATGACCACACCAACCAGAATGGCCAACGGCAATGGCGAGAAGAAGTCTAAGAAGAAACGAGAGAAGAGTGATGCGGAGAAGGAGGCGCTTGAGCAACGCGCTACTGAGCATCAGCGTGAAATTGAGCACGCCAAGTCCGAGCAGGAACAACTACGTACCAAGCTTATGTCACTGGAAGGCAAGATCCTTGTTGGTGGTGAGAATCTGCTAGAGAAAGCACAAACGCAGGAGCGTCTACTAGAGCAGTCATTAGCCGAGCTGGAGATGCGTGATAAAGCCGAAGAAGAACTTCGTCAAACGCTGCAGCAGAAGGAGACGGCACGTATTGATATAGAGGAGCGATACTCGAGCTTGCAAGATGCCAGCACAGGGATAACAAAGAAAATTCATCGCGTCATGCAGCTGCTGATGGGCGTCAAGTCTGAGTTAGCTGACCAGCAACAAGAACATCAACGCGAAAAGGAAGGTATTTATGAAAACATACGAAGTTTGTCGCGGGAGCTGGCGTTGTGCGAGCTGGTGCTTAACTCGTACATTCCCAAAGAGTACCAGTCCATGATTGGCCAGTACACGCACTGGAACGAAGACATTGGCGAGTGGCAGCTTAAGTGTGTTGCCTACACGGGCAACAACATGCGCAAACATATCGCCGATTCGAAGCCCAGCAGCAAGGAATCCACGGAGTTTGTCGACTTGTCGCACGTTTATCTGAGCTATAACACAGAAACGGTAACGAATCCGGTGCGCGCCAAGTCTGCCAGACCACGCACCTCGGGTGTGCCCAGACCGACCACTGCAAGGCGTTATTAAGGTGGTACATTCGATTATTTATAAGTAAATACATTTTTGATTTTTATTGTTGCTCCTTGATTTAAGTTTATTAATGCTTTAATTCGTTTTATTTATTAAAAAAAATTTATAAATTAGTTTCTTAAGTTATTCTAAAAATTTGATTTTAATGCAATTTTTTTTGTTTTTATTGGTTAAGGGGGGTTATCCGCAATCAGAAAACCCGATTTTTCAACCTTAGAATACATTTAATTTACTAACGTAAAAATGAATAAAAATATTGTAACTTTTGACTTTACTCTCATATTTTTTATTTGTAAAAATAATTATTTTTAAAGCTGTTGCAGCCGATCTCTGGGAGCTCCTCAAAAATAAGATGTCAATGAGTGGTCGGGATGGACGGGATCATCTGAAATAAAAAAAATGTTTAATTGAGGAATTATCTTCTATTGAATCAAAGAAACAATAAAAATATTAAATATTAAAAAGTCTCAATAATATTTAGGCCCAAAATTGTTTATAAAGTGTAAAATATTTTTTCGGTAAAAAACAGTCTATCAATTAGTAAAATATATGCCTAAAAACTTGTTTAAAAATTTGCTCGTTTAAAATCAGCCGTATTCGAGAAGTTTCGCTCACCGACTTCAAACACGTGTTTTGAGAAAAACGCATTTAAAACTACGCATTTCAGAGAAAGATGCTCCGAGACATCTTTAGAAAGTTGGGTGTAACTTGAAAAATAGTCTTCGAATCAACGTGAAATGTCTGTGTATGTACATAAACATATGTTCATTACGAAAATAAAATATAAATTTTTCGTCTCTAGACGGCGTATAACCCCTTAAAAGTAGAGTTTTAAAATTCTTGAGTGGAAATTTAAGTAAACAGTTTTTCTCCCTTTTTATGCTCAATTTAAATTCTTGACACTTCAACTTGTTTCAAAACTTTTATAGTTTGGATCATGAGTAACAAAAACTTATATTAAAATAAAATCGAAGTAATTTAAATAATAAGGTCTATAAAATATCACTTTAAGAATAAAAAAAAAATAAAAATGAATGCACAGTCAATACTTATTTCTTTATTTATCATATATTTATCAATAAATCGTTGTACTTTTTTAATTAGTTTTCCAAAAATTTTTTAAACAAATGCAATTAAAGAATTTTTATAACAAATATATTCCAAAATTGTTTGAACTTTAATATAAATATTACATATAACACAATAAAGCATTTTAGTCAACACAAAGGTTGGTTTTTATTAGATTTTATATTGAAGCGCTTTCAGATAGTCAGTGGATTCGAGTAATATCTCGGAGCGTACAAAAATTGGATGAACATTCCGTATTCTACAGCAATGTCGAGGCTCGTGCAATAAAAAAGTAATGAAAAGAAAAATAAAGTTATTTAAAAATAGGTGTGTTTAGGAAAAGATAATATTCATATTATTTATAGATCTCTCTTGGGACCCTTCTAAAACCATGGAAGTATTAAAGTAATTATAATACTAGGTAGTATTCAGACTGTAAAGTATTTATAATACTAGTACGGGTGTTTTGTTGCTATTAAAACAGCTGCTTTGACATATCTATACTAATATTATATTTTGAAGTGCCTTTTTTATGTTCGGAACAATCTTGAGAAAGGCCCGGCCGTTTTTCATGAAATTTTTTATAATAAAAAGCTCTCGACCTGGTGAAGGTTTTAGGCCAAAAAAATGATTAAAAACTTTATTAGAAAAGGAGATTCATGGCTTCCAAAATCCTAAGTAAAATTCACCTGCAAGCACAAACGGACATGAACGACTCATAGCGTATAAAAATTGTTGTTGTAGTGAAAAATAAAGCAGTGTGCGGCACATCGACACGATGCGAGTGTTCCAATATTTTACTCTCCCATCCTACAGTGAGTATTGCTTTGCTGAGAATAGCAATGTGATTTGTTTTTGTTTTGCCTACATATGCCCGAGCGTGTGTGTGTGCTATGGATAGCAACAGAGAATGGCAATGTATTTTGTTTTTGTTTTTTTTTGTCGTACGCTATTCGTGGTGACGTGAAAAAAAGACGAGGCAAGCAAAAACAATATCTATATATATAAAAAAGGAGTTTATGTTTGTAAGGCCGCAATAGACTCCTAAACTACTCATCCGATTAGCATGAAAATTTGTGTATAGAAGTTTTTTGGTACGGTGCGTGTTCGTGGGCTATCAATTTTGATCCACCTTGAACACCAGAGGGCGCTGTAGTACAAATTTTTTACAAAACTGCCTAAAACTCCTAAGCTGCTAATGCGATTAGAATGAAAAGTGATATACAGTGGGTTTCTTATACGTTGAGTGTTCTGCTGCTATCGTTTTTGACCTATATTGAACACCAGAGGGCGCTATAGTACAAATTTTGTACAAAACCACCTAAAACTCCCAAATTGCTCATGCGATTAGAATAAAAATTGGTATATAGTAGTTTTCAGGTACGATGAGTTTTTTAGCACTATCTTCTTTGACCCACCTTGGACACCAGATGGTGCTGTAGTACAAATTTTTTACAAAATCGCATATTTTTAGTTGTTTTCTTATGTAACATGTGCAAATATTTACAAAATATTAAATATTTCTTAAATTTAGTAAAATAAAAATAATTTCCGTTATTTTGACATCAAAAACATGAACATATCTTGAAAACTATGAAAAATTTTACTACAACGATATATTTAATGCAACATCGTTGCTCAAAAATGAGAAAAAAACAATCAGAAATTTAATTTTGCGACTTTCGAGTCAAATATCTCCGCTGCTTTTGTATTCATTTCATTAAATTTTTTTTTGTCTTAAAGCTTCATCAAAGTACTATGAAAACCTTATTGCAAAAATACCGTTAGTTGAGTAAATATATTTTAAATATTTTTTTCAAAAAAGGTCTGAAATATTGGAGTTTTCCTCACAAAAAGGCTCAAAATTTGTTTTTGTTGAAAAAATAATTTAAATTCAAATTCGCAAATTTTCAACTCTATTTAAAAATTATAACATTTATAGGCAAAAGTTATTTCAATTTTACACAAAAATTAAAAACCATTTCTATGATTCAAAAAACAAGGCCTACCCCTTGAATTTTTCGAACAAATTTTTTTTTTCCAATATTGTGTTTTTATATTTTTGAAAAAATATACAAGCTAAAAAATTAATTTATTAGAAAAAATTATCTAAGTATCTCTTGCCAATCGAAAGTTATAGCCAATAATGTTTATCCAAAATATATATACAAAAAGCAAAACGCTGTGTGTGATGGCTGGAAACTTCAAAATTACTTAGCCGATAGAGCTGAAATTTTGGCAGTACATTTTTTTCAAGTACGAGATGGCTTAAATTTCTGTCACACCCCCTTTTACCGCCCACAAATTAATAAAAATGCTATATTTCCTACGGTTTTCGTCGATTGGGCTACATTTTGGTAATTTAGTCTGTATGCTTACTGTCGGCAACTGTACTAAAACAGGGTAATGTCCATCTACTAGAAAACTGGGATGAGCATTATATAAGAGGGTGTGGCTCCGCCCATACAGTTAAAATTTGTATTATCGAATAGCTTTTAAAGTAAAAGTAGCAATATTTACATACAAACTCAAAATGGAGTTACTATTTGGTGATCTCCTGCTACTGGGAAACTGTAACGGGCAGTGGAAAATAACAGTGGTGTCAAACTATGAGTCTGAGAAAAGTTTTGAATACACCTATTATGTTCCCATATAGTTGCAGGGTGCAGCAACGCGCGCCGGGAAAAGGCTAGTATGTATATAAAAAAGGAGCTTATGTTTGTAAGACCGCAATAGACTCCTAAACTACTCATCCGATTAGCATGAAAATTTGTGTATAGAAGTTTTTTGGTACGGTGCGTGTTTGTGGGATATCAATTTTGATCCACCTTGAACACCAGAGGGCGCTGTAGTACAAATTTTTAACAAAATTCCCTAAAACTCACAAACCGCTTATGCGATTAGAATGAAAAGTGGTATACAGTGAGTTTCATGTACGATGAGTGTGATGCTGCTATCTTTTTTGACCTATCTTGAACACCAGAGGGCGCTATAGTACAAATTTTTTGCAAAACCACCTAAAACTCCCAAACGGCTCATTCGATTAGAATGAAAATTGGTATATAGTAGTTTTCAGGTACGATGAGTTTTTTAGCACCATCTTCTTTGAACCACCTTGGACACCAGATGGTGCAGTAGTACAAATTTTTTACAAAATCGCATATTTTTAGTTGTTTTCTTAGGTTAAAAAAAAAATAAAAATTTCTTAAATTTAGTAAAATTAATTAATTGAAAACTTATGGGCTATCGTCAAAAGAGGACTTTCAACATTCGAGCGGGCTCCCAAGAACCTACAGGAGCTATGGGTAAGAATAGATGAACAGTGGAGAAGTATTTCTGCAAAAACCATACAAAACTTGGTGGAAAGTATGCCAAACCGCATCGCAAGTGTAATTAAAAATAAAGGTCTATGGACCAAATACTGAAAATGTAGTAAAAAATAGTTTTCCATACACGTGCAAAAATGGATACATGCACTTTTTTGAGTTTAGCAAAAAATTAAGTATTATATATTTTTTTTAGTTGATTCTTCTTTTTTGTATTAAAGTTAAATAAACAAAGATCTAAAAATGAAATATTTTTTTTAAAGCGGTTTTATATTTATAATTTTATAACTATGTTAGTATGAAACTGCCAAACATTGTCCCAATTTTGCTCGCCACTGTATATTTTAAATATTTTTTTCAAAAAAGGTCTGAAATTTTGGAGTTTTCCTTACAAAAAGGCTCAAAATTTGTTTTTGTTGTAAAACTAATTTAAATTCAAATTCGCAAATTTTCAACTCTACTTAAAAGTTATAACATTTAAAAGCAAAAATTATTTCAATTTAAAAACCATTTTTGTGACTCAAAAAGCAAGGACTACCCTAGATTTTTTCGAACAAAATTTTTTTTTTCCAATATTGTTTTTTTATAATTTTAAAACACAAAACACAAAATATACAAGCTAAAAAAATAATTTATTAGAAAAAATTATCTAAGTATCTCTTGCCAATCAAAAGTTATAGCCAATAATGTTTATCCAAAATATATATACAAAAAGCAAAACGCTGTCTGTGTGATGGCTGGAAACTTCAAAATTTCTTAGCCGATAGAACTGAAATTTTGGCAGTACATGTTTTTCAAGTACGAAATGCCTTAAATTTCTGTCACACCCCCTTTTACCGCCCACAAATCAATAAAAATGCTATATTTCCTACGGTTTTCGTCGATTGGGCTACATTTTGGTAATTTAGTCTGTATGCTTACTGTCGGCAACTGTACTAAAACAGGGTAATGTCCATCTATTAGAAAACTGGGATGAGCATTATATAAGAGGGTGTGGCTCCTCCCATACAGTTAAAATTTGTATTATCGAATAGCTTTGAAAGTAAAAGTAGCAATACAAACTATGAGTCTAAGGAAAGTTTTGAATACACCTATTATGTTCCCATATAGTTGCAGGGTGCAGCAACGCGCGCCGGGTAAAGCTAGTACTATATGTTTTGGAAAAATGGAGAAGAAATATTTTGCAACAAGGAACCAAAAAAAAAAAACAAAATTGATAAATATCAATTACTCGCTTGGTTTCCCCGCTTGCAAGATTAATTCTAGCCCTCTGTCATTTTTAAAAATATTGATTAAAAATTTCACTGTTTTTTACGTATCTTATTTTTCTTATTCTTTTACAGACATCTACTATTTGTACAAATACTAAAAACATTACTAGATTTCTGAACATAGTATAAGATAATATTCACATGCATTGATTTTCAAAATAGATTTTTGCTTGAAAATTAACTAACATGAGATATTTGTTTTGTTAAATCCGTTAACCAAAAATTTCTTATTTTCATGGAAAATAAAAGAAAAAAATTCAAAACTTTAAAATTTAAAAAAAATTAACTGTGAATTTTATCCTGCACATAAGCCTTATAAATAGGGACCGGAATCTGATGCAAATGCATGTTTGTAGTGGTCACCATGCTAAGAAAATGAATAGAATATCTTTGCGAATCAGAAAATTTCCTTTAAAATGGCATTCAATCGTTAGTGCATATTTTTGCATATTTCGTTTTAAGTGCATATTTAACTATAAATGCATGTTTTTTGCATATTTTCTTAAAAATTCACGTTTTCTTTGAATATTTTATAAAATGTTTTTATTTTTTTATTTAATTTTCCTCACGTTCAATATTTTTCTACACAACATGAACAGTCTTTCCACTGCCACGTGTGCCATCTAGTGGGAATTAGCAAAACATGTTATTGATTTCTTCCAAATCACCTTGTGCCTGTCAAACTTTCTTTTGAATACATGACGTTTTCAGAAAAGAAAATTGCATTTTAAAACGTTTTTTAACTTTGTAACTGAAATTCGATACCATAAGCTGTAAGAAAAACTAATTGTATATGTTCATCTTTAAAAACAAATTTACATCGATTGTTTCAGGCAACAATGCCAAAATCTAAAGCTACTATATCTGCATTCTTCAACAAATACGTCATCGAGCAACCGGAGGTTTTCAAAAGTGATAGAAAAATTCTCTTTTGCAAAGTTTGCGAAAAGGCTGTGTTCACAAAAAAGGTTCAAGTTGACCAACACTTACATAGCCAGAAACATACGGAATTATTTGAACGATGTGTCAAAAAAGTATCTCAATAGCTGCTTATTAGTTCCTCCCTGGCTGTGACGCAAAATCAATTTTGCTTAGACCTTTGTAGAGCTTTTGTTTCTGCTGACATTCCACTTCACAATTTGGGAAACATCCACCTAAGAAATTTCTTCAAAAAATACACCAACGAAATTATTCCCAGTGACTCATCGCTTCGTAAGCGTTATGTTGACAAACTATATGATTCTCAATTGTGTTATATCAAAATGTTTTTAAAAACATTTTGTTTTTTTTTCGGCGGATAAAAATAATCCTAGTTCAGGCGGTGGCCACTTAAAAAGGATTAATTTGTTTTTTTTTATTTTTTCCTCAGATGTTATAGACTGGTGATATACTGCACACTGTCAATTTTTTGACATTTTTTTAAAAAAAGTCAAATAACGTCAAAAACCGCTTCAAAAATTCTGAAAAAATTTTTTTGTATTTTTTAAATGTTGATAAATATATGTGCAAAATTTGAAAACGATATCTTTTTTCCTTCTATGAAAAAAATTCCCGAAAAAAAATTTTTTTTAATAATTTGTAACATATATGTCCCCTTAAAGACATTGATTTGTTAATTGCAAATGGTAAAAAAGTGTTTTTAAAAGCTGTGTGGAAACTTTTTATCATAAATATTCTCAACTGCCACTTCCACCAGAACTCGTTGTCACAAGGTGGGGCACTTGGATTAATGCAGTCGCATACTACTCTCAACATTTTGAAAAGATAGTTGATGTTATGGAAGAGTTCGATGATTCTGATGCTTCTTCAATCAAACAAACTAGGGAAGCTTTAAACTTACCATGTATTAAACAAAATTTAGTGTGTTCAAATTCAAATTATGAGTTTCTAAGTGAAACCATAACAAGCTTAGAAGGATTTAATTCATTAAGCAAAGAAATTAATTTTGTAAATTATGCCATAAGAAAATACATTTTGTGAAAATTAAAAAAAAAAATTGGATAATGTTCTGCAAAAAAATAATGGTTTTAAAAAAATAAAAGAAATCGCGAATATGTTTGATTTAACTGAAGGACTGTAAATGAACTTAATTCTTTTAAATATGCTCCAATTACATCCATTGATGTGGAGCGTTCATTTTCTATTTATAAAAACTTTTTAAGGCCAAACCGGCTTAACTTTACTTTTGAAAATTTGAAAAAAACAATTTGTTGTCTATACTAACAAGGCAATTTCTGTAGAAAAGTAAATTACAAAATAGAATAGATAAAAAATCTACTCTTTCACTTTTAAGCGAAAACGAGATAATTATGAGCGATTATTCTCAAGAGCGGTTACCATAATTCAGCTTTGAAAAAAAAATGGTTTAAACATGTTTTGTCTATTTAATTTGGATCGATAAACAAATTTTCAGATATGATATGATTTCACTTTTTCTGACGTCACACTGTTTCGTTCCAAAATACTCACATTTGCGAAAATCACAAATTGGAGAGCAGGGTGCGCTAGTTGTCAAAATCAGCTGATAGCTTTTAGTTTTTCTTTGTTGTTGTTGTTGCTTTTGTCGTTTGACATTTGTGGCTTCTACAGCTTTGTTGCAAAATTTCACAATTGGGCAGCCATTTTAAAATGAGCCTACCTTGTAATTGTATCATGTCCATGATAAAAAAAACACACAAGCGAAAGGGAATATATCATGGCATAATAATACAAGGTAGCATTGACAACTGCATATTTTCTCTTCTACAAGAAAACATCTCCTGTCAAAAAAAAGCAGTTTGTGAAAATGCAGCTGCTGAAGTTGTTATTTTATTTTCACTTCAACGCTTTTTCAATTGCCGATTGTGAGCGCTCTTTTTGAGTATATATTTTGACAGGAGATGTTTTCCCAAGCAAGTGGTTCTTCTACTTACTTATGTTGACATGATATTTAATACACAAACCTTATCTACATATTGCGATCCGAGTATTCTTTTAATGCGGTTCATTAGGTCTGTTTCCGTACTCTAGACTGTGTAAGATTTGTATAAGTTCAAACCGAGAGAGTAAAAATGAAATGTGAGAATAGTTGCAAAAGTACGGAAACAGCTTCTAGTAAGTTTCAGAGACAAAACAGCTGGTTTTGACTGCAGACGTGTTAAACGTAAATTGCGTCATTATTTACAAATTATTAAAAGCCATTTTTTAATGCAAAACTGAACAGTTACTTAATTTTTATTGATAATTATTTATTTATTATTGTACGTAAATTTCTTTTTAGGCACACAATTTGTGAATTTATTTATCGCAAAACATAAACAATTATGAAATGTAATTTGACATTTGCTTCTTCTTATTGATGATTGTTCTTCTTGATGCTTGTTCTTACTTTACTCGAAGTCTTCAGTTCTAGCACTCTCTGTGCACTTTGCGTGCTCGAGAGAGCGATTTTATGCTTGTTCTTCTTCTTCAATTTTAAGCACAGAAAGTACGGAAACAGAAAATAATGTCCCCGAAGTAACTCAGTGCGAGTACGGAAACAGACCTGATATTATGTTAATAATATATTCGTAGATATATCATTGAAAATTAATTGCATAAACAATCAAAAAATTTTCTCACCATGTTCGAACATAGTGAGAACTTCAAGCGACTCGAGTCGCAAATTTTAAGTTACAGAGACCCTTTGGCTGTCGCATTCCTAGGAAAATAGAATAGAAACATTCGAGATGAGTCACCGATTTATCTCATTTTATTACAGAAACAATGCAAATGAAAATGACGTCAAAGTGAAAAAAATCTGGTGAGAACTGCGGTGAGAAAAGTTGCAGAAATAAGCTGCTGAAATTTTTTGTCAGGAAAACGGTAAGAGATAATGGAAAATTTTCTTGAAGTTATTTAATTCATTTCAAAAAATTTAAACAAAATGTTCTTTGTTAATGTTTAACATTTTTTAGGTATGAAACTTTAATTTGAATTTTTTTAGATTCTTATACATGGTTACCATCGTTGCACAAAATTACCGTGTCCAATTATCTCCAAATTTTAACCGCATACTTTCCACATGTGTAGTTTCCGTGTGAACTAAAATATTGCAAAAATTTTTATTATTTCTATACTTTTTTGCACAAAATCAAGAAAAAAATTTAATTTTTTACGATTTTTTTTTCAAATCTTCATAATTTTTTCATTTTTTTGCCAAACTTAAAAAGTTTAGTTCACACGATAACCATACTTATATTATTTATGAATTTATGTTATTTGGGCCTATTCGGCGAAATCTGTTATTCTGTTACGCATTTTCTGTTATCAATCGTAACAGATGCCGATCATAAAAGATCTGTTAAAATTGGTATTCAGTGTATCGAACTTTTATGGCAACCTGTTATCAATCTTCGAAAATAAAAATCTATTACAATTCCGTTAACTTCTGTTATGAAACAGCTGATTATTGTAAATAAATTTATTCAAGCAAACAAAATGCAGAGCGAAAAGGTAAGTTAAGGGATGTTTTAGGCAAAGCTAGTTATAAATTAAACAATTTTTTTCTACAGCTGCCGCTGCCTTCATGGTTGGTTCAATGCCATATAAGAAGGTTATGGAACGCAAGGATTTGCTCTCGGCGAACGTGAAAATGCATAAGATGCAGGGACAGGCGGTGGATCTACATGCACTCAAGGATGTTAAGGAGCACAGATTGCTGTAAAAAAAGCATTTTTCGACTAATTTCCCTGATGCTAGAAATGAGACAGTGTGCATAAAATCAGTCTGGGATGCCGACTTACTGCAGGGAAAATTTGATGAGAAAAGCGTGGCGCTGCTGTGATTTCCGCACGTAAGATGTTTTCTGCCATGTCTGCCGCTAAGGCTGCTTGCAATCATATGCACGATTGGTGGCACGGCACTCTTGCTGGTCAGTACGTCTTACTTGTCATTTCGGATGGCAGCTATGGAACGCCCAAGGATTCCAACGCATTCCCTGTTGTAATCTCAAACAAGCAAACAAATTTTTTAATGTTTGCAGATCAACACAATGGGTGTTGGCTTTAGCATTTGTATTTGGTATTTTATACTTAAATTTTATAATTGTTTATTCAGTGTTATGAACACTATAAATGTAAGTTTAATAAAATGTTTTTATAGAACTTAAATATTTAAAAGCAGTAAGAAATGATCTTCGACTGGGCCAAAAAACCAAAGTATATTCAAAGTCTTAAGCAGCCAATAAAATGTTTATTTGTAAAAACATTTTCGTCATAGTTTTAATAGAAAATACTCGCTTTTGTTGTGGTTTTTATTCGATGGTTGAATTTCATACTCGAAGTACATGTAAAATATCAAAGTTCATATGCAAAATTGCAAGTTGAGTGTATATTAATAAAGATATAAAGATAAAAAAATCATATTAATAACGATAAAAGCTTAAATATCGAGTTTCATCATCACAGACTTTGGATGATCCACGATTGGTTCCAATTTGTTCATGATTCTTGTCCAATTGAAATAGCTGCACGAAGCGCACATCAGGAAGCTCGAATGGATTGCTTTGAAGCCGCAACTCTAGCAGAGTTGCTCGATGGTTTCTTCTAAAAAATTAAATTGAACATAAACATATGCATATATTTATACTTAACAATTAGTTTACTTACATTTTTCGCCTTTTTTCAGAATTTCTTATTGAAATTCTCAAATAAATATCCATTTCAGAAATAAACTGACACTTTAATAGAATTTGTTATGATAAAAGACTCAAAAATCTGTCTGTTATTCTGTTATGGTTTTTAACAGATTTCATAACAGATTTTGTCGCGCTGAATACCAATTATAGAATTTGGAATAGATTTTTTGACAGTTCGAAAATCTGTTATGATTTTTAACAGATTTCATAACAGATTTTGTCGTGCCGAATATGAATTTAGAACGCATAGCAGATTTTTTGACAGCTAAAAAATTTGTATGGGAAATCATAACAGAATAACAGAATTTTTTCATAAAAGATTGCGCAGAATAGGCCCAATTTTCTAGGTGCTGCCAAAGAGATCCTCTTGCTGCCAAAGAGAGTTTTATTATTCTTACCAGAAAGAGATCCCTAACTTTCAAGCTATAATTGAATTGTGCAAGTGTGAACATAGCATACAAATAATTCTAAAGATTTATCTATGCATTATATTAAACACAGCTGCGCTATTGTGAACCCACCAGCAACGTAAATGAGCTACATATGTGTTGTATACTTTTAGGAGCTCCGCTTAATTAACGCGTGTGTGTATTTATTTTTTTTATTGATTTCGTTGTTGGTTTAGTTGCTGTCAATTCAAGAAAAGAAAAAAAAAAGTAAGTTAAATTAAAGCAATTCTTACATTATAATAATACGCGTAAAATAACACGAAAACTTTTCAAAATTAAGTTGAAGAATAAGTAGTTAAAACAAAATTAAATATAAAACCATTAGCTAATCGTGGCAATCAGGTGGGACCACGTTTTCCGCTGCGTTAATGAAAGCAAGGCAACAACGCAACGCGCTTCAACTTCTACAATTTGTGCAGCGCACAACGCCTTGCTTGTTGGCTCAGCAAATAGCGCGACGAAGGCATTTTTGGAAAAATATGGAAAGCGAGCTGCTGCATCCACCAGAAATGGTGCGTGGTATGAAGCGATTAGATCGCGAAGCCTTTCGCAAAGTGATAAAAGTGCCAAAAGTGCGCATAGTTGAGAGTCAAGCCAACAAAGTGCTGCCAGTGCTGAAGAAATACTTGCTCAAAATGGAGCATCTAAGACCTGTGGTCACTTTAGAGTCCAAGGGTGAAGATTGCGCAATGCCAGTGAATAAAGAGATTCTACTGCATCCGCTGCCTGTGCGCAGTTGGGAGTCATTGCCCACAGCTGAGCTGGAGCAACTGCAAGTAAAGCCCACAGATTTTTATTACGCCGACTTGGAGCTCAACTACAACAACTGGCGCGCAGATGAAATCTTCAAATGCGTGCTGCCATCAGATCAAGAGGGTCTCACCTCTTATTCGCGCATTGGCCACATTGTGCACTTGAACTTGCGTGATCATTTGCTGCCCTATAAGCAGCTCATTGGCGAAGTGTTGAAGGACAAAGTCGCCGGCTGTCGTTCGGTCGTTAACAAAGCTGCAACTATAGACAATACTTACCGCAATTTCAAGCTGGAATTGATCTGCGGTACGCCCGAGTATCAAGTGCAGACTAAGGAGAATGGCATCATGTTTGAATTTGACTTTTCGAAAGTCTACTGGAACCCGCGTCTTTCGACCGAGCATGAGCGCATCGTGCAACTGCTACAGCCGGGCGATGTGCTCTATGATGTCTTTGCCGGTGTTGGGCCCTTTAGCGTGCCGGCGGCAAAAAAACGCTGCACCGTATTGGCCAATGATTTGAATCCAGAGAGTTACAAGTGGTTGCAACACAATGCAAAGCGCAACAAGTGTCTAATGCACATGCGTCTATTCAACAAGGACGGCGCCGAGTTTATAAGCACGGATGTGCGTTCCGACCTGCTTCAGCGTTGGCAGCAGCAACCCACTACCACACCATCCACTGGCAATATGCACATTACAATGAATCTGCCTGCCTTAGCTGTTGAGTTCTTGCCCGCCTTTCGTGGCCTCTTTATAGAGGTGCCTAGCTTATACTTTCCACCAAATATGCCGCTGGTACATGTTTACTCTTTTGCCAAGGGTGAGAATACGAAGCAATTGGTGCTTGAGCTGGTAGAAAAGCAGCTGGGCATGGCGCTGGGTGATTGTCTGCAGGGTGTGCATTTTGTGCGTAATGTAGCTCCCAACAAAGACATGTATCGCGTTTCCTTTTTGCTGTCAAAGGCAATGTTAATGACAAAAAACACTGCTATAGAGGGGAGTGCAGCAAAGGAGTGTGAGTCACGCAAACGTGCCTTGCTTAAGGAAGCGAAAGAGGAGAATGAGGAGCATAGCTCTAAAGTTGTATGCAGTTGATGCTAAATAATTTTCATGTGCTTTACGAAATGATAAAGAAACAAAAAAAAAAGTTGTTTTATTGATTAAATAATTTGGCGTTTCTGCTAAACTATAAAAGCTGCGTTTTGTTTTTCGAAGCTAAATTTTTTTAACTGCTATAAAAAGTAGTTTATTGGGTCTTAGCCGAGAGGGCTGGAGGAAAGGGGAACAATTTGGGGCGAAAATAAGGTAAACTCTCATTGTAAATTTATTAAGAGAGTGGTCTTAATTTTTTATTTTATTTAATTTAATAATTCAACAAATTTTTTCAATTATTATTCCTATTACGATGCCAAAAATTGTGTCGATTTTTGGAAAACCTCAAAAGATGTGTCGTTCTTCCGAAGAGAAATCCATGTGTTGCCAGAAAGATGGGAAAAAGTTCTTGCTAGCAATGGGCAATACTTCGAGAGACAATGATTTTTATTTTTTTAAGTACAGCATTCATTTTCACGAAAAAATCAATGAGAAATTATTTTGACGACCTCGGTTGTCGAGTAGGTAGCGTGTTCGACTGCTACCCCATTGTTCCCGAGTTCGGCCAGGCCATGGTTCAACGCTTTAACCTTCCCGCATTCTTTCCTCTGTGAGACATCGATTTCCCGGGCGCTGCGATTTAACGATGGATTTGTAAATTATTTTCAATAAAAATAGGAATAGTCGAAGGAAAAATCGGTTTATCGATTTATTTTGAAGTTTTCGATATTTTAAGAAAACTTTTTTTTATAAGATCTAAGAAAAATGGGTATATTGTGCTAAAATGGGTATATTTTTCTTATTATATAACCGATATTGATGGTTAAGGTATTATTTTAAAGGTAATATATCAAGATTTCACATACATTTTAAATGAACCAAATCCATTGAGTATTTCTTATTTTATAGCTATTTGTATGCAAAAGTAAAATATTTGCTTATATAAAACCGTTATTTTCTCAAAAACTACTGTTATTACATGGATTATGGAAAGTAAATTATTGACGCTTGCAAATTTATATTTCATTTGCTATATAATAAAGGGTTTTCCATTAAGGACTTGATTGGGATATTTCAAAAGAATGGAACTCGACTTCGTTCATATGGCCACCGCGGTCACGTTTGCAGCGGTCGATTCGTTGGACCCAATTTTCGATGTATCGGCCACACATTTCGGCCGAAGCGGCCGCTATTTCGCGTTCAATGTTGGTTCTGATCTCTTCCAACGTCGTTGGCTTGTTGGCATAGACCAATGACTTGACGTAGCCCCAAAGAAAATAGTCTAGATGCGTTAAATCGTACGAACGAGGCGGCCAATCGATTGGCCCATTTTTTGAGATAACACGTTCATCAAACTTTCTCTTCAATAAATCGATTGTAACGTGTGCGGTGTGGCTTGTGGCACCGTTCTGTTGAAACCACATGTCGTCCAAGTCCATATCTTCCATTTCGGACCAAAAATAATCGGTAATCATGACGCGATAACGATGGCCATTCACAGTAACGTTACGATCGTTATCGTCGACGAAAAAATATGGTCCAATGACGCCGCCGGCATGCAAACCACATCAAACAGCTATTTTTTGTGGATGAAGTGGTGATTCATGAAGCACATGTGGATTTTCACTCTTAATCTTAATTTTTTCAATTACGACCGAAAATAGCAGTTAACGCTCTTGAAGTTGCGATCACCGACTCCGAATTTCGGTAGTTAATTTTCATAATTTGCAGACGTTGTTCGTTCGTGTACTTTACCATGATGGAAATGTTGAGCTTACTGAATAAATTGACAGTGACAGTTCGATGATTAGTGAAAGGGTGCGTTCACAAATTTAATTCAAAGTTGTCAAGTCCCTATTGGAAAACCCTGTATATATGATTGATTTGATTTTTTATGGCGTTTTTATATCCCTACGTTTAAAAAACGTAAAAGGGGGATATTAATTTTGTCACTCCTTTGTAACGCTCATAAGGAGGCGTGGTAGGTAAAGAAAAGTTTATATATTATTGATCAGCATCACCACCCGAGTCGATTAAGCCATGTCCGTCTGTCCGTCTGTGATTACGATTACAGCCGTAATTTTCAAGCTATCATGACGAAAGTCAATATTTAAGCTTGTATCTAAAAAATAAAGGTCAAGTTCGAAAATGAGCCAAATCCGATGAAAACCACGCCTACCTCCCATACAAAGTGACTTTATCAAAAAGGTTAAATCTATTTAAATTCCACAAAAGATAATAATATATGGACTTGAAATTTTTCATATGAACTTTGATATACAACACGTACTCTATGTATGAAAATCAACCAAATCGAGTGCAACCACACCCACCTCCCATACAAAGTGATTTTATAAGAAAATAAAAGCGAATATTTTCGGTTAAAACTATGTATAACGGAAATGTTTTTACAAATAAACATTTTATTGACTGCTTAAGACTTTGAATATACTTTGTTTCGGCCGTGGGGGTATTTTAACTTTGGCCCAGTCGAAGATCATTTCTTACTAGTTTTATCATAAAATGATTTTCCCTTGTATAGAATGGCTACGTTCAGCAAGCACAACTTTTGAAATGTATCAGGAAAATAAAATTATACCAAAAACTGACAGTTTTCACAACACGTTGAGCTGATCAGAAACTGAAACTTATGCGTTCAGCAGGCAAACACTCAACAGTTGCACAACAGTTGTACCTGCTGAACGTAGCCATTGTTATTAAATCAAGCATATTAATAACCAAGGCTGTTCACTTTTAATGAAATTTATCTAAACCAAATTAAACTAAATACCGAGGCTGTCATTTCGCTCACTTTTTTCGCTTGAATGTGCGAGCGCTTAAAAAAAATGAACTATTAACAGCTTTGTTAATAACAAATTTATTAAATATAGTGAAAATAAAAAACTATAAACTTGTTTACGGCTTGACGTTGTAATTGGTGGTAGAGAAGTTTGTGGATGAGATTGCTTTATAACTTGAATTGACTGAGGTAACACAACACAATACTTGCCTCAGATTCTATTTCGCATGTTTCTACGGCTTTCCACCACGCTTAGAACATTCTACACATTTTCCACTTGATTGTTCCATCCTTCCCACTAATCTATCACCTCATTTCGAAACAAGGCAGACTTGACTGAAAAGGTATTACACCTGAAATCCTTAGTTGAAAGCTTAAAACAAAAAATACATCCCATATAATTTATGTTTGTGGCTTCTGGAAAAGCAGGGAATTGAAAGAGGATTGAGGGAATTAGCAGAGAATTCAGCAGATCATTTTACGGCTCCTGTCTATAAGCTCGTGAGCTAGAGCTATTATTTTTTTGTTTATACAGATTTTGCTTACGAGCTTGAGCTGGTTTTTAATCATCTGAACTCCACGCTCGAGAGCCCGAGAATTGTTTAAATTTGTGGAGCTCTCACACACGAGATCGAGCAGTGATTTTCAATTTTGTAACGCCCGCTCCCGAGCTCGAGCCGCAAAGTGCAAGCTTACGAGCGAGTCTGGAACCATGTAAGGAGCCAAATTTCTTAATGGAATTGTGGAGGAGCGCGTTCCATGAAGAAATTTTAGTTCGGCTCATGGGCGGGCTCGCGAGCGAGAGCAGTTTAGAAAATTGGGTCTTAGTCCAGCTCGCGGGCGAGAGCGCTTTGAAGAACAAAAATGCATTTTTTATGAAGCTTTTTTAACCCTACGCAATCACAACATTTTGAAATTCGCATTGTTTTCCTTTTTGCTATTCTCTTGCTAACTATATAGTTAGATGGTGCAGTGAACGTCACTTCTGTCTTTCAATGCAATGTTGGTCATGGTCCTTTATTCGGGATCTACAATTGGCAAATATCTATGAGCAGAATTTAACATTGGGGGTATTTACGATTCAGTGCTCTTGCCATAGCAGTTGAGAACTTGTGCAGTGGTGCAGATAGGTTTTCGTGAATACACCACACTTTTTTAAAGCTGTCAAAGTTTTTAATGTGCACAAGTGCAAAACTGCACATCTGTTCAAGTCCTAGGCTACAGTAGAAATGCAGATGTGCAGATTCTTAACGTACGTGTATTTTGTTTTTGTAAAGTGCCCAAGCTTACTAGTGCACAGGCAAGTGTACTGAATCGTGAATACCTCTATTAAAAAGTTCTTTTATGAAAATTGATGTTAACCTGTTGAATCCCCCATATCCCCCTTCAAGCAAAAAGCAAAACAAACTGGCCATTTCAGCTCTTGAAAGGACTTTGACCTAGCTTGTTACGATCAAATTGTGTTGTGCGTGTTGTTATTCAATGTTTGAACTCAAATGATCGAGAACGGGACCTACTGGTTTTGTGCCAACTCTGAATGGCTAATGTTCAAATTAACAAAAAGCTTTACATGGCAGAATTAACTGTCTGAGGCTTGCCATTGTTTGCAGAGAGGTGATGGCCAATCAGAAAAATTAACTTCAATTGAAAAAAATGTTCTGTGTCAGCTAGGGGTCGAACCTGGTCTCAAATTGGTATCGAGTGGTCCACGTACTGTTTAACGCCCTCGGTCACGGTCGCTTTTTACTTTTATTTACGAGTACAACAACAAAATGGAAGTGGCATTTCAAAAAGAAGTTTATATTACGAAAGATATTTTTTAGTTTAGGTCACGTGGATGATATTTTCCAATTCAAGTGAGGGATTTTTGAAAATTATAAAAAAATGAATTAAAATATTTCAAAGAAAAATCGCCATCAGATTCGGTTAAATTTTCGTTTCAAAAAACCATAAAGATAAGGACTCATTTTCTGCTGTTTTTTTATCTTATATCTGTGTAATCCACTCAAGAGACAAAATTATTGATTAAAATTGGAACAAAAACTTTTTCTCCAGCGTCTTTTTAATCAAAAACGAAAAAAATTTTCTTCGTTAAAAAAATCAGCAATGAACTTTGAAAAATAAAAAGAGCAAAATTCAAAAAAGAACTTTAATTTTTTTGGCATTTACGCTTTCAAAAGAAATCAACCTCTCTTTTGTTTTTTCCTTCCAGTATGGGTCGCAAGGTAAAAGCCAAGGCTACTGCAACAAGCAAGCCAGCTGCAAATAAGACCAAAAAGGAAAAAAACGTTTTCAAAGTTGCCGATGCCAAATCCAAGAAGAAGCCAAAGGAAGTGCAGGGCAAACTGAAAAAGGTATTTGTACCAAAGATTATTAACTTATATGTATATTTTTACGTTAATTTTTATTCATATTTAAATAAAAACAATAGATCAAGGAGGTTGTAAAAACCAAGCAAGAAAAAGCCGATGCCAATCTTAAGGAACTGCATAAGGATCTTGTTGTAAAAAAACCAAAGGCAACAACATCAACTGCGGCGGCAAGCAATAAAAAGACCAAAAAAGCTGCAGGAAGTGCAAAAGTGGTCGCAGCAAAAATGGAAACCATGACGGTTTAATTTAATATTTGAACTCGATACACTCGAAGCAATGAAGGCAAAAGGCGAAACAACAAATATTTAAAATGCGTCAAAATGCAATATCTTTTAGTTTAAGTTATTTTTTTTCTCTCGTTTCGTTGCAAGAATTTGCAAATTACGTTAATTCCCTTAAAAAAACGTATGGTTTCTTTTAATAACGAAGAAAAACAAAAACTAACGAAAAAAACAAACAAAATAATATGAAATGGTAGCATATAATAACAATTTAGAAAAATAATGAATTTAACCCATCATGAAGTTCTTTTAATAACCATTGTTTTTAAAGAATTATGCAATAAATAACAAGACCAAATTATACCCAATATTCAAAATTTGTAAAAATTACTTAGAAAGATATTATTTGCTGTTGTTGTCAAAATACAGCACCACTGCGTATGAGTAACAATAACAGCCCTATTCTGGCACAGTAACAAATGCCACCACATTAAAAATTGAAACTGAAAGTAACAATTGACACCATGGTACAATTATAACGTAGGCCATGATATAATTATAAGGTAGTCCCATGATACAATTACACGGTAGGCTCATATTGGACAGCAGAGAGCGCTAGTTGTCAAAATCAGCTGGTAATTTTGAGTTTTTCTAATTGTTGCTTTTGTCGTTTGACGTTTGTAGCTCCTACTGCTTTGTTGTAACGAAATTTCACATTTGAGCAGCCATTTCAATATGTGCCTACCTTGTAATTGTATTATGGGTAGGTCCCAAGAATGATACAAACAAGATTACACGTTCTGCAATTGAGAGAGAGAGAGAGCATGACGTTATAGACCGCTATTGTCAGACTTTGGAATAATTTTACTTTGGGGCCTACGCCTAAATATTTTATTTTTTTTTATGTTTATATGTATATGGATCTCCTAAGCCTATAGGTACAATAAAATTTTGTCGGTCTTGAATGGTTTAGGAGATAATTTGTCATATACGAAAATATTAATATTTCTATACAGAAGAGTAGACAATTTTACTTTACTTTTCCGAAAGAATTTATTTTAAATTTCGTCAATTTGCCAATTGAATTGTAAAAAACACCTTTACAATGCTGCAACTTTGACCCCTCTACGGCCTCTATTTACGGAGATATGAGCATTTGAAGTTTGTGTTGATTGTAAAATATGAAACTCGTATCGCACAAGGACAATTTAGGTATCAAATTAAAGGTTGAAAAAAACACCTTTACAATGCTGCAACTTTGACCCCTCTACGGCCTCTATTTACGGAGATATGAGCATTTAAAGTTTGTGTTGATTGTAAAATATGAAACTCGTATCGCACAAGGACAATTTAGGTATCAAATTAAAGGTTGAAAAAACACCTTTACAATGCTGCAACTTTGACCCCTCTACGGCCTCTATTTACGGAGATATGAAGTTTGTGTTGATTGTAAAATATGAAACTCGTATCGCACAAGGACAATTTAGGTATTGTCCCTATACGGCCTCTATTTACGGAGATATGAGCATTTGAAGTTTGTGTTGATTGTAAAATATGAAACTCGTATCGCACAAGGACAATTTAGGTATAAAATTAAAGGATGAAAAAACACCTTTGAGCTATGAGCATTTGAAGTTTGTGTTGATTGTAAAATATGAAACTCGTATCGCACAAGGACAATTTAGGTATCAAATTAAAGGTTGAAAAAACACATTTACAATGCTGCAACTTTGACCCCTCTACGGCCTCTATTTACGGAGATATGAGCATTTGAAGTTTGTGTTGATTGTAAAATATGAAACTCGTATCCCACAAGGACAATTTAGGTATCAAATTAAAGGTTAAAAAAACATGTTTATAATGCTGCAACTTTGACCCCTCTTCGGCCTCTATTTACGGAGATATGAGCATTTGAAGTTTGTGTTGATTGTAAAATATGAAACTCGTAACGCACAAGGACAATTTAGGTATCAAATTAAAGGATGAAAAACACCTTTGAGCTATGAGCATTTGAAGTTTGTGTTGATTGTAAAATATGAAACTCGTATCGCACAAGGACAATTTAGGTATCAAATTAAAGGTTGAAAAAACACCTTTACAATGCTGCAACTTTGACCCCTCTACGGCCTCTATTTACGGAGATATGAAGTTTGTGTTGAATGTAAAATATGAAACTCGTATCGCACAAGGACAATTTAGGTATCAAATTAAAGGTTTACAATGCTGCAACTTTGACCCCTCTACGGCCTCTATTTACGGAGATACGAGCATTTGAAGTTTGACATTTTGAAAAATTTGAAATTCGTTCGCACAAGGACAATTTAGGTATCAAATTAAAGGTTGAAAAAACACCTTTACAATGCTGCAACTTTGACCCCTCTACGGCCTCTATTTACAGAGATATGAGCATTTGAAGTTTGTGTTGATTGTAAAATATGAAACTCGTATCGCACAAGGACAATTTAGGTATCAAATTAAAGGTTGAAAAAACACCTTTACAATGCTGCAACTTTGACCCCTCTACGGCCTCTATTTACGGAGATATGAGCATTTGAAGTTTGTGTTGATTGTAAAATATGAAACTCGTATCGCACAAGGACAATTTAGGTATCAAATTAAAGGATGAAAAAACACCTTTGAGCTATGAGCATTTGAAGTTTGTGTTGATTGTAAAATATGAAACTCGTATCGCACACGGACAATTTAGGTATCAAATTAAAGGTTGAAAAAACACCTTTACAATGCTGCAACTTTGACCCCTCTACGGCCTCTATTTACGGAGATATGAAGTTTGTGTTGAATGTAAAATATGAAACTCGTATCGCACAAGGACAATTTAGGTATCAAATTAAAGGTTTACAATGCTGCAACTTTGACCCCTCTACGGCCTCTATTTACGGAGATATGAGAATTTGAAGTGTTGTGTTGATTGTAAAATATGAAACTCGTATCGCACAAGGACAATTTAGGTATCAAATTAAAGGTTGAAAAAACACCTCTACAATGCTGCAACTTTGACCCCTCTACGGCCTCTATTTACGGAGATACGAGCATTTGAAGTTTGACATTTTGAAAAATTTGAAATTCATTCGCACAAGGACAAACTCGTATCGCACAAGGACAATTAAGGTATCAAATTAAAGGTTTACAATGCTGCAACTTTGACCCCTCTACGGCCTCTATTTACGGAGATATGAGCATTTGAAGTTTGTGTTGATTGTAAAATATGAAACTCGTATCGCACAAGGACAATTTAGGTATCAAATTAAAGGTTGAAAAAACACCTTTACAATGCTGCAACTTTGACCCCTCTACGGCCTCTATTTACGGAGATACGAGCATTTGAAGTTTGACATTTTGAAAAATTTGAAATTCATTCGCACAAGGACAAACTCGTATCGCACAAGGACAATTAAGGTATCAAATTAAAGGTTTACAATGCTGCAACTTTGACCCCTCTACGGCCTCTATTTACGGAGATATGAGCATTTGAAGTTTGTGTTGATTGTAAAATATGAAACTCGTATCGCACAAGGACAATTTAGGTATCAAATTAAAGGTTGAAAAAACACCTCTACAATGCTGCAACTTTGACCCCTCTACGGCCTCTATTTACGGAGATACGAGCATTTGAAGTTTGACATTTTGAAAAATTTGAAATTCATTCGCACAAGGACAAACTCGTATCGCACAAGGACAATTAAGGTATCAAATTAAAGGTTTACAATGCTGCAACTTTGACCCCTCTACGGCCTCTATTTACGGAGATATGAGCATTTGAAGTTTGTGTTGATTGTAAAATATGAAACTCGTATCGCACAAGGACAATTTAGGTATCAAATTAAAGGTTGAAAAAACACCTTTACAATGCTGCAACTTTGACCCCTCTACGGCCTCTATTTACGGAGATATGAGCATTTGAAGTTTGTGTTGATTGTAAAATATGAAACTCGTATCGCACAAGGACAATTTAGGTATCAAATTAAAGGATGAAAAAACACCTTTGAGCTATGAGCATTTGAAGTTTGTGTTGATTGTAAAATATGAAACTCGTATCGCACACGGACAATTTAGGTATCAAATTAAAGGTTGAAAAAACACCTTTACAATGCTGCAACTTTGACCCCTCTACGGCCTCTATTTACGGAGATATGAAGTTTGTGTTGAATGTAAAATATGAAACTCGTATCGCACAAGGACAATTTAGGTATCAAATTAAAGGTTTACAATGCTGCAACTTTGACCCCTCTACGGCCTCTATTTACGGAGATATGAGAATTTGAAGTGTTGTGTTGATTGTAAAATATGAAACTCGTATCGCACAAGGACAATTTAGGTATCAAATTAAAGGTTGAAAAAACACCTCTACAATGCTGCAACTTTGACCCCTCTACGGCCTCTATTTACGGAGATACGAGCATTTGAAGTTTGACATTTTGAAAAATTTGAAATTCATTCGCACAAGGACAAACTCGTATCGCACAAGGACAATTAAGGTATCAAATTAAAGGTTTACAATGCTGCAACTTTGACCCCTCTACGGCCTCTATTTACGGAGATATGAGCATTTGAAGTTTGTGTTGATTGTAAAATATGAAACTCGTATCGCACAAGGACAATTTAGGTATCAAATTAAAGGTTGAAAAAACACCTTTACAATGCTGCAACTTTGACCCCTCTACGGCCTCTTTTTACGGAGATATGAGCATTTGAAGTTTGTGTTGATTGTAAAATATGAAACTCGTATCGCACAAGGACAATTTAGGTATCAAATTAAAGGATGAAAAAACACCTTTGAGCTATGAGCATTTGAAGTTTGTGTTGATTGTAAAATATGAAACTCGTATCGCACACGGACAATTTAGGTATCAAATTAAAGGTTGAAAAAACACCTTTACAATGCTGCAACTTTGACCCCTCTACGGCCTCTATTTACGGAGATATGAAGTTTGTGTTGAATGTAAAATATGAAACTCGTATCGCACAAGGACAATTTAGGTATCAAATTAAAGGTTTACAATGCTGCAACTTTGACCCCTCTACGGCCTCTATTTACGGAGATATGAGAATTTGAAGTGTTGTGTTGATTGTAAAATATGAAACTCGTATCGCACAAGGACAATTTAGGTATCAAATTAAAGGTTGAAAAAACACCTCTACAATGCTGCAACTTTGACCCCTCTACGGCCTCTATTTACGGAGATACGAGCATTTGAAGTTTGACATTTTGAAAAATTTGAAATTCATTCGCACAAGGACAAACTCGTATCGCACAAGGACAATTAAGGTATCAAATTAAAGGTTTACAATGCTGCAACTTTGACCCCTCTACGGCCTCTATTTACGGAGATACGAGCATTTGAAGTTTGACATTTTGAAAAATTTGAAATTCGTTCGCACAAGGACAATTTAGGTATCAAATTAAAGGTTGAAAAAACACCTTTACAATGCTGCAACTTTGACCCCTCTACGGCCTCTATTTACAGAGATATGAGCATTTGAAGTTTGTGTTGATTGTAAAATATGAAACTCGTATCGCACAAGGACAATTTAGGTATCAAATTAAAGGTTGAAAAAACACCTTTACAATGCTGCAACTTTGACCCCTCTACGGCCTCTATTTACGGAGATATGAAGTTTGTGTTGAATGTAAAATATGAAACTCTTATCGCACAAGGACAATTTAGGTATCAAATTAAAGGTTTACAATGCTGCAACTTTGACCCCTCTACGGCCTCTATTTACGGAGATATGAGAATTTGAAGTGTTGTGTTGATTGTAAAATATGAAACTCGTATCGCACAAGGACAATTTAGGTATCAAATTAAAGGTTGAAAAAACACCTCTACAATGCTGCAACTTTGACCCCTCTACGGCCTCTATTTACGGAGATACGAGCATTTGAAGTTTGACATTTTGAAAAATTTGAAATTCATTCGCACAAGGACAAACTCGTATCGCACAAGGACAATTAAGGTATCAAATTAAAGGTTTACAATGCTGCAACTTTGACCCCTCTACGGCCTCTATTTACGGAGATATGAGCATTTGAAGTTTGTGTTGATTGTAAAATATGAAACTCGTATCCCACAAGGACAATTTAGGTATCAAATTAAAGGTTAAAAAAACATGTTTATAATGCTGCAACTTTGACCCCTCTTCGGCCTCTATTTACGGAGATATGAGCATTTGAAGTTTGTGTTGATTGTAAAATATGAAACTCGTAACGCACAAGGACAATTTAGGTATCAAATTAAAGGATGAAAAACACCTTTGAGCTATGAGCATTTGAAGTTTGTGTTGATTGTAAAATATGAAACTCGTATCGCACAAGGACAATTTAGGTATCAAATTAAAGGTTGAAAAAACACCTTTACAATGCTGCAACTTTGACCCCTCTACGGCCTCTATTTACGGAGATATGAAGTTTGTGTTGAATGTAAAATATGAAACTCGTATCGCACAAGGACAATTTAGGTATCAAATTAAAGGTTTACAATGCTGCAACTTTGACCCCTCTACGGCCTCTATTTACGGAGATATGAGAATTTGAAGTGTTGTGTTGATTGTAAAATATGAAACTCGTATCGCACAAGGACAATTTAGGTATCAAATTAAAGGTTGAAAAAACACCTCTACAATGCTGCAACTTTGACCCCTCTACGGCCTCTATTTACGGAGATACGAGCATTTGAAGTTTGACATTTTGAAAAATTTGAAATTCATTCGCACAAGGACAAACTCGTATCGCACAAGGACAATTAAGGTATCAAATTAAAGGTTTACAATGCTGCAACTTTGACCCCTCTACGGCCTCTATTTACGGAGATACGAGCATTTGAAGTTTGACATTTTGAAAAATTTGAAATTCGTTCGCACAAGGACAATTTAGGTATCAAATTAAAGGTTGAAAAAACACCTTTACAATGCTGCAACTTTGACCCCTCTACGGCCTCTATTTACAGAGATATGAGCATTTGAAGTTTGTGTTGATTGTAAAATATGAAACTCGTATCGCACAAGGACAATTTAGGTATCAAATTAAAGGTTGAAAAAACACCTTTACAATGCTGCAACTTTGACCCCTCTACGGCCTCTATTTACGGAGATATGAGCATTTGAAGTTTGTGTTGATTGTAAAATATGAAACTCGTATCGCACAAGGACAATTTAGGTATCAAATTAAAGGATGAAAAAACACCTTTGAGCTATGAGCATTTGAAGTTTGTGTTGATTGTAAAATATGAAACTCGTATCGCACACGGACAATTTAGGTATCAAATTAAAGGTTGAAAAAACACCTTTACAATGCTGCAACTTTGACCCCTCTACGGCCTCTATTTACGGAGATATGAAGTTTGTGTTGAATGTAAAATATGAAACTCGTATCGCACAAGGACAATTTAGGTATCAAATTAAAGGTTTACAATGCTGCAACTTTGACCCCTCTACGGCCTCTATTTACGGAGATATGAGAATTTGAAGTGTTGTGTTGATTGTAAAATATGAAACTCGTATCGCACAAGGACAATTTAGGTATCAAATTAAAGGTTGAAAAAACACCTCTACAATGCTGCAACTTTGACCCCTCTACGGCCTCTATTTACGGAGATACGAGCATTTGAAGTTTGACATTTTGAAAAATTTGAAATTCATTCGCACAAGGACAAACTCGTATCGCACAAGGACAATTAAGGTATCAAATTAAAGGTTTACAATGCTGCAACTTTGACCCCTCTACGGCCTCTATTTACGGAGATATGAGCATTTGAAGTTTGTGTTGATTGTAAAATATGAAACTCGTATCGCACAAGGACAATTTAGGTATCAAATTAAAGGTTGAAAAAACACCTTTACAATGCTGCAACTTTGACCCCTCTACGGCCTCTTTTTACGGAGATATGAGCATTTGAAGTTTGTGTTGATTGTAAAATATGAAACTCGTATCGCACAAGGACAATTTAGGTATCAAATTAAAGGATGAAAAAACACCTTTGAGCTATGAGCATTTGAAGTTTGTGTTGATTGTAAAATATGAAACTCGTATCGCACACGGACAATTTAGGTATCAAATTAAAGGTTGAAAAAACACCTTTACAATGCTGCAACTTTGACCCCTCTACGGCCTCTATTTACGGAGATATGAAGTTTGTGTTGAATGTAAAATATGAAACTCGTATCGCACAAGGACAATTTAGGTATCAAATTAAAGGTTTACAATGCTGCAACTTTGACCCCTCTACGGCCTCTATTTACGGAGATATGAGAATTTGAAGTGTTGTGTTGATTGTAAAATATGAAACTCGTATCGCACAAGGACAATTTAGGTATCAAATTAAAGGTTGAAAAAACACCTCTACAATGCTGCAACTTTGACCCCTCTACGGCCTCTATTTACGGAGATACGAGCATTTGAAGTTTGACATTTTGAAAAATTTGAAATTCGTTCGCACAAGGACAATTTAGGTATCAAATTAAAGGTTGAAAAAACACCTTTACAATGCTGCAACTTTGACCCCTCTACGGCCTCTATTTACAGAGATATGAGCATTTGAAGTTTGTGTTGATTGTAAAATATGAAACTCGTATCGCACAAGGACAATTTAGGTATCAAATTAAAGGTTGAAAAAACACCTTTACAATGCTGCAACTTTGACCCCTCTACGGCCTCTTTTTACGGAGATATGAGCATTTGAAGTTTGTGTTGATTGTAAAATATGAAACTCGTATCGCACAAGGACAATTTAGGTATCAAATTAAAGGTTGAAAAAACACCTTTACAATGCTGCAACTTTGACCCCTCTACGGCCTCTATTTACGGAGATATGAAGTTTGTGTTGAATGTAAAATATGAAACTCGTATCGCACAAGGACAATTTAGGTATCAAATTAAAGGTTTACAATGCTGCAACTTTGACCCCTCTACGGCCTCTATTTACGGAGATATGAGAATTTGAAGTGTTGTGTTGATTGTAAAATATGAAACTCGTATCGCACAAGGACAATTTAGGTATCAAATTAAAGGTTGAAAAAACACCTTTACAATGCTGCAACTTTGACCCCTCTACGGCCTCTATTTACGGAGATATGAAGTTTGTGTTGAATGTAAAATATGAAACTCTTATCGCACAAGGACAATTTAGGTATCAAATTAAAGGTTTACAATGCTGCAACTTTGACCCCTCTACGGCCTCTATTTACGGAGATATGAGCATTTGAAGTTTGTGTTGATTGTAAAATATGAAACTCGTATCGCACAAGGACAATTTAGGTATCAAATTAAAGGTTGAAAAAACACCTTTACAATGCTGCAACTTTGACCCCTCTACGGCCTCTATTTACGGAGATATGAAGTTTGTGTTGAATGTAAAATATGAAACTCGTATCGCACAAGGACAATTTAGGTATCAAATTAAAGGTTTACAATGCTGCAACTTTGACCCCTCTACGGCCTCTATTTACGGAGATATGAGAATTTGAAGTGTTGTGTTGATTGTAAAATATGAAACTCGTATCGCACAAGGACAATTTAGGTATCAAATTAAATGTTGAAAAAACACCTCTACAATGCTGCAACTTTGACCCCTCTACGGCCTCTATTTACGGAGATACGAGCATTTGAAGTTTGACATTTTGAAAAATTTGAAATTCATTCGCACAAGGACAAACTCGTATCGCACAAGGACAATTAAGGTATCAAATTAAAGGTTTACAATGCTGCAACTTTGACCCCTCTACGGCCTCTATTTACGGAGATATGAGCATTTGAAGTTTGTGTTGATTGTAAAATATGAAACTCGTATCGCACAAGGACAATTTAGGTATCAAATTAAAGGTTGAAAAAACACCTTTACAATGCTGCAACTTTGACCCCTCTACGGCCTCTATTTACGGAGATATGAAGTTTGTGTTGAATGTAAAATATGAAACTCGTATCGCACAAGGACAATTTAGGTATCAAATTAAAGGTTTACAATGCTGCAACTTTGACCCCTCTACGGCCTCTATTTACGGAGATATGAGAATTTGAAGTGTTGTGTTGATTGTAAAATATGAAACTCGTATCGCACAAGGACAATTTAGGTATCAAATTAAAGGTTGAAAAAACACCTCTACAATGCTGCAACTTTGACCCCTCTACGGCCTCTATTTACGGAGATACGAGCATTTGAAGTTTGACATTTTGAAAAATTTGAAATTCATTCGCACAAGGACAAACTCGTATCGCACAAGGACAATTAAGGTATCAAATTAAAGGTTTACAATGCTGCAACTTTGACCCCTCTACGGCCTCTATTTACGGAGATATGAGCATTTGAAGTTTGTGTTGATTGTAAAATATGAAACTCGTATCGCACAAGGACAATTTAGGTATCAAATTAAAGGTTGAAAAAACACCTTTACAATGCTGCAACTTTGACCCCTCTACGGCCTCTATTTACGGAGATACGAGCATTTGAAGTTTGACATTTTGAAAAATTTGAAATTCATTCGCACAAGGACAAACTCGTATCGCACAAGGACAATTAAGGTATCAAATTAAAGGTTTACAATGCTGCAACTTTGACCCCTCTACGGCCTCTATTTACGGAGATATGAGCATTTGAAGTTTGTGTTGATTGTAAAATATGAAACTCGTATCGCACAAGGACAATTTAGGTATCAAATTAAAGGTTGAAAAAACACCTCTACAATGCTGCAACTTTGACCCCTCTACGGCCTCTATTTACGGAGATACGAGCATTTGAAGTTTGACATTTTGAAAAATTTGAAATTCATTCGCACAAGGACAAACTCGTATCGCACAAGGACAATTAAGGTATCAAATTAAAGGTTTACAATGCTGCAACTTTGACCCCTCTACGGCCTCTATTTACGGAGATATGAGCATTTGAAGTTTGTGTTGATTGTAAAATATGAAACTCGTATCGCACAAGGACAATTTAGGTATCAAATTAAAGGTTGAAAAAACACCTTTACAATGCTGCAACTTTGACCCCTCTACGGCCTCTATTTACGGAGATATGAGCATTTGAAGTTTGTGTTGATTGTAAAATATGAAACTCGTATCGCACAAGGACAATTTAGGTATCAAATTAAAGGATGAAAAAACACCTTTGAGCTATGAGCATTTGAAGTTTGTGTTGATTGTAAAATATGAAACTCGTATCGCACACGGACAATTTAGGTATCAAATTAAAGGTTGAAAAAACACCTTTACAATGCTGCAACTTTGACCCCTCTACGGCCTCTATTTACGGAGATATGAAGTTTGTGTTGAATGTAAAATATGAAACTCGTATCGCACAAGGACAATTTAGGTATCAAATTAAAGGTTTACAATGCTGCAACTTTGACCCCTCTACGGCCTCTATTTACGGAGATATGAGAATTTGAAGTGTTGTGTTGATTGTAAAATATGAAACTCGTATCGCACAAGGACAATTTAGGTATCAAATTAAAGGTTGAAAAAACACCTCTACAATGCTGCAACTTTGACCCCTCTACGGCCTCTATTTACGGAGATACGAGCATTTGAAGTTTGACATTTTGAAAAATTTGAAATTCATTCGCACAAGGACAAACTCGTATCGCACAAGGACAATTAAGGTATCAAATTAAAGGTTTACAATGCTGCAACTTTGACCCCTCTACGGCCTCTATTTACGGAGATATGAGCATTTGAAGTTTGTGTTGATTGTAAAATATGAAACTCGTATCGCACAAGGACAATTTAGGTATCAAATTAAAGGTTGAAAAAACACCTTTACAATGCTGCAACTTTGACCCCTCTACGGCCTCTTTTTACGGAGATATGAGCATTTGAAGTTTGTGTTGATTGTAAAATATGAAACTCGTATCGCACAAGGACAATTTAGGTATCAAATTAAAGGATGAAAAAACACCTTTGAGCTATGAGCATTTGAAGTTTGTGTTGATTGTAAAATATGAAACTCGTATCGCACACGGACAATTTAGGTATCAAATTAAAGGTTGAAAAAACACCTTTACAATGCTGCAACTTTGACCCCTCTACGGCCTCTATTTACGGAGATATGAAGTTTGTGTTGAATGTAAAATATGAAACTCGTATCGCACAAGGACAATTTAGGTATCAAATTAAAGGTTTACAATGCTGCAACTTTGACCCCTCTACGGCCTCTATTTACGGAGATATGAGAATTTGAAGTGTTGTGTTGATTGTAAAATATGAAACTCGTATCGCACAAGGACAATTTAGGTATCAAATTAAAGGTTGAAAAAACACCTCTACAATGCTGCAACTTTGACCCCTCTACGGCCTCTATTTACGGAGATACGAGCATTTGAAGTTTGACATTTTGAAAAATTTGAAATTCATTCGCACAAGGACAAACTCGTATCGCACAAGGACAATTAAGGTATCAAATTAAAGGTTTACAATGCTGCAACTTTGACCCCTCTACGGCCTCTATTTACGGAGATACGAGCATTTGAAGTTTGACATTTTGAAAAATTTGAAATTCGTTCGCACAAGGACAATTTAGGTATCAAATTAAAGGTTGAAAAAACACCTTTACAATGCTGCAACTTTGACCCCTCTACGGCCTCTATTTACAGAGATATGAGCATTTGAAGTTTGTGTTGATTGTAAAATATGAAACTCGTATCGCACAAGGACAATTTAGGTATCAAATTAAAGGTTGAAAAAACACCTTTACAATGCTGCAACTTTGACCCCTCTACGGCCTCTATTTACGGAGATATGAAGTTTGTGTTGAATGTAAAATATGAAACTCTTATCGCACAAGGACAATTTAGGTATCAAATTAAAGGTTTACAATGCTGCAACTTTGACCCCTCTACGGCCTCTATTTACGGAGATATGAGAATTTGAAGTGTTGTGTTGATTGTAAAATATGAAACTCGTATCGCACAAGGACAATTTAGGTATCAAATTAAAGGTTGAAAAAACACCTCTACAATGCTGCAACTTTGACCCCTCTACGGCCTCTATTTACGGAGATACGAGCATTTGAAGTTTGACATTTTGAAAAATTTGAAATTCATTCGCACAAGGACAAACTCGTATCGCACAAGGACAATTAAGGTATCAAATTAAAGGTTTACAATGCTGCAACTTTGACCCCTCTACGGCCTCTATTTACGGAGATATGAGCATTTGAAGTTTGTGTTGATTGTAAAATATGAAACTCGTATCCCACAAGGACAATTTAGGTATCAAATTAAAGGTTAAAAAAACATGTTTATAATGCTGCAACTTTGACCCCTCTTCGGCCTCTATTTACGGAGATATGAGCATTTGAAGTTTGTGTTGATTGTAAAATATGAAACTCGTAACGCACAAGGACAATTTAGGTATCAAATTAAAGGATGAAAAACACCTTTGAGCTATGAGCATTTGAAGTTTGTGTTGATTGTAAAATATGAAACTCGTATCGCACAAGGACAATTTAGGTATCAAATTAAAGGTTGAAAAAACACCTTTACAATGCTGCAACTTTGACCCCTCTACGGCCTCTATTTACGGAGATATGAAGTTTGTGTTGAATGTAAAATATGAAACTCGTATCGCACAAGGACAATTTAGGTATCAAATTAAAGGTTTACAATGCTGCAACTTTGACCCCTCTACGGCCTCTATTTACGGAGATATGAGAATTTGAAGTGTTGTGTTGATTGTAAAATATGAAACTCGTATCGCACAAGGACAATTTAGGTATCAAATTAAAGGTTGAAAAAACACCTCTACAATGCTGCAACTTTGACCCCTCTACGGCCTCTATTTACGGAGATACGAGCATTTGAAGTTTGACATTTTGAAAAATTTGAAATTCATTCGCACAAGGACAAACTCGTATCGCACAAGGACAATTAAGGTATCAAATTAAAGGTTTACAATGCTGCAACTTTGACCCCTCTACGGCCTCTATTTACGGAGATACGAGCATTTGAAGTTTGACATTTTGAAAAATTTGAAATTCGTTCGCACAAGGACAATTTAGGTATCAAATTAAAGGTTGAAAAAACACCTTTACAATGCTGCAACTTTGACCCCTCTACGGCCTCTATTTACAGAGATATGAGCATTTGAAGTTTGTGTTGATTGTAAAATATGAAACTCGTATCGCACAAGGACAATTTAGGTATCAAATTAAAGGTTGAAAAAACACCTTTACAATGCTGCAACTTTGACCCCTCTACGGCCTCTATTTACGGAGATATGAGCATTTGAAGTTTGTGTTGATTGTAAAATATGAAACTCGTATCGCACAAGGACAATTTAGGTATCAAATTAAAGGATGAAAAAACACCTTTGAGCTATGAGCATTTGAAGTTTGTGTTGATTGTAAAATATGAAACTCGTATCGCACACGGACAATTTAGGTATCAAATTAAAGGTTGAAAAAACACCTTTACAATGCTGCAACTTTGACCCCTCTACGGCCTCTATTTACGGAGATATGAAGTTTGTGTTGAATGTAAAATATGAAACTCGTATCGCACAAGGACAATTTAGGTATCAAATTAAAGGTTTACAATGCTGCAACTTTGACCCCTCTACGGCCTCTATTTACGGAGATATGAGAATTTGAAGTGTTGTGTTGATTGTAAAATATGAAACTCGTATCGCACAAGGACAATTTAGGTATCAAATTAAAGGTTGAAAAAACACCTCTACAATGCTGCAACTTTGACCCCTCTACGGCCTCTATTTACGGAGATACGAGCATTTGAAGTTTGACATTTTGAAAAATTTGAAATTCATTCGCACAAGGACAAACTCGTATCGCACAAGGACAATTAAGGTATCAAATTAAAGGTTTACAATGCTGCAACTTTGACCCCTCTACGGCCTCTATTTACGGAGATATGAGCATTTGAAGTTTGTGTTGATTGTAAAATATGAAACTCGTATCGCACAAGGACAATTTAGGTATCAAATTAAAGGTTGAAAAAACACCTTTACAATGCTGCAACTTTGACCCCTCTACGGCCTCTTTTTACGGAGATATGAGCATTTGAAGTTTGTGTTGATTGTAAAATATGAAACTCGTATCGCACAAGGACAATTTAGGTATCAAATTAAAGGATGAAAAAACACCTTTGAGCTATGAGCATTTGAAGTTTGTGTTGATTGTAAAATATGAAACTCGTATCGCACACGGACAATTTAGGTATCAAATTAAAGGTTGAAAAAACACCTTTACAATGCTGCAACTTTGACCCCTCTACGGCCTCTATTTACGGAGATATGAAGTTTGTGTTGAATGTAAAATATGAAACTCGTATCGCACAAGGACAATTTAGGTATCAAATTAAAGGTTTACAATGCTGCAACTTTGACCCCTCTACGGCCTCTATTTACGGAGATATGAGAATTTGAAGTGTTGTGTTGATTGTAAAATATGAAACTCGTATCGCACAAGGACAATTTAGGTATCAAATTAAAGGTTGAAAAAACACCTCTACAATGCTGCAACTTTGACCCCTCTACGGCCTCTATTTACGGAGATACGAGCATTTGAAGTTTGACATTTTGAAAAATTTGAAATTCGTTCGCACAAGGACAATTTAGGTATCAAATTAAAGGTTGAAAAAACACCTTTACAATGCTGCAACTTTGACCCCTCTACGGCCTCTATTTACAGAGATATGAGCATTTGAAGTTTGTGTTGATTGTAAAATATGAAACTCGTATCGCACAAGGACAATTTAGGTATCAAATTAAAGGTTGAAAAAACACCTTTACAATGCTGCAACTTTGACCCCTCTACGGCCTCTTTTTACGGAGATATGAGCATTTGAAGTTTGTGTTGATTGTAAAATATGAAACTCGTATCGCACAAGGACAATTTAGGTATCAAATTAAAGGTTGAAAAAACACCTTTACAATGCTGCAACTTTGACCCCTCTACGGCCTCTATTTACGGAGATATGAAGTTTGTGTTGAATGTAAAATATGAAACTCGTATCGCACAAGGACAATTTAGGTATCAAATTAAAGGTTTACAATGCTGCAACTTTGACCCCTCTACGGCCTCTATTTACGGAGATATGAGAATTTGAAGTGTTGTGTTGATTGTAAAATATGAAACTCGTATCGCACAAGGACAATTTAGGTATCAAATTAAAGGTTGAAAAAACACCTTTACAATGCTGCAACTTTGACCCCTCTACGGCCTCTATTTACGGAGATATGAAGTTTGTGTTGAATGTAAAATATGAAACTCTTATCGCACAAGGACAATTTAGGTATCAAATTAAAGGTTTACAATGCTGCAACTTTGACCCCTCTACGGCCTCTATTTACGGAGATATGAGCATTTGAAGTTTGTGTTGATTGTAAAATATGAAACTCGTATCGCACAAGGACAATTTAGGTATCAAATTAAAGGTTGAAAAAACACCTTTACAATGCTGCAACTTTGACCCCTCTACGGCCTCTATTTACGGAGATATGAAGTTTGTGTTGAATGTAAAATATGAAACTCGTATCGCACAAGGACAATTTAGGTATCAAATTAAAGGTTTACAATGCTGCAACTTTGACCCCTCTACGGCCTCTATTTACGGAGATATGAGAATTTGAAGTGTTGTGTTGATTGTAAAATATGAAACTCGTATCGCACAAGGACAATTTAGGTATCAAATTAAATGTTGAAAAAACACCTCTACAATGCTGCAACTTTGACCCCTCTACGGCCTCTATTTACGGAGATACGAGCATTTGAAGTTTGACATTTTGAAAAATTTGAAATTCATTCGCACAAGGACAAACTCGTATCGCACAAGGACAATTAAGGTATCAAATTAAAGGTTTACAATGCTGCAACTTTGACCCCTCTACGGCCTCTATTTACGGAGATATGAGCATTTGAAGTTTGTGTTGATTGTAAAATATGAAACTCGTATCGCACAAGGACAATTTAGGTATCAAATTAAAGGTTGAAAAAACACCTTTACAATGCTGCAACTTTGACCCCTCTACGGCCTCTATTTACGGAGATATGAAGTTTGTGTTGAATGTAAAATATGAAACTCTTATCGCACAAGGACAATTTAGGTATCAAATTAAAGGTTTACAATGCTGCAACTTTGACCCCTCTACGGCCTCTATTTACGGAGATATGAGCATTTGAAGTTTGTGTTGATTGTAAAATATGAAACTCGTATCGCACAAGGACAATTTAGGTATCAAATTAAAGGTTGAAAAAACACCTTTACAATGCTGCAACTTTGACCCCTCTACGGCCTCTATTTACAGAGATATGAGCATTTGAAGTTTGTGTTGATTGTAAAATATGAAACTCGTATCGCACAAGGACAATTTAGGTATCAAATTAAAGGTTGAAAAAACACCTTTACAATGCTGCAACTTTGACCCCTCTACGGCCTCTTTTTACGGAGATATGAGCATTTGAAGTTTGTGTTGATTGTAAAATATGAAACTCGTATCGCACAAGGACAATTTAGGTATCAAATTAAAGGTTGAAAAAACACCTTTACAATGCTGCAACTTTGACCCCTCTACGGCCTCTATTTACGGAGATATGAAGTTTGTGTTGAATGTAAAATATGAAACTCGTATCGCACAAGGACAATTTAGGTATCAAATTAAAGGTTTACAATGCTGCAACTTTGACCCCTCTACGGCCTCTATTTACGGAGATATGAGCATTTGAAGTTTGTGTTGATTGTAAAATATGAAACTCGTATCGCACAAGGACAATTTAGGTATCAAATTAAAGGTTGAAAAAACACCTCTACAATGCTGCAACTTTGACCCCTCTACGGCCTCTATTTACGGAGATATGAAGTTTGTGTTGAATGTAAAATATGAAACTCGTATCGCACAAGGACAATTTAGGTATCAAATTAAAGGTTTACAATGCTGCAACTTTGACCCCTCTACGGCCTCTATTTACAGAGATATGAGCATTTGAAGTTTGTGTTGATTGTAAAATATGAAACTCGTATCGCACAAGGACAATTTAGGTATCAAATTAAAGGATGAAAAAACACCTTTGAGCTATGAGCATTTGAAGTTTGTGTTGATTGTAAAATATGAAACTCGTATCGCACAAGGACAATTTAGGTATCAAATTAAAGGTTGAAAAAACACCTTTACAATGCTGCAACTTTGACCCCTCTACGGCCTCTATTTACGGAGATATGAAGTTTGTGTTGAATGTAAAATATGAAACTCGTATCGCACAAGGACAATTTAGGTATCAAATTAAAGGTTTACAATGCTGCAACTTTGACCCCTCTACGGCCTCTATTTACGGAGATATGAGAATTTGAAGTGTTGTGTTGATTGTAAAATATGAAACTCGTATCGCACAAGGACAATTTAGGTATCAAATTAAAGGTTGAAAAAACACCTTTACAATGCTGCAACTTTGACCCCTCTACGGCCTCTATTTACGGAGATATGAAGTTTGTGTTGAATGTAAAATATGAAACTCTTATCGCACAAGGACAATTTAGGTATCAAATTAAAGGTTTACAATGCTGCAACTTTGACCCCTCTACGGCCTCTATTTACGGAGATATGAGCATTTGAAGTTTGTGTTGATTGTAAAATATGAAACTCGTATCGCACAAGGACAATTTAGGTATCAAATTAAAGGTTGAAAAAACACCTTTACAATGCTGCAACTTTGACCCCTCTACGGCCTCTATTTACGGAGATATGAAGTTTGTGTTGAATGTAAAATATGAAACTCGTATCGCACAAGGACAATTTAGGTATCAAATTAAAGGTTTACAATGCTGCAACTTTGACCCCTCTACGGCCTCTATTTACGGAGATATGAGAATTTGAAGTGTTGTGTTGATTGTAAAATATGAAACTCGTATCGCACAAGGACAATTTAGGTATCAAATTAAATGTTGAAAAAACACCTCTACAATGCTGCAACTTTGACCCCTCTACGGCCTCTATTTACGGAGATACGAGCATTTGAAGTTTGTGTTGATTGTAAAATATGAAACTCGTATCGCACAAGGACAATTTAGGTATCAAATTAAAGGTTGAAAAAACACCTTTACAATGCTGCAACTTTGACCCCTCTACGGCCTCTATTTACGGAGATATGAAGTTTGTGTTGAATGTAAAATATGAAACTCTTATCGCACAAGGACAATTTAGGTATCAAATTAAAGGTTTACAATGCTGCAACTTTGACCCCTCTACGGCCTCTATTTACGGAGATATGAGCATTTGAAGTTTGTGTTGATTGTAAAATATGAAACTCGTATCGCACAAGGACAATTTAGGTATCAAATTAAAGGTTGAAAAAACACCTTTACAATGCTGCAACTTTGACCCCTCTACGGCCTCTATTTACAGAGATATGAGCATTTGAAGTTTGTGTTGATTGTAAAATATGAAACTCGTATCGCACAAGGACAATTTAGGTATCAAATTAAAGGTTGAAAAAACACCTTTACAATGCTGCAACTTTGACCCCTCTACGGCCTCTTTTTACGGAGATATGAGCATTTGAAGTTTGTGTTGATTGCAAAATATGAAACTCGTATCGCACATGGACAATTTAGGTATCAAATTAAAGGATGAAAAAACACCTGTGAGCTATGAGCATTTGAAGTTTGTGTTGATTGTAAAATATGAAACTCGTATCGCACACGGACAATTTAGGTATCAAATTAAAGGTTGAAAAAACACCTTTACAATGCTGCAACTTTGACCCCTCTACGGCCTCTTTTTACGGAGATATGAGCATTTGAAGTTTGTGTTGATTGTAAAATATGAAACTCGTATCGCACAAGGACAATTTAGGTATCAAATTAAAGGTTGAAAAAACACCTTTACAATGCTGCAACTTTGACCCCTCTACGGCCTCTATTTACGGAGATATGAAGTTTGTGTTGAATGTAAAATATGAAACTCGTATCGCACAAGGACAATTTAGGTATCAAATTAAAGGTTTACAATGCTTCAACTTTGACCCCTCTACGGCCTCTATTTACGGAGATATGAGAATTTGAAGTGTTGTGTTGATTGTAAAATATGAAACTCGTATCGCACAAGGACAATTTAGGTATCAAATTAAAGGTTGAAAAAACACCTCTACAATGCTGCAACTTTGACCCCTCTACGGCCTCTATTTACGGAGATACGAGCATTTGAAGTTTGACATTTTGAAAAATTTGAAATTCATTCGCACAAGGACAAACTCGTATCGCACAAGGACAATTAAGGTATCAAATTAAAGGTTTACAATGCTGCAACTTTGACCCCTCTACGGCCTCTATTTACGGAGATATGAGCATTTGAAGTTTGTGTTGATTGTAAAATATGAAACTCGTATCGCACAAGGACAATTTAGGTATCAAATTAAAGGTTGAAAAAACACCTTTACAATGCTGCAACTTTGACCCCTCTACGGCCTCTATTTACGGAGATATGAAGTTTGTGTTGAATGTAAAATATGAAACTCTTATCGCACAAGGACAATTTAGGTATCAAATTAAAGGTTTACAATGCTGCAACTTTGACCCCTCTACGGCCTCTATTTACGGAGATATGAGCATTTGAAGTTTGTGTTGATTGTAAAATATGAAACTCGTATCGCACAAGGACAATTTAGGTATCAAATTAAAGGTTGAAAAAACACCTTTACAATGCTGCAACTTTGACCCCTCTACGGCCTCTATTTACGGAGATATGAAGTTTGTGTTGAATGTAAAATATGAAACTCGTATCGCACAAGGACAATTTAGGTATCAAATTAAAGGTTTACAATGCTGCAACTTTGACCCCTCTACGGCCTCTATTTACGGAGATATGAGCATTTGAAGTGTTGTGTTGATTGTAAAATATGAAACTTGTATCGCACAAGGACAATTTAGGTATCAAATTAAAGGTTGAAAAAACACCTTTACAATGCTGCAACTTTGACCCCTCTACGGCCTCTATTTACGGAGATACTAGCATTTGAAGTTTGACATTTTGAAAAATTTGAAATTCATTCGCACAAGGACAAACTCGTATCGCACAAGGACAATTTAGGTATCAAATTAAAGGTTTACAATGCTGCAACTTTGACCCCTCTACGGCCTCTATTTACGGAGATATGAGCATTTGAAGTGTTGTTTTGATTGTAAAATATGAAACTCGTATCGCACAAGGACAATTTAGGTATCAAATTAAAGGTTGAAAAAACACCTTTACAATGCTGCAACTTGAAAACTTGAAAAATTTGAAATTCGTTCGCACAAGGACAATTTAGGTATCAAATTAAAGGTTGAAAAAACACCTCTACAATGCTGCAACTTTGACCCCTCTACGGCCTCTATTGACGGAGATACGAGCATTTGAAGTTTGACATTTTGAAAAATTTGAAATTCGTTCGCACAAGGACAATTTAGGTATCAAATTAAAGGTTGAAAAAACACCTCTACAATGCTGCAACTTTGACCCCTCTACGGCCACTATTTACGGAGATACGAGCATTTGAAGTTTGACATTTTGAAAAATTTGAAATTCGTTCGCACAAGGACAATTTAGGTATCAAATTAAAGGTTGAAAAATACACCTTTACAATGCTGCAAACTTCAAATGCTCGTATCTGCAGCATTGTAAAGGTGTTTTTTCAACCTTTAATTTGATACCTAAATTGTCCTTGTGCGAACGAATTTCAAATTTTTCAAAATGTCAAACTTCAAATGCTCGTATCTCCGTAAATAGAGGCCGTAGAGGGGTCAAAGTTGCAGCATTGTAGAGGTGTTTTTTCAACCTTTAATTTGATACCTAAATTGTCCTTGTGCGAACGAATTTAAAATTTTTCAAAATGTCAAACTTCAAATGGTCGTATCTCCGTAAATAGAGGCCGTAGAGGGGTCAAAGTTGCAGCATTGTAAAGGTGTTTTTTCAACCTTTAATTTGATACCTAGTTTGTCCTTGTGCGAACGAATTTCAAATTTTTCAAAATGTCAAACTTCAAATGCTCGTATCTCCGTAAATAGAGGCCGTAGAGGGGTCAAAGTTGCAGCATTGTAGAGGTGTTTTTTCAACCTTTAATTTGCTACCTAAATTGTCCTTGTGCGAACGAATTTCAAATTTTTCAATATGTCAAACTTCAAATGTTCGTATCTCCGTAAATAGAGGCCGTAGAGGGGTCAAAGTTGCAGCATTGTAGAGGTGTTTTTTCAACCTTTAATTTGATACCTAAATTGTCCTTGTGCGAACGAATTTCAAATTTTTCAAAATGTCAAACTTCAAATGCTCGTATCTCCGTAAATAGAGGCCGTAGAGGGGTCAAAGTTGCAGCAGTGTAGAGGTGTTTTTTCAACCTTTAATTTGATACCTAAATTGTCCTTGTGCGAACGAATTTAAAATTTTTCAAAATGTCAAACTTCAAATGCTCGTATCTCCGTAAATAGAGGCCGTAGAGGGGTCAAAGTTGCAGCATTGTAAAGGTGTTTTTTCAACCTTTAATTTGATACCTAAATTGTCCTTGTGGGAACGAATTTCAAATTTTTCAAAATGTCAAACTTCAAATGCTCGTATCTCCGTAAATAGAGGCCGTAGAGGGGTCAAAGTTGCAGCATTGTAGAGGTGTTTTTTCAACCTTTAATTTGATACCTACATTGTCCTTGTGCGAACGAATTTAAAATTTTTCAAAATGTCAAACTTCAAATGCTCGTATCTCCGTAAATAGAGGCCGTAGAGGGGTCAAAGTTGCAGCATTGTAAAGGTGTTTTTTCAACCTTTAATTTGATACCTAAATTGTCCTTGTGGGAACGAATTTCAAATTTTTCAAAATGTCAAACTTCAAATGCTCGTATCTCCGTAAATAGAGGCCGTAGAGGGGTCAAAGTTGCAGCATTGTAGAGGTGTTTTTTCAACCTTTAATTTGATACCTACATTGTCCTTGTGCGAACGAATTTAAAATTTTTCAAAATGTCAAACTTCAAATGCTCGTATCTCCGTAAATAGAGGCCGTAGAGGGGTCAAAGTTGCAGCATTGTAAAGGTGTTTTTTCAACCTTTAATTTGATACCTAAATTGTCCTTGTGGGAACGAATTTCAAATTTTTCAAAATGTCAAACTTCAAATGCTCGTATCTCCGTAAATAGAGGCCGTAGAGGGGTCAAAGTTGCAGCAGTGTAGAGGTGTTTTTTCAACCTTTAATTTGATACCTAAATTGTCCTTGTGCGAACGAATTTAAAATTTTTCAAAATGTCAAACTTCAAATGCTCGTATCTCCGTAAATAGAGGCCGTAGAGGGGTCAAAGTTGCAGCATTGTAGAGGTGTTTTTTCAACCTTTAATTTGATACCTACATTGTCCTTGTGCGAACGAATTTAAAATTTTTCAAAATGTCAAACTTCAAATGCTCGTATCTCCGTAAATAGAGGCCGTAGAGGGGTCAAAGTTGCAGCAGTGAAGAGGTGTTTTTTCAACCTTTAATTTGATACCTAAATTGTCCTTGTGCGAACGAATTTCAAATTTTTCAAAATGTCAAACTTCAAATGCTCGTATCTCCGTAAATAGAGGCCGTAGAGGGGTCAAAGTTGCAGCATTGTAGAGGTGTTTTTTCAACCTTTAATTTGATACCTAAATTGTCCTTGTGCGAACGAATTTAAAATTTTTCAAAATGTCAAACTTCAAATGCTCGTATCTCCGTAAATAGAGGCCGTAGAGGGGTCAAAGTTGCAGCATTGTAGAGGTGTTTTTTCAACCTTTAATTTGATACCTAAATTGTCCTTGTGCGAACGAATTTAAAATTTTTCAAAATGTCAAACTTCAAATGCTCGTATCTCCGTAAATAGAGGCCGTAGAGGGGTCAAAGTTGCAGCATTGTAAAGGTGTTTTTTCAACCTTTAATTTGATACCTAAATTGTCCTTGTGCGAACGAATTTAAAATTTTTCAAAATGTCAAACTTCAAATGCTCGTATCTCCGTAAATAGAGCCGTAGAGGGGTCAAAGTTGCAGCATTGTAGAGGTGTTTTTTCAACCTTTAATTTGATACCTAAATTGTCCTTGTGCGAACGAATTTCAAATTTTTCAAAATGTCAAACTTCAAATGCTCGTATCTCCGTAAATAGAGGCCGTAGAGGGGTCAAAGTTGCAGCATTGTAGAGGTGATTTTTCAACCTTTAATTTGATACCTAAATTGTCCTTGTGCGAACGAATTTCAAATTTTTCAAAATGTCAAACTTCAAATGCTCGTATCTCCGTAAATAGAGGCCGTGGAGGGGTCAAAGTTGCAGCATTGTAAAGGTGTTTTTTCAACCTTTAATTTGATACCTAAATTGTCCTTGTGTGAACGAATTTAAAATTTTTCAAAATGTCAAACTTCAAATGCTCGTATCTCCGTAAATAGAGGCCGTAGAGGGGTCAAAGTTGCAGCATTGTAGAGGTGTTTTTTCAACCTTTAATTTGATACCTACATTGTCCTTGTGCGAACGAATTTAAAATTTTTCAAAATGTCAAACTTCAAATGCTCGTATCTCCGTAAATAGAGGCCGTGGAGGGGTCAAAGTTGCAGCAGTGAAGAGGTGTTTTTTCAACCTTTAATTTGATACCTAAATTGTCCTTGTGTGAACGAATTTAAAATTTTTCAAAATGTCAAACTTCAAATGCTCGTATCTCCGTAAATAGAGGCCGTAGAGGGGTCAAAGTTGCAGCATTGTAGAGGTGTTTTTTCAACCTTTAATTTGATACCTAAATTGTCCTTGTGCGAACGAATTTAAAATTTTTCAAAATGTCAAACTTCAAATGCTCGTATCTCCGTAAATAGAGGCCGTAGAGGGGTCAAAGTTGCAGCATTGTAGAGGTGTTTTTTCAACCTTTAATTTGATACCTAAATTGTCCTTGTGCGAACGAATTTAAAATTTTTCAAAATGTCAAACTTCAAATGCTCGTATCTCCGTAAATAGAGGCCGTAGAGGGGTCAAAGTTGCAGCATTGTAGAGGTGTTTTTTCAACCTTTAATTTGATACCTAAATTGTCCTTGTGCGAACGAATTTAAAATTTTTCAAAATGTCAAACTTCAAATGCTCGTATCTCCGTAAATAGAGGCCGTAGAGGGGTCAAAGTTGCAGCATTGTAGAGGTGTTTTTTCAACCTTTAATTTGATACCTAAATTGTCCTTGTGCGAACGAATTTAAAATTTTTCAAAATGTCAAACTTCAAATGCTCGTATCTCCGTAAATAGAGGCCGTAGAGGGGTCAAAGTTGCAGCATTGTAAAGGTGTTTTTTCAACCTTTAATTTGATACCTAAATTGTCCTTGTGCGAACGAATTTAAAATTTTTCAAAATGTCAAACTTCAAATGCTCGTATCTCCGTAAATAGAGCCGTAGAGGGGTCAAAGTTGCAGCATTGTAGAGGTGTTTTTTCAACCTTTAATTTGATACCTAAATTGTCCTTGTGCGAACGAATTTCAAATTTTTCAAAATGTCAAACTTCAAATGCTCGTATCTCCGTAAATAGAGGCCGTAGAGGGGTCAAAGTTGCAGCATTGTAGAGGTGATTTTTCAACCTTTAATTTGATACCTAAATTGTCCTTGTGCGAACGAATTTCAAATTTTTCAAAATGTCAAACTTCAAATGCTCGTATCTCCGTAAATAGAGGCCGTAGAGGGGTCAAAGTTGCAGCATTGTAGAGGTGTTTTTTCAACCTTTAATTTGATACCTAAATTGTCCTTGTGCGAACGAATTTCAAATTTTTCAAAATGTCAAACTTCAAATGCTCGTATCTCCGTAAATAGAGGCCGTAGAGGGGTCAAAGTTGCAGCATTGTAAAGGTGTTTTTTTCAACCTTTAATTTGATACCTAAATTGTCCTTGTGCGATACGAGTTTCATATTTTACAATCAACACAAACTTCAAATGCTCATATCTCCGTAAATAGAGGCCGTAGAGGGGTCAAAGTTGCAGCATTGTAAAGGTGTTTTTTCAACCTTTAATTTGATACCTAAATTGTCCTTGTGTGAACGAATTTAAAATTTTTCAAAATGTCAAACTTCAAATGCTCGTATCTCCGTAAATAGAGGCCGTAGAGGGGTCAAAGTTGCAGCATTGTAGAGGTGTTTTTTCAACCTTTAATTTGATACCTAAATTGTCCTTGTGCGAACGAATTTCAAATTTTTCAAAATGTCAAACTTCAAATGCTCGTATCTCCGTAAATAGAGGCCGTAGAGGGGTCAAAGTTGCAGCATTGTAAAGGTGTTTTTTCAACCTTTAATTTGATACCTAAATTGTCCTTGTGCGAACGAATTTAAAATTTTTCAAAATGTCAAACTTCAAATGCTCGTATCTCCGTAAATAGAGCCGTAGAGGGGTCAAAGTTGCAGCATTGTAGAGGTGTTTTTTCAACCTTTAATTTGATACCTAAATTGTCCTTGTGCGAACGAATTTCAAATTTTTCAAAATGTCAAACTTCAAATGCTCGTATCTCCGTAAATAGAGGCCGTAGAGGGGTCAAAGTTGCAGCATTGTAGAGGTGTTTTTTCAACCTTTAATTTGATACCTAAATTGTCCTTGTGCGAACGAATTTCAAATTTTTCAAAATGTCAAACTTCAAATGCTCGTATTTCCGTAAATAGAGGCCGTAGAGGGGTCAAAGTTGCAGCATTGTAGAGGTGTTTTTTCAACCTTTAATTTGATACCTAAATTGTCCTTGTGCGAACGAATTTCAAATTTTTCAAAATGTCAAACTTCAAATGCTCGTATCTCCGTAAATAGAGGCCGTAGAGAGGTCAAAGTTGCAGCAGTGAAGAGGTGTTTTTTCAACCTTTAATTTGATACCTAAATTGTCCTTGTGCGAACGAATTTAAAATTTTTCAAAATGTCAAACTTCAAATGCTCGTATCTCCGTAAATAGAGGCCGTAGAGGGGTCAAAGTTGCAGCATTGTAGAGGTGTTTTTTCAACCTTTAATTTGATACCTAAATTGTCCTTGTGCGAACGAATTTAAAATTTTTCAAAATGTCAAACTTCAAATGCTCGTATCTCCGTAAATAGAGGCCGTAGAGGGGTCAAAGTTGCAGCATTGTAGAGGTGTTTTTTCAACCTTTAATTTGATACCTAAATTGTCCTTGTGCGAACGAATTTAAAATTTTTCAAAATGTCAAACTTCAAATGCTCGTATCTCCGTAAATAGAGGCCGTAGAGGGGTCAAAGTTGCAGCATTGTAAAGGTGTTTTTTCAACCTTTAATTTGATACCTAAATTGTCCTTGTGCGAACGAATTTAAAATTTTTCAAAATGTCAAACTTCAAATGCTCGTATCTCCGTAAATAGAGCCGTAGAGGGGTCAAAGTTGCAGCATTGTAGAGGTGTTTTTTCAACCTTTAATTTGATACCTAAATTGTCCTTGTGCGAACGAATTTCAAATTTTTCAAAATGTCAAACTTCAAATGCTCGTATCTCCGTAAATAGAGGCCGTAGAGGGGTCAAAGTTGCAGCATTGTAGAGGTGATTTTTCAACCTTTAATTTGATACCTAAATTGTCCTTGTGCGAACGAATTTCAAATTTTTCAAAATGTCAAACTTCAAATGCTCGTATCTCCGTAAATAGAGGCCGTGGAGGGGTCAAAGTTGCAGCATTGTAAAGGTGTTTTTTCAACCTTTAATTTGATACCTAAATTGTCCTTGTGTGAACGAATTTAAAATTTTTCAAAATGTCAAACTTCAAATGCTCGTATCTCCGTAAATAGAGGCCGTAGAGGGGTCAAAGTTGCAGCATTGTAGAGGTGTTTTTTCAACCTTTAATTTGATACCTAAATTGTCCTTGTGCGAACGAATTTCAAATTTTTCAAAATGTCAAACTTCAAATGCTCGTATCTCCGTAAATAGAGGCCGTAGAGGGGTCAAAGTTGCAGCATTGTAAAGGTGTTTTTTCAACCTTTAATTTGATACCTAAATTGTCCTTGTGCGAACGAATTTAAAATTTTTCAAAATGTCAAACTTCAAATGCTCGTATCTCCGTAAATAGAGCCGTAGAGGGGTCAAAGTTGCAGCATTGTAGAGGTGTTTTTTCAACCTTTAATTTGATACCTAAATTGTCCTTGTGCGAACGAATTTCAAATTTTTCAAAATGTCAAACTTCAAATGCTCGTATCTCCGTAAATAGAGGCCGTAGAGGGGTCAAAGTTGCAGCATTGTAGAGGTGTTTTTTCAACCTTTAATTTGATACCTAAATTGTCCTTGTGCGAACGAATTTAAAATTTTTCAAAATGTCAAACTTCAAATGCTCGTATCTCCGTAAATAGAGGCCGTAGAGGGGTCAAAGTTGCAGCATTGTAGAGGTGTTTTTTCAACCTTTAATTTGATACCTAAATTGTCCTTGTGCGAACGAATTTCAAATTTTTCAAAATGTCAAACTTCAAATGCTCGTATCTCCGTAAATAGAAGCCGTAGAGGGGTCAAAGTTGCAGCATTGTAGAGGTGTTTTTTCAACCTTTAATTTGATACCTAAATTGTCCTTGTGCGAACGAATTTCAAATTTTTCAAAATGTCAAACTTCAAATGCTCGTATCTCCGTAAATAGAGGCCGTAGAGGGGTCAAAGTTGCAGCATTGTAAAGGTGTTTTTTCAACCTTTAATTTGATACCTAAATTGTCCTTGTGCGAACGAATTTAAAATTTTTCAAAATGTCAAACTTCAAATGCTCGTATCTCCGTAAATAGAGCCGTAGAGGGGTCAAAGTTGCAGCATTGTAGAGGTGTTTTTTCAACCTTTAATTTGATACCTAAATTGTCCTTGTGCGAACGAATTTCAAATTTTTCAAAATGTCAAACTTCAAATGCTCGTATCTCCGTAAATAGAGGCCGTAGAGGGGTCAAAGTTGCAGCATTGTAGAGGTGTTTTTTCAACCTTTAATTTGATACCTAAATTGTCCTTGTGCGAACGAATTTCAAATTTTTCAAAATGTCAAACTTCAAATGCTCGTATCTCCGTAAATAGAGGCCGTAGAGGGGTCAAAGTTGCAGCATTGTAAAGGTGTTTTTTTCAACCTTTAATTTGATACCTAAATTGTCCTTGTGCGAACGAATTTAAAATTTTTCAAAATGTCAAACTTCAAATGCTCGTATCTCCGTAAATAGAGCCGTAGAGGGGTCAAAGTTGCAGCATTGTAGAGGTGTTTTTTCAACCTTTAATTTGATACCTAAATTGTCCTTGTGCGAACGAATTTCAAATTTTTCAAAATGTCAAACTTCAAATGCTCGTATCTCCGTAAATAGAGGCCGTAGAGGGGTCAAAGTTGCAGCATTGTAGAGGTGATTTTTCAACCTTTAATTTGATACCTAAATTGTCCTTGTGCGAACGAATTTCAAATTTTTCAAAATGTCAAACTTCAAATGCTCGTATCTCCGTAAATAGAGGCCGTAGAGGGGTCAAAGTTGCAGCATTGTAAAGGTGTTTTTTCAACCTTTAATTTGATACCTAAATTGTCCTTGTGCGAACGAATTTAAAATTTTTCAAAATGTCAAACTTCAAATGCTCGTATCTCCGTAAATAGAGGCCGTAGAGGGGTCAAAGTTGCAGCATTGTAGAGGTGTTTTTTCAACCTTTAATTTGATACCTAAATTGTCCTTGTGCGAACGAATTTCAAATTTTTCAAAATGTCAAACTTCAAATGCTCGTATCTCCGTAAATAGAGGCCGTAGAGGGGTCAAAGTTGCAGCATTGTAAAGGTGTTTTTTCAACCTTTAATTTGATACCTAAATTGTCCTTGTGCGAACGAATTTAAAATTTTTCAAAATGTCAAACTTCAAATGCTCGTATCTCCGTAAATAGAGCCGTAGAGGGGTCAAAGTTGCAGCATTGTAGAGGTGTTTTTTCAACCTTTAATTTGATACCTAAATTGTCCTTGTGCGAACGAATTTCAAATTTTTCAAAATGTCAAACTTCAAATGCTCGTATCTCCGTAAATAGAGGCCGTAGAGGGGTCAAAGTTGCAGCATTGTAGAGGTGATTTTTCAACCTTTAATTTGATACCTAAATTGTCCTTGTGCGAACGAATTTAAAATTTTTCAAAATGTCAAACTTCAAATGCTCGTATCTCCGTAAATAGAGGCCGTAGAGGGGTCAAAGTTGCAGCATTGTAAAGGTGTTTTTTCAACCTTTAATTTGATACCTAAATTGTCCTTGTGCGAACGAATTTCAAATTTTTCAAAATGTCAAACTTCAAATGCTCGTATCTCCGTAAATAGAGGCCGTAGAGGGGTCAAAGTTGCAGCATTGTAGAGGTGATTTTTCAACCTTTAATTTGATACCTAAATTGTCCTTGTGCGAACGAATTTAAAATTTTTCAAAATGTCAAACTTCAAATGCTCGTATCTCCGTAAATAGAGCCGTAGAGGGGTCAAAGTTGCAGCATTGTAGAGGTGTTTTTTCAACCTTTAATTTGATACCTAAATTGTCCTTGTGCGAACGAATTTCAAATTTTTCAAAATGTCAAACTTCAAATGCTCGTATCTCCGTAAATAGAGGCCGTAGAGGGGTCAAAGTTGCAGCATTGTAGAGGTGATTTTTCAACCTTTAATTTGATACCTAAATTGTCCTTGTGCGAACGAATTTCAAATTTTTCAAAATGTCAAACTTCAAATGCTCGTATCTCCGTAAATAGAGGCCGTAGAGGGGTCAAAGTTGCAGCATTGTAAAGGTGTTTTTTCAACCTTTAATTTGATACCTAAATTGTCCTTGTGCGAACGAATTTCAAATTTTTCAAAATGTCAAACTTCAAATGCTCGTATCTCCGTAAATAGAGGCCGTAGAGGGGTCAAAGTTGCAGCATTGTAAAGGTGTTTTTTCAACCTTTAATTTGATACCTAAATTGTCCTTGTGCGAACGAATTTCAAATTTTTCAAAATGTCAAACTTCAAATGCTCGTATCTCCGTAAATAGAGCCGTAGAGGGGTCAAAGTTGCAGCATTGTAGAGGTGTTTTTTCAACCTTTAATTTGATACCTAAATTGTCCTTGTGCGAACGAATTTCAAATTTTTCAAAATGTCAAACTTCAAATGCTCGTATCTCCGTAAATAGAGGCCGTAGAGGGGTCAAAGTTGCAGCATTGTAGAGGTGTTTTTTCAACCTTTAATTTGATACCTACATTGTCCTTGTGCGAACGAATTTCAAATTTTTCAAAATGTCAAACTTCAAATGCTCGTATCTCCGTAAATAGAGGCCGTAGAGGGGTCAAAGTTGCAGCAGTGTAGAGGTGTTTTTTCAACCTTTAATTTGATAGTTAAATTGTCCTTGTGCAAACGAATTTCAAATTTTTCAAAATGTCAAACTTCAAATGCTCGTATCTCCGTAAATAGAGGCCGTAGAGGGGTCAAAGTTGCAGCATTGTAAAGGTGTTTTTTCAACCTTTAATTTGATACCTAAATTGTCCTTGTGCGAACGAATTTAAAATTTTTCAAAATGTCAAACTTCAAATGCTCGTATCTCCGTAAATAGAGCCGTAGAGGGGTCAAAGTTGCAGCAGTGTAGAGGTGTTTTTTCAACCTTTAATTTGATAGTTAAATTGTCCTTGTGCAAACGAATTTCAAATTTTTCAAAATGTCAAACTTCAAATGCTCGTATCTCCGTAAATAGAGGCCGTAGAGGGGTCAAAGTTGCAGCATTGTAGAGGTGTTTTTTCAACCTTTAATTTGATACCTACATTGTCCTTGTGCGAACGAATTTCAAATTTTTCAAAATGTCAAACTTCAAATGCTCGTATCTCCGTAAATAGAGGCCGTAGAGGGGTCAAAGTTGCAGCAGTGTAGAGGTGTTTTTTCAACCTTTAATTTGATAGTTAAATTGTCCTTGTGCAAACGAATTTCAAATTTTTCAAAATGTCAAACTTCAAATGCTCGTATCTCCGTAAATAGAGGCCGTAGAGGGGTCAAAGTTGCAGCATTGTAAAGGTGTTTTTTCAACCTTTAATTTGATACCTAAATTGTCCTTGTGCGAACGAATTTAAAATTTTTCAAAATGTCAAACTTCAAATGCTCGTATCTCCGTAAATAGAGCCGTAGAGGGGTCAAAGTTGCAGCATTGTAGAGGTGTTTTTTCAACCTTTAATTTGATACCTAAATTGTCCTTGTGCGAACGAATTTCAAATTTTTCAAAATGTCAAACTTCAAATGCTCGTATATCCGTAAATAGAGGCCGTAGAGGGGTCAAAGTTGCAGCATTGTAGAGGTGATTTTTCAACCTTTAATTTGATACCTAAATTGTCCTTGTGCGAACGAATTTCAAATTTTTCAAAATGTCAAACTTCAAATGCTCGTATCTCCGTAAATAGAGGCCGTAGAGGGGTCAAAGTTGCAGCATTGTAAAGGTGTTTTTTCAACCTTTAATTTGATACCTAAATTGTCCTTGTGCGAACGAATTTAAAATTTTTCAAAATGTCAAACTTCAAATGCTCGTATCTCCGTAAATAGAGCCGTAGAGGGGTCAAAGTTGCAGCATTGTAGAGGTGTTTTTTCAACCTTTAATTTGATACCTAAATTGTCCTTGTGCGAACGAATTTCAAATTTTTCAAAATGTCAAACTTCAAATGCTCGTATCTCCGTAAATAGAGGCCGTAGAGGGGTCAAAGTTGCAGCATTGTAGAGGTGTTTTTTCAACCTTTAATTTGATACCTAAATTGTCCTTGTGCGAACGAATTTCAAATTTTTCAAAATGTCAAACTTCAAATGCTCGTATCTCCGTAAATAGAGGCCGTAGAGGGGTCAAAGTTGCAGCATTGTAAAGGTGTTTTTTCAACCTTTAATTTGATACCTAAATTGTCCTTGTGCGAACGAATTTAAAATTTTTCAAAATGTCAAACTTCAAATGCTCGTATCTCCGTAAATAGAGGCCGTAGAGGGGTCAAAGTTGCAGCATTGTAAAGGTGTTTTTTCAACCTTTAATTTGATACCTAAATTGTCCTTGTGCGAACGAATTTCAAATTTTTCAAAATGTCAAACTTCAAATGCTCGTATCTCCGTAAATAGAGGCCGTAGAGGGGTCAAAGTTGCAGCATTGTAGAGGTGTTTTTTCAACCTTTAATTTGATACCTAAATTGTCCTTGTGCGAACGAATTTCAAATTTTTCAAAATGTCAAACTTCAAATGCTCGTATCTCCGTAAATAGAGGCCGTAGAGGGGTCAAAGTTGCAGCATTGTAAAGGTGTTTTTTCAACCTTTAATTTGATACCTAAATTGTCCTTGTGCGAACGAATTTAAAATTTTTCAAAATGTCAAACTTCAAATGCTCGTATCTCCGTAAATAGAGCCGTATAGGGGTCAAAGTTGCAGCATTGTAGAGGTGTTTTTTCAACCTTTAATTTGATACCTAAATTGTCCTTGTGCGAACGAATTTCAAATTTTTCAAAATGTCAAACTTCAAATGCTCGTATCTCCGTAAATAGAGGCCGTAGAGGGGTCAAAGTTGCAGCATTGTAGAGGTGTTTTTTCAACCTTTAATTTGATACCTAAATTGTCCTTGTGCGAACGAATTTCAAATTTTTCAAAATGTCAAACTTCAAATGCTCGTATCTCCGTAAATAGAGCCGTAGAGGGGTCAAAGTTGCAGCATTGTAGAGGTGTTTTTTCAACCTTTAATTTGATACCTAAATTGTCCTTGTGCGAACGAATTTAAAATTTTTCAAAATGTCAAACTTCAAATGCTCGTATCTCCGTAAATAGAGGCCGTAGAGGGGTCAAAGTTGCAGCATTGTAGAGGTGATTTTTCAACCTTTAATTTGATACCTAAATTGTCCTTGTGCGAACGAATTTCAAATTTTTCAAAATGTCAAACTTCAAATGCTCGTATCTCCGTAAATAGAGGCCGTAGAGGGGTCAAAGTTGCAGCATTGTAAAGGTGTTTTTTCAACCTTTAATTTGATACCTAAATTGTCCTTGTGCGAACGAATTTAAAATTTTTCAAAATGTCAAACTTCAAATGCTCGTATCTCCGTAAATAGAGGCCGTAGAGGGGTCAAAGTTGCAGCATTGTAAAGGTGTTTTTTCAACCTTTAATTTGATACCTAAATTGTCCTTGTGCGAACGAATTTCAAATTTTTCAAAATGTCAAACTTCAAATGCTCGTATCTCCGTAAATAGAGGCCGTAGAGGGGTCAAAGTTGCAGCATTGTAGAGGTGTTTTTTCAACCTTTAATTTGATACCTAAATTGTCCTTGTGCGAACGAATTTCAAATTTTTCAAAATGTCAAACTTCAAATGCTCGTATCTCCGTAAATAGAGGCCGTAGAGGGGTCAAAGTTGCAGCATTGTAAAGGTGTTTTTTCAACCTTTAATTTGATACCTAAATTGTCCTTGTGCGAACGAATTTAAAATTTTTCAAAATGTCAAACTTCAAATGCTCGTATCTCCGTAAATAGAGGCCGTAGAGGGGTCAAAGTTGCAGCAGTGTAGAGGTGTTTTTTCAACCTTTAATTTGATAGTTAAATTGTCCTTGTGCAAACGAATTTCAAATTTTTCAAAATGTCAAACTTCAAATGCTCGTATCTCCGTAAACAGAGGCCGTAGAGGGGTCAAAGTTGCAGCATTGTAGAGGTGTTTTTTCAACCTTTAATTTGATACCTACATTGTCCTTGTGCGAACGAATTTCAAATTTTTCAAAATGTCAAACTTCAAATGCTCGTATCTCCGTAAATAGAGGCCGTAGAGGGGTCAAAGTTGCAGCATTGTAAAGGTGTTTTTTCAACCTTTAATTTGATACCTAAATTGTCCTTGTGGGAACGAATTTCAAATTTTTCAAAATGTCAAACTTCAAATGCTCGTATCTCCGTAAATAGAGGCCGTAGAGGGGTCAAAGTTGCAGCATTGTAAAGGTGTTTTTTCAACCTTTAATTTGATACCTAAATTGTCCTTGTGCGAACGAATTTAAAATTTTTCAAAATGTCAAACTTCAAATGCTCGTATCTCCGTAAATAGAGGCCGTAGAGGGGTCAAAGTTGCAGCATTGTAGAGGTGTTTTTTCAACCTTTAATTTGATACCTAAATTGTCCTTGTGCGAACGAATTTCAAATTTTTCAAAATGTCAAACTTCAAATGCTCGTATCTCCGTAAATAGAGCCGTAGAGGGGTCAAAGTTGCAGCATTGTAGAGGTGTTTTTTCAACCTTTAATTTGATACCTAAATTGTCCTTGTGCGAACGAATTTAAAATTTTTCAAAATGTCAAACTTCAAATGCTCGTATCTCCGTAAATAGAGGCCGTAGAGGGGTCAAAGTTGCAGCATTGTAGAGGTGATTTTTCAACCTTTAATTTGATACCTAAATTGTCCTTGTGCGAACGAATTTCAAATTTTTCAAAATGTCAAACTTCAAATGCTCGTATCTCCGTAAATAGAGGCCGTAGAGGGGTCAAAGTTGCAGCATTGTAAAGGTGTTTTTTCAACCTTTAATTTGATACCTAAATTGTCCTTGTGCGAACGAATTTAAAATTTTTCAAAATGTCAAACTTCAAATGCTCGTATCTCCGTAAATAGAGGCCGTAGAGGGGTCAAAGTTGCAGCATTGTAGAGGTGTTTTTTCAACCTTTAATTTGATACCTAAATTGTCCTTGTGCGAACGAATTTCAAATTTTTCAAAATGTCAAACTTCAAATGCTCGTATCTCCGTAAATAGAGGCCGTAGAGGGGTCAAAGTTGCAGCATTGTAAAGGTGTTTTTTCAACCTTTAATTTGATACCTAAATTGTCCTTGTGCGAACGAATTTAAAATTTTTCAAAATGTCAAACTTCAAATGCTCGTATCTCCGTAAATAGAGCCGTAGAGGGGTCAAAGTTGCAGCATTGTAGAGGTGTTTTTTCAACCTTTAATTTGATACCTAAATTGTCCTTGTGCGAACGAATTTCAAATTTTTCAAAATGTCAAACTTCAAATGCTCGTATCTCCGTAAATAGAGGCCGTAGAGGGGTCAAAGTTGCAGCATTGTAGAGGTGATTTTTCAACCTTTAATTTGATACCTAAATTGTCCTTGTGCGAACGAATTTCAAATTTTTCAAAATGTCAAACTTCAAATGCTCGTATCTCCGTAAATAGAGGCCGTAGAGGGGTCAAAGTTGCAGCATTGTAGAGGTGTTTTTTCAACCTTTAATTTGATACCTAAATTGTCCTTGTGCGAACGAATTTCAAATTTTTCAAAATGTCAAACTTCAAATGCTCGTATCTCCGTAAATAGAGGCCGTAGAGGGGTCAAAGTTGCAGCATTGTAAAGGTGTTTTTTCAACCTTTAATTTGATACCTAAATTGTCCTTGTGCGAACGAATTTAAAATTTTTCAAAATGTCAAACTTCAAATGCTCGTATCTCCGTAAATAGAGCCGTAGAGGGGTCAAAGTTGCAGCATTGTAGAGGTGTTTTTTCAACCTTTAATTTGATACCTAAATTGTCCTTGTGCGAACGAATTTCAAATTTTTCAAAATGTCAAACTTCAAATGCACGTATCTCCGTAAATAGAGGCCGTAGAGGGGTCAAAGTTGCAGCATTGTAGAGGTGTTTTTTCAACCTTTAATTTGATACCTAAATTGTCCTTGTGCGAACGAATTTCAAATTTTTCAAAATGTCAAACTTCAAATGCTCGTATTTCCGTAAATAGAGGCCGTAGAGGGGTCAAAGTTGCAGCATTGTAGAGGTGTTTTTTCAACCTTTAATTTGATACCTAAATTGTCCTTGTGCGAACGAATTTCAAATTTTTCAAAATGTCAAACTTCAAATGCTCGTATCTCCGTAAATAGAGGCCGTAGAGGGGTCAAAGTTGCAGCAGTGTAGAGGTGTTTTTTCAACCTTTAATTTGATAGTTAAATTGTCCTTGTGCAAACGAATTTAAAATTTTTCAAAATGTCAAACTTCAAATGCTCGTATCTCCGTAAATAGAGCCGTAGAGGGGTCAAAGTTGCAGCATTGTAAAGGTGTTTTTTCAACCTTTAATTTGATACCTAAATTGTCCTTGTGCGAACGAATTTCAAATTTTTCAAAATGTCAAACTTCAAATGCTCGTATTTCCGTAAATAGAGGCCGTAGAGGGGTCAAAGTTGCAGCATTGTAAAGGTGTTTTTTCAACCTTTAATTTGATACCTAAATTGTCCTTGTGCGAACGAATTTCAAATTTTTCAAAATGTCAAACTTCAAATGCTCGTATCTCCGTAAATAGAGGCCGTAGAGGGGTCAAAGTTGCAGCATTGTAGAGGTGTTTTTTCAACCTTTAATTTGATACCTAAATTGTCCTTGTGCGAACGAATTTCAAATTTTTCAAAATGTCAAACTTCAAATGCTCGTATCTCCGTAAATAGAGGCCGTAGAGGGGTCAAAGTTGCAGCATTGTAAAGGTGTTTTTTCAACCTTTAATTTGATACCTAAATTGTCCTTGTGCGAACGAATTTAAAATTTTTCAAAATGTCAAACTTCAAATGCTCGTATCTCCGTAAATAGAGCCGTAGAGGGGTCAAAGTTGCAGCATTGTAGAGGTGTTTTTTCAACCTTTAATTTGATACCTAAATTGTCCTTGTGCGAACGAATTTCAAATTTTTCAAAATGTCAAACTTCAAATGCTCGTATCTCCGTAAATAGAGCCGTAGAGGGGTCAAAGTTGCAGCATTGTAGAGGTGTTTTTTCAACCTTTAATTTGATACCTAAATTGTCCTTGTGCGAACGAATTTCAAATTTTTCAAAATGTCAAACTTCAAATGCTCGTATTTCCGTAAATAGAGGCCGTAGAGGGGTCAAAGTTGCAGCAGTGTAGAGGTGTTTTTTCAACCTTTAATTTGATACCTAAATTGTCCTTGTGCGAACGAATTTCAAATTTTTCAAAATGTCAAACTTCAAATGCTCGTATCTCCGTAAATAGAGGCCGTAGAGGGGTCAAAGTTGCAGCATTGTAGAGGTGTTTTTTCAACCTTTAATTTGATACCTAAATTGTCTTTGTGCGAACGAATTTCAAATTTTTCAAAATGTCAAACTTCAAATGCTCGTATCTCCGTAAATAGAGGCCGTAGAGGGGTCAAAGTTGCAGCATTGTAAAGGTGTTTTTTCAACCTTTAATTTGATACCTAAATTGTCCTTGTGCGAACGAATTTAAAATTTTTCAAAATGTCAAACTTCAAATGCTCGTATCTCCGTAAATAGAGCCGTAGAGGGGTCAAAGTTGCAGCATTGTAGAGGTGTTTTTTCAACCTTTAATTTGATACCTAAATTGTCCTTGTGCGAACGAATTTAAAATTTTTCAAAATGTCAAACTTCAAATGCTCGTATCTCCGTAAATAGAGGCCGTAGAGGGGTCAAAGTTGCAGCATTGTAGAGGTGATTTTTCAACCTTTAATTTGATACCTAAATTGTCCTTGTGCGAACGAATTTCAAATTTTTCAAAATGTCAAACTTCAAATGCTCGTATCTCCGTAAATAGAGCCGTAGAGGGGTCAAAGTTGCAGCATTGTAGAGGTGTTTTTTCAACCTTTAATTTGATACCTAAATTGTCCTTGTGCGAACGAATTTCAAATTTTTCAAAATGTCAAACTTCAAATGCTCGTATTTCCGTAAATAGAGGCCGTAGAGGGGTCAAAGTTGCAGCATTGTAGAGGTGATTTTTCAACCTTTAATTTGATACCTAAATTGTCCTTGTGCGAACGAATTTAAAATTTTTCAAAATGTCAAACTTCAAATGCTCGTATCTCCGTAAATAGAGGCCGTAGAGGGGTCAAAGTTGCAGCAGTGTAGAGGTGTTTTTTCAACCTTTAATTTGATAGTTAAATTGTCCTTGTGCAAACGAATTTCAAATTTTTCAAAATGTCAAACTTCAAATGCTCGTATCTCCGTAAATAGAGGCCGTAGAGGGGTCAAAGTTGCAGCATTGTAGAGGTGTTTTTTCAACCTTTAATTTGATACCTACATTGTCCTTGTGCGAACGAATTTCAAATTTTTCAAAATGTCAAACTTCAAATGCTCGTATTTCCGTAAATAGAGGCCGTAGAGGGGTCAAAGTTGCAGCATTGTAAAGGTGTTTTTTCAACCTTTAATTTGATACCTAAATTGTCCTTGTGCGAACGAATTTAAAATTTTTCAAAATGTCAAACTTCAAATGCTCGTATTTCCGTAAATAGAGGCCGTAGAGGGGTCAAAGTTGCAGCAGTGTAGAGGTGTTTTTTCAACCTTTAATTTGATACCTAAATTGTCCTTGTGCGAACGAATTTCAAATTTTTCAAAATGTCAAACTTCAAATGCTCGTATCTCCGTAAATAGAGGCCGTAGAGGGGTCAAAGTTGCAGCATTGTAGAGGTGTTTTTTCAACCTTTAATTTGATACCTAAATTGTCTTTGTGTGAACGAATTTCAAATTTTTCAAAATGTCAAACTTCAAATGCTCGTATCTCCGTAAATAGAGGCCGTAGAGGGGTCAAAGTTGCAGCATTGTAAAGGTGTTTTTTCAACCTTTAATTTGATACCTAAATTGTCCTTGTGCGAACGAATTTAAAATTTTTCAAAATGTCAAACTTCAAATGCTCGTATCTCCGTAAATAGAGCCGTAGAGGGGTCAAAGTTGCAGCATTGTAGAGGTGTTTTTTCAACCTTTAATTTGATACCTAAATTGTCCTTGTGCGAACGAATTTAAAATTTTTCAAAATGTCAAACTTCAAATGCTCGTATCTCCGTAAATAGAGGCCGTAGAGGGGTCAAAGTTGCAGCATTGTAGAGGTGATTTTTCAACCTTTAATTTGATACCTAAATTGTCCTTGTGCGAACGAATTTCAAATTTTTCAAAATGTCAAACTTCAAATGCTCGTATCTCCGTAAATAGAGCCGTAGAGGGGTCAAAGTTGCAGCATTGTAGAGGTGTTTTTTCAACCTTTAATTTGATACCTAAATTGTCCTTGTGCGAACGAATTTCAAATTTTTCAAAATGTCAAACTTCAAATGCTCGTATTTCCGTAAATAGAGGCCGTAGAGGGGTCAAAGTTGCAGCATTGTAGAGGTGTTTTTTCAACCTTTAATTTGATACCTAAATTGTCCTTGTGCGAACGAATTTAAAATTTTTCAAAATGTCAAACTTCAAATGCTCGTATCTCCGTAAATAGAGGCCGTAGAGGGGTCAAAGTTGCAGCAGTGTAGAGGTGTTTTTTCAACCTTTAATTTGATAGTTAAATTGTCCTTGTGCAAACGAATTTCAAATTTTTCAAAATGTCAAACTTCAAATGCTCGTATCTCCGTAAATAGAGGCCGTAGAGGGGTCAAAGTTGCAGCATTGTAGAGGTGTTTTTTCAACCTTTAATTTGATACCTACATTGTCCTTGTGCGAACGAATTTCAAATTTTTCAAAATGTCAAACTTCAAATGCTCGTATCTCCGTAAATAGAGGCCGTAGAGGGGTCAAAGTTGCAGCATTGTAAAGGTGTTTTTTCAACCTTTAATTTGATACCTAAATTGTCCTTGTGGGAACGAATTTCAAATTTTTCAAAATGTCAAACTTCAAATGCTCGTATCTCCGTAAATAGAGGCCGTAGAGGGGTCAAAGTTGCAGCATTGTAAAGGTGTTTTTTCAACCTTTAATTTGATACCTAAATTGTCCTTGTGCGAACGAATTTAAAATTTTTCAAAATGTCAAACTTCAAATGCTCGTATCTCCGTAAATAGAGGCCGTAGAGGGGTCAAAGTTGCAGCATTGTAGAGGTGTTTTTTCAACCTTTAATTTGATACCTAAATTGTCCTTGTGCGAACGAATTTCAAATTTTTCAAAATGTCAAACTTCAAATGCTCGTATCTCCGTAAATAGAGCCGTAGAGGGGTCAAAGTTGCAGCATTGTAGAGGTGTTTTTTCAACCTTTAATTTGATACCTAAATTGTCCTTGTGCGAACGAATTTAAAATTTTTCAAAATGTCAAACTTCAAATGCTCGTATCTCCGTAAATAGAGGCCGTAGAGGGGTCAAAGTTGCAGCATTGTAGAGGTGATTTTTCAACCTTTAATTTGATACCTAAATTGTCCTTGTGCGAACGAATTTCAAATTTTTCAAAATGTCAAACTTCAAATGCTCGTATCTCCGTAAATAGAGGCCGTAGAGGGGTCAAAGTTGCAGCATTGTAAAGGTGTTTTTTCAACCTTTAATTTGATACCTAAATTGTCCTTGTGCGAACGAATTTAAAATTTTTCAAAATGTCAAACTTCAAATGCTCGTATCTCCGTAAATAGAGGCCGTAGAGGGGTCAAAGTTGCAGCATTGTAGAGGTGTTTTTTCAACCTTTAATTTGATACCTAAATTGTCCTTGTGCGAACGAATTTCAAATTTTTCAAAATGTCAAACTTCAAATGCTCGTATTTCCGTAAATAGAGGCCGTAGAGGGGTCAAAGTTGCAGCATTGTAGAGGTGTTTTTTCAACCTTTAATTTGATACCTAAATTGTCCTTGTGCGAACGAATTTCAAATTTTTCAATGTCAAACTTCAAATGCTCGTATCTCCGTAAATAGAGGCCGTAGAGGGGTCAAAGTTGCAGCATTGTAAAGGTGTTTTTTCAACCTTTAATTTGATACCTACATTGTCCTTGTGCGAACGAATTTCAAATTTTTCAAAATGTCAAACTTCAAATGCTCGTATCTCCGTAAATAGAGGCCGTAGAGGGGTCAAAGTTGCAGCATTGTAAAGGTGTTTTTTCAACCTTTAATTTGATACCTAAATTGTCCTTGTGGGAACGAATTTCAAATTTTTCAAAATGTCAAACTTCAAATGCTCGTATCTCCGTAAATAGAGGCCGTAGAGGGGTCAAAGTTGCAGCATTGTAAAGGTGTTTTTTCAACCTTTAATTTGATACCTAAATTGTCCTTGTGCGAACGAATTTCAAATTTTTCAAAATGTCAAACTTCAAATGCTCGTATCTCCGTAAATAGAGGCCGTAGAGGGGTCAAAGTTGCAGTATTGTAGAGGTGTTTTTTCAACCTTTAATTTGATACCTAAATTGTCCTTGTGCGAACGAATTTCAAATTTTTCAAAATGTCAAACTTCAAATGCTCGTATCTCCGTAAATAGAGCCGTAGAGGGGTCAAAGTTGCAGCATTGTAGAGGTGATTTTTCAACCTTTAATTTGATACCTAAATTGTCCTTGTGCGAACGAATTTCAAATTTTTCAAAATGTCAAACTTCAAATGCTCGTATCTCCGTAAATAGAGGCCGTAGAGGGGTCAAAGTTGCAGCATTGTAAAGGTGTTTTTTCAACCTTTAATTTGATACCTAAATTGTCCTTGTGCGAACGAATTTCAAATTTTTCAAAATGTCAAACTTCAAATGCTCGTATCTCCGTAAATAGAGGCCGTAGAGGGGTCAAAGTTGCAGCATTGTAGAGGTGTTTTTTCAACCTTTAATTTGATACCTAAATTGTCCTTGTGCGAACGAATTTCAAATTTTTCAAAATGTCAAACTTCAAATGCTCGTATCTCCGTAAATAGAGCCGTAGAGGGGTCAAAGTTGCAGCATTGTAGAGGTGTTTTTTCAACCTTTAATTTGATACCTAAATTGTCCTTGTGCGAACGAATTTCAAATTTTTCAAAATGTCAAACTTCAAATGCTCGTATTTCCGTAAATAGAGGCCGTAGAGGGGTCAAAGTTGCAGCATTGTAGAGGTGTTTTTTCAACCTTTAATTTGATACCTAAATTGTCCTTGTGCGAACGAATTTCAAATTTTTCAAAATGTCAAACTTCAAATGCTCGTATTTCCGTAAATAGAGGCCGTAGAGGGGTCAAAGTTGCAGCATTGTAGAGGTGTTTTTTCAACCTTTAATTTGATACCTAAATTGTCCTTGTGCGAACGAATTTAAAATTTTTCAAAATGTCAAACTTCAAATGCTCGTATCTCCGTAAATAGAGGCCGTAGAGGGGTCAAAGTTGCAGCATTGTAGAGGTGATTTTTCAACCTTTAATTTGATACCTAAATTGTCCTTGTGCGAACGAATTTCAAATTTTTCAAAATGTCAAACTTCAAATGCTCGTATCTCCGTAAATAGAGGCCGTAGAGGGGTCAAAGTTGCAGCATTGTAGAGGTGTTTTTTCAACCTTTAATTTGATACCTACATTGTCCTTGTGCGAACGAATTTCAAATTTTTCAAAATGTCAAACTTCAAATGCTCGTATCTCCGTAAATAGAGGCCGTAGAGGGGTCAAAGTTGCAGCATTGTAAAGGTGTTTTTTCAACCTTTAATTTGTTTTCTAAATTGTCCTTGTGGGAACGAATTTCAAATTTTTCAAAATGTCAAACTTCAAATGCTCGTATTTCCGTAAATAGAGGCCGTAGAGGGGTCAAAGTTGCAGCAGTGTAGAGGTGTTTTTTCAACCTTTAATTTGATACCTAAATTGTCCTTGTGCGAACGAATTTCAAATTTTTCAAAATGTCAAACTTCAAATGCTCGTATCTCCGTAAATAGAGGCCGTAGAGGGGTCAAAGTTGCAGCAGTGTAGAGGTGTTTTTTCAACCTTTAATTTGATACCTAAATTGTCCTTGTGCGAACGAATTTCAAATTTTTCAAAATGTCAAACTTCAAATGCTCGTATCTCCGTAAATAGAGGCCGTAGAGGGGTCAAAGTTGCAGCATTGTAGAGGTGTTTTTTCAACCTTTAATTTGATACCTAAATTGTCTTTGTGCGAACGAATTTCAAATTTTTCAAAATGTCAAACTTCAAATGCTCGTATCTCCGTAAATAGAGGCCGTAGAGGGGTCAAAGTTGCAGCATTGTAGAGGTGTTTTTTCAACCTTTAATTTGATACCTAAATTGTCTTTGTGCGAACGAATTTCAAATTTTTCAAAATGTCAAACTTCAAATGCTCGTATCTCCGTAAATAGAGGCCGTAGAGGGGTCAAAGTTGCAGCATTGTAAAGGTGTTTTTTCAACCTTTAATTTGATACCTAAATTGTCCTTGTGCGAACGAATTTAAAATTTTTCAAAATGTCAAACTTCAAATGCTCGTATTTCCGTAAATAGAGGCCGTAGAGGGGTCAAAGTTGCAGCAGTGTAGAGGTGATTTTTCAACCTTTAATTTGATACCTAAATTGTCCTTGTGCGAACGAATTTCAAATTTTTCAAAATGTCAAACTTCAAATGCTCGTATCTCCGTAAATAGAGGCCGTAGAGGGGTCAAAGTTGCAGCATTGTAAAGGTGTTTTTTCAACCTTTAATTTGATACCTAAATTGTCCTTGTGCGAACGAATTTCAAATTTTTCAAAATGTCAAACTTCAAATGCTCGTATCTCCGTAAATAGAGGCCGTAGAGGGGTCAAAGTTGCAGCATTGTAGAGGTGTTTTTTCAACCTTTAATTTGATACCTAAATTGTCCTTGTGCGAACGAATTTCAAATTTTTCAAAATGTCAAACTTCAAATGCTCGTATCTCCGTAAATAGAGGCCGTAGAGGGGTCAAAGTTGCAGCATTGTAAAGGTGTTTTTTCAACCTTTAATTTGATACCTAAATTGTCCTTGTGCGAACGAATTTCAAATTTTTCAAAATGTCAAACTTCAAATGCTCGTATTTCCGTAAATAGAGGCCGTAGAGGGGTCAAAGTTGCAGCATTGTAGAGGTGTTTTTTCAACCTTTAATTTGATACCTAAATTGTCCTTGTGCGAACGAATTTCAAATTTTTCAAAATGTCAAACTTCAAATGCTCGTATCTCCGTAAATAGAGGCCGTAGAGGGGTCAAAGTTGCAGCAGTGTAGAGGTGTTTTTTCAACCTTTAATTTGATAGTTAAATTGTCCTTGTGCAAACGAATTTAAAATTTTTCAAAATGTCAAACTTCAAATGCTCGTATCTCCGTAAATAGAGCCGTAGAGGGGTCAAAGTTGCAGCATTGTAAAGGTGTTTTTTCAACCTTTAATTTGATACCTAAATTGTCTTTGTGCGAACGAATTTCAAATTTTTCAAAATGTCAAACTTCAAATGCTCGTATTTCCGTAAATAGAGGCCGTAGAGGGGTCAAAGTTGCAGCAGTGTAGAGGTGTTTTTTCAACCTTTAATTTGATACCTAAATTGTCCTTGTGCGAACGAATTTCAAATTTTTCAAAATGTCAAACTTCAAATGCTCGTATCTCCGTAAATAGAGGCCGTAGAGGGGTCAAAGTTGCAGCATTGTAGAGGTGTTTTTTCAACCTTTAATTTGATACCTAAATTGTCTTTGTGCGAACGAATTTCAAATTTTTCAAAATGTCAAACTTCAAATGCTCGTATCTCCGTAAATAGAGGCCGTAGAGGGGTCAAAGTTGCAGCATTGTAAAGGTGTTTTTTCAACCTTTAATTTGATACCTAAATTGTCCTTGTGCGAACGAATTTAAAATTTTTCAAAATGTCAAACTTCAAATGCTCGTATCTCCGTAAATAGAGCCGTAGAGGGGTCAAAGTTGCAGCATTGTAGAGGTGTTTTTTCAGCCTTTAATTTGATACCTAAATTGTCCTTGTGCGAACGAATTTCAAATTTTTCAAAATGTCAAACTTCAAATGCTCGTATCTCCGTAAATAGAGGCCGTAGAGGGGTCAAAGTTGCAGCATTGTAGAGGTGTTTTTTCAACCTTTAATTTGATACCTAAATTGTCCTTGTGCGAACGAATTTCAAATTTTTCAAAATGTCAAACTTCAAATGCTCGTATTTCCGTAAATAGAGGCCGTAGAGGGGTCAAAGTTGCAGCATTGTAGAGGTGTTTTTTCAACCTTTAATTTGATACCTAAATTGTCCTTGTGCGAACGAATTTAAAATTTTTCAAAATGTCAAACTTCAAATGCTCGTATCTCCGTAAATAGAGGCCGTAGAGGGGTCAAAGTTGCAGCATTGTAGAGGTGATTTTTCAACCTTTAATTTGATACCTAAATTGTCCTTGTGCGAACGAATTTCAAATTTTTCAAAATGTCAAACTTC